>CM040245.1:204376683-204926597 GCA_022545495.1 Chrysanthemum lavandulifolium
CAACCAACCCTCAAATGAGGGTTTACAAGAGTATTTATAGGAGGGAAGCTAGGGCAACACTCCTAGTTCCCATCCTTTCTTATATGGGCTTGGGCCTAAGCTTATGGGCCTTCTACATAAGCTAGACCTTAAACAAACATAAAGGCCATAATAAGCTACCTATTACATATGAAATATAAATACTTGAAATACAGTTTAGGAGTGATTCCAACAGGGGGTACTTCATTGTTAAGAACATCATCAGCTGGTTCATCGTTGTTGGAAGCAGTTTGTTCAACTGTTGTTGTAGAGTCAATCGGTGGTGCTTCTTCATGATGAGTTGTTGTAGCAGTGTATCGGTATAAGAGTATGATCGGGTTGAGCAATGGAAACATCGGATACACCGAGCACGCTCATCAATATCGTCCTTCGAAGGAGGAGCAAATAGCTTTTCCATTTGTTGACGAGTAAGTCGAGGGCTTGGTTCGGTGATGATGGGGTTTGAGGAAGTTTAAACGGTTGTGATCGGGTTCCAAGTGTTATGCTCGTAAGCCATCTCGTAAGCTCATCGAAATTTGCATGAATCGCTCCATAACCCGCTTTGTATGACGATTCGGATCCGTAACCTTTAGAATTCTAACAATATCCAATAAAGACTCAATGTCGACTTTGGCTTTGAGCTTTCCAAAGTCATCACGATCATTATTTGGGTAGCAAAGGGATCCAAATACATGAAAGTGTTTTAGATTCGGTTTTTGTTGTGGATAAGCTCAAAAGGTGTTTTGTTGTGGCGCTTTGTAATCATTGATCGGTTTTGAGTATAGCATGGAGTTGATACGTCGCCCACAAGTGTCTGGAAGTTTAGCATTGATTAACATTGTTCTTGCGCTTCCACCGACGCATTTGTTTCGTCTTTGAACAACTCCGTTTTTTTCTAGTGTACGTGCAATAGATGTCTGATGCTCAATTCCCACTTTCTCTTAAAATTCTGTAAGAGTTTGGTTCACAAATTCAGTTCCTTTGTCTGTTCTGATTTGTCGGACTGTGTTCCGGAGCTAAACTTGAATTTTCGTGAGAAAGATGATGATCATATGTGGAGCTTGATCTTTACTTCGAAGAAAGTAGACCCAAGTCCATCGTGAGTAGTCATCGACAATTACCAAGATGTAGCATTTGCCATTAATCGTTTTCACGAGCATCGGGCCACACAAATCTATGTGAAGAAGATGAAGCACATGCTGAGAGCTGTGTTCCACCTTTGAAGGAAAATGAGCACGAGTGCTTTTCCCTTGTTCACAAGCTAAGCATAAATGTGAGAGACGACTGTGCCATAGCCAAGATTTTGTTGATTTTGCCTTTAAAAGTAGACAGATGGGAGATGAAGCAATCATGTCTTGCATGGAGATAGTGTAGAGACTTGAATTGCGAGAGCCAGACATAAGATCGTTTCCTTGTAGATCACGAATGAAACAAGTTTTCTCCCGAAAAGCAACTTCCAAATCTCCATCACAGAATTGACCGACTGAAAAGAGATTGTAACCGAGGCCTTCCACATAATAAACCCTGCTAATTTCGATGTTGCCATTGATATAATCTCTGTAGCCCATGATAGCTGCGAAGTGATCATTCCCGAATCTGACAGTGCCAATGAACTTTGCAATAAAATTTAATAACAGTTTAATATTGCTCGTCATGTGTCGGGAACATCCGCTATCAACAATCAAAGGATGATCAGTATCACCTGCATTACACAGGCGACACGGATGGAATAGAGTAGATGTGGAACCCAAAAGTTAGAGGGTTCCGAAGCAGTTATAGTAGAAATACACACATTAATGATTTTAGGCATCCATTTAAATCCTATTGTATTATGTATCCATTTCTGCCATCTCCAACTAGTATTTGCTTTAGTCTTAGTGAATGCACTAGGTGGTACTACATTCCTTGGAGGTGATACTGGAGCTACAGGGACATCAATGCGTTTTTTAGAATCTAAAGAGGGCGGTTTACCAAGCACAGACTTAGAAGCATTAGTGGGCCTAGAGGTATTCCAATTCTTAGGATTCCGTAAACGAGATATGATAGCTTTAGCAACACATTTGTCATGACAATCAGAAAGCATACTTTTATGACAAATAACACAAGATGCATCAGACTGAATATCAAAAGTACTTAAAGGTTCAACATTCGTTAGATCACTTTTTCTATTACATTTGTCAGACGCAAAATCTAAAGTGGGTGCAACTGGAGTCTTATTCAAAATCCTAGGGTGTTCTTCTACTTCAGCATTCTTTATTGATCTTTTCTTAGGTCGCAACTTCCTATTCTTCCCTGTATTTCTCCTAGGCTGTGAAGTGCGGACGTTTGGAAAAGAGGCAACTATTCCTGTTTCAGTAGAGGGAAGCACATTAGTATCTTGTGGTTTGTCAGTAGGCATTCTGGGGTCACATTTACTAAGTGTTACAGGTTAAATTTTTCTTCATGATGGTAGGTGGAAGTTGTTCATACTTTCCTAACATCTCTCTTAACTTAAAGATAGTGTGAATCAAATCTTGATTTTCAGAACGAATATTTCCAGCAAAATTTAGGACTTCTTTAGTGTGTGCAAGATAATGATCAAGTTTGTTTGATGCTTCATCACGATTCTTTTCAAGTAAATCAAATATGACACCATATTCCTTTTTAACTTTTGCAAGTTCTTGTTCATATTTTGAGATTTGACATTTCAAAGACGTGTTTTGATCATCCAGTTGCTCAAATTTAGGATTAAACGTTTTGGAATGCAACTGGTTGATTTTGTTTTGCAAAGCAAGTTCACGATTTTGACAATCTTTTTGACACCATTGAAGACGACGTTTTGCATTTGAAAGCTCGTTTAACAATCGTTCATTTTCAACTCTTAAAGACTCGATCTGAGGCACATTATCAGTATTCACAACAGAATCAACAGAATCAGCAGAGATATAATCAGATGCATATGGCAACGAATGCAATAACACGGCATTATGGATATTAGCACAGATAACATCTTCCAAGAGTCGATCAACATCTTTTCGTAACATTTTCTTTTTACGTTTTGTATTAGAAATAGATGTTTCTGTTTTCTCGAAAACAACTTTCATCAATCCAAGTTCCTTATGAAATTCTTTTTCCCAATACAATGCATAATTTTTCAAAATTTTAACATGGGGTAAAATTCTTTTCTGAAAAATATCTCTTTGTTCTCGCACCTGAGGCAATTGAAAATGTTCAACTTCTATTTCAGAATTAAATTCAATCTCACGTTCTAAAAGTTTGAGGTCAGACGTGAAAATGTCAAAGTATCTAAGAATTTGACGATTTTCTGGTTTTGAATTTACTTCACTGATGGAAGGTAAAGGACCATAAATTTGTGCATAATTAGGTTTGGGAGCAACAATAGAAGACTCAGACGTTTTTGTGGTAATCCTTGGTGTGTTAGAAGAATCCTTTGGTTCGACAAAAGTGACAGCTTTTGAATAGTTAAATGGTTTGTTGTAAACAAGATTTTCTAATTTTGATCAACTCTCGTCTTCTGCATCAAATTCCTCTTGACGATGATATTCAACAACACTCATAATGTAATCATCAATTTTATATTCAACCTTTGAAACTTGTGATTTGGTTTGAATGCTTTGGTTGAAAGCTTTGGTTTGTAATCGCAAGATTCGGTCCATATCCATTTGGATTGGGTTTTAAAGTAAACTTTTGAATAGTTGTGATTGACTCACCATGTTTATAAACAACATTTTGAAACTCTTTGAGTTTGTGTTGTGTCGACAATTTCTTCAAGATAGTCATCTATTCGTTTCGTTGAATGCTTTTGTATGCAGAGAACTGCTTTTTGACAAGTTAACAACTCACCTTGGCTTTTGATTTTCAAAGTAAGAGTGTTAAGTTGTTTTGTATGTTCATGTTTCGATTGTTCTATCCGAGACAATAAAGCATTCTTGAAGTGGCTAGATCACGTGTCCGTCGTTCTAAAGATTTTTGTTTTGATGTGATTTAGCAAAGCGCTTCAAACCCTTGTTCACGTTTTCTTGAGTTTTGAAAAATTGAGTTGCCTTTTGAAACATTCAATATCCACAGTTATGATGCATTTTACTATGTAATTGGTTATTCCGCACGACATTCTTCCATTCGGGATTGTTGGTCTTTAAGTAAGAGATCAACATCTGGATTACGCAAAGGTTCAGCGTGTTCAACGTGAGTCACAACATGATCATTATTCAGATCCTCAAGTATAACCATGGAGTAAATTTGAGTATCAAAGGTAACCATAAGATCATCTTGATCATCAAATGTAACTATGGGGTCTAGTTGAGAATCGTCACACTGAGATGTGGACGGCTCATGTTGAACAGTCTGAGCCTCGTCGGATTCAGATGTTGGCTGAGATATTAGATCAGAAATGATAATGGTTTGTTGGGGTACCTGAGACAAGCCATCAGTGTCATACACTGGGCCTGTGTCACTCATGTGGAGCTCGTGCATATTAGCCATCAACATAACAGCTGCACTAGCCTGCAAGTCCTCCATATCATCATCTGAGTCTGCATCTGCCATAAGGCTCTATTCTTTGTTTGTGAGAGTTCCACCAGCTTCATCCTTAAGAGCCAAAAGTAAAGCCTCATTATGATAAGCACTGCCTCTAGTCCTCGGCTTAGGACATGCATTTTCTAGGTGTCCCTTCTCATTACAGTTGTAGCATCGAAGACCATTTATCCCATTCGGAGCATTACCCTGTTCAGCCACTTGAGCTCTCTGTTGTTGCGGAGCACCCATGTTATTCCTACCCATAGCATTAAACCCTTGACCATCGCCCATCTGACGACCATAACCGAGATTCTAAACTTCAACTCATCCATTGTTCACAACAGCCTGATTCCTTGTGTTGGATGAGGAATGAATGCGATTGTTGGATTTGTTTGTATAACGGCCAAAAGCTTTTGCAATCATAACAAATCCTTGTTGCAATGCATCAAAAGCATCTGAGTCCTCATTATCTTCACAGTAAAGTGCTTGATCATTGTTGTTGTTGTATGGAACCAATTGAGTTTATTGAGATTGTTGTTGTGATGGATCATATGGTGTAATTGTGGCAGTTGGTTGAGGAGCTGGTTGAGGAGGATAAATAGTTTGAGCCCATAAAGCAAGTTGTTGATTTTCCGGAAGTGAAGGTGAAACAGTTTGGCCACGGATAATCCTTTCCTTATCAACTTCTTTTTTATGAGGCTTCAAATAATCGTACAACAATCCGTATGAAGCATGATGAAGATTCTTTGCTTGACGAAGGAAAATGACATACTTCTCCCATTCAGGACCAAGACTACTTAGGAACTTTGTATTGACTGCAATTCTTGGCATGATGATGTTGTGTTTATCCAAATCATTGATGATGTCGGAGAATCGATGATGATAAGACTCTAGTTTCTCTCCAGGTTCAATCATGAAGTGTTCATAAGCCAAGTAAATTTTGGATTCCATATCCTCTTGATTGAGTGCAGTCCCTTCCATGAGAAGATGAATGTGTTCCCACATATCTTTTGCAGTCTTTTGAGCATCAACACTTCGAAGGATTGGATTTGGTAGTCCTAAAAGGATGTATTGCATTGCAAGCTCATCAGCTTCGTAGTGTAGAAGTTCATCACCAGAAAGGTCAGCAAGAGTTGCAATGTTAGTGAGATCATCTCTTGGTGGAACAGCAGTTGGATCTCCGGGTGTAACGACAATAGGCATCTGAAATGGACCTTCCAAGATAACCTTTTTCAAGAACTTTCCATGTGGCTTCTTTAGATCACAAAACCTAAAGAACCTAATCACCCATTGATCGTAGTTTCCGGGAGTGAGCATTAGAGATCTATCAAGTGATCTAGCCTCATGAATGGATTGCTGGCTACTTAAAGCTTCGCACATCTTTACAAACCAAGTCGGTTCCTTCATAGTATTCCTGGATGGATGTTGATTGTAAACGTTTGTGTACGGTTGTACTTGAACACTGGGTGGTGGTTGAACCATTTGAGGTTGAATTGCTCATTGTTGTGGATAATGTTGTTGATTAAATTGTTGTTGATAAATTTTTTGTTGTTTATTAAATTGTTGATGTTGTGGACTTAGTTGTTGTTGTTGTATTTGAGAATACGTGTAAGGAAAGTAGCTAGAGTATGGTGGTTGTGACATGTTGAAAACTTGTGTTGTTAAATGGATCTTTCTAGTCGAATGAAACGTCGTTGATGAAGTATCCTTAGGCGTAGAAAAACCAAGTTTAGGCAAAGCAAACTTAGGCGTAAAAACACCAAACTTACGCGTAAAAGCAATAGTTACGTGTAGGATTAGCTTACGCTTAAGAATTGAGAAACGCTAAAGTTATGCGTAAACTGAAAGTTAGGCGTAGAAAACTTAGGCGTAGGATTAGCTTATCGTGAAGATGAGCTTAGGCGTAAGAAAAATCTTATGCGGAAGAGTTCTACGCATAAGTTTGAGCTTATGCGTAAGATTAGGGTTTTGCCCAAAAAATCTTTTACACTATCACAGTGTAAAGGATATCCAAAGTCATAGTGTTTTCAGGCTTATCCAAGCAAGAAAAACATTGAGTAAACCACGAAACCGAAGATCAAACCAAGGATGAGTTACGCGTAACTTTAGGGTTTTGCTACGCGTAAAAAGCAACCAAAACGGATCTCAGCCCAAAGATGTCTCTAAACCAGATTTTTGTGATGAAACAGCTTCAATATCACCAAAATAACACAAAAATGTGAAACTTGATGATCCAAAACTTCTAAACACCTTATGCGTAGAAATACTCTCACGTATAAAACCAAGCTTAAAAACAATGATCCACACGTAAAGTTTGAAACTTTTTGTAAAAACAGATATTTGAACACCTAAAAACGTTGAAAGTACAAGAATCTTGGATTGAAAAGTGTAAAAAATAAGTTTTTAAGCGTGACAAAGTGAAAAAGTTCCTAAATGTGAATGACGAACACGTATAACAAACTCACGAAACAGTTATGCGTATAAGAATAAGAAAGATGAAGAGAAGAACTTGGTGACTTGAATATGAATTCGTATGTATGTTTAGAGAGATAAAGGAAAGAAGATGAAACAATAAGATGTTATATTGCTTCAAGGAAAACACACACACACACACACACACACACACAAGCACACCCCTCAAATGACCATTTGAGGGGTATTTATAGTACAAGATAGAAATACCCTAAAAGGCTTTCTATGGGCTCGGTTTGGACTTGGATTGGGCTTAGGATTCTTAAGCTTATAAACGGCTAGAATAGCTTAACTCTTAACCAATTAGCTTAGCCCAATCCACGAGCCCGTTGACTATTCTATCACGATATCTAACACACGTTACAAAGTTCCTAAATGTGAATGACCATCACTTCTAATAAAACTATTAAGGCTAACAATCTCCCCCTAAGGGGTGGTCATTCAAATGATGCTCCACTTGATTAGGTCTTTACTTTTCTTGAGCTTGAACTTTGTGTGTAGATATAGAATAGTCTTAATTCTTTGTTCCTTCATGCTTTGTGATCAATTAAAGTGGTTGTCTGCCGTTGTCAACTTCATTGGTTTGGTGTCTCCACTTCTTTCTCCACCATGCTCACACTTCTATTTGTCTTTTGGTTACCAATGATGAAGTTCTCGAGTCTTTATACTTTGAAGATTCTTTAACATTGACGAAGAATCATCTTTAACTTTGAGAATCCTTTGATTTTGATGAGAACTTTCATGTGATGTTGGTATGAGCATGTGTAGAATCTGCACGATCAATCCGCTCTGGAGCTTCCATAAGAAGAAAACATAAAAACAGGTTAGTAATAAGCGGATTTTGGCACTTACAAGTTTGAATTTCGAGGGTGTTAACAGCATAGTGTGAAAACACGTCTCTAATTCTTACAAAGGTCATTCCTGAATTGGAGTCCCTCAAGAGGGATAACACGATATACCGAAGCACATCTACAATTCAGATGAGTCGCTGAAGTACACCGAAGCATCACTTCACGACTGTAGACCGTTTGAGACACACTAAGAGTAATCCACGGGAGTTACAAGTGACTGCTTTGTCGTGGTCGTTTGATGTTGACCACGGCGGGAGTTTCCATTCAATCACTAAAGATCACAGATGTGAAACTTCTCATAAATGTTCTGGAAAATTGCTAAGATCTGCGTAGGACTCTAGAATATATCACTTGTGTCCTTATTGATGAACAACAAGCGATGTCATGTCATGTGTTCCTATGAGATCTTTTAATGAAACTCGAGGCTCTAGACTCAATAGTGCATTTTGGTTTCCTAAGCGTAGACTAGGGAGAGGGTCTCCTTCTTCAATACCAACGATCTCTAAGAGAAAGTCGATAGATTATGTAGGGTTCCCAGTGAGAATGAAACAAATCCCTTTTGAGAGGAATTGAGTGGCTAGAAGGTTTAGTGTAGTGCGTCACTGGGTCCATGACGTCTTTGTCTTCAATACCAGTGTCATCTTAGTGACAACCAGTGATGAGTTGAACCCGGTTTCTGCCCTAAGGTTGAGTATGGAGGGCTATTTCTTTTCACCCTTTTTCATTACATTTCTTTTTAATTCTTCAACCCCTTCTTTCTCCTTTCGCACCTTACTCCTTTTTTTTTCAATCATACCTGAGGACTTCTAATACTAACTATGGGTATTTTCCTTGGGTAGATCCCTCCGGCTCAGGCGGATCATAGGACGGATATTCCTATCCTTAGTCACCTTATAACTCCATGACTGTCCCATGTTGCCATAAAATCATTTTTCTTGAAAATCTCTTAGAGTGTTTATGATTGAAAACATGTTTGAGACACTCCGAGAGTTTTATATTTTCAGAAACACTCCCCCTTCACATGTGCTTATAAGTTTTGACTGAAATCTGCACAATGAGGGTAGAGTTCGCACTTTTTGAATTGATCGACTTTCAATGAACAAGACCGATTCGAGACATGTTTACATCACTAGAGAACTAGCTTGAAATTATTACCCGGCTGGTCAAATCCAAAGAAAGTTTCTCGAAATGGTACATTCTACTTAGACAAGTCCTATTCGAGACACGCTTACATCATTTGGTTAGACCGACTTGAAATTATTACCCGTCCAGAACAAGTCTTTTCAAATCTTCGATGATTTTATCATCAATTCAATGGTTACGTCTGAGTCGAGCCCTTTTGAGATTCAAACACCGATCATTAAACATTTTTGATCATATTTTAATCACGTTTCTCCCCCTCAAAAATAGCATATCCATGATGTTTTTGAAACAAAATGATTAAAAGATATGTTTTTCGGAAAGCATTTGGAGAGAAACTAATTGAGCATGAATTTTGGAACAATTTTGGTTTAATACTCCCCCTTAAAGAAAGCATATTTTTCATAAAGAAAATTTAGAATCATTTAAGGGTTTAGAGGGAGTTATCTTGGTACCAAATGTGAGAGATTTTGAAAAATCTTTTTGAAAAATTTTGAATCAATGGTACGCAAGTTGAAGATTTTAAAAAATCTTTTGAAGATATTGAAGAAGAATTATCTTCAATTGTTTTACGATAAGTGCTCGTTATTTATGAAAATCAATTTAGCATAGCACTTTCCTTTCTTTAAAGATCGGGTTGCAAGCGGAAATACTTACAAGCCATTATGTTTTTAGGAATAGTGCTTGAAAAATATTAAAAACCTTTGATTTTGATAAGCACTTTCCTTTCTTTGAAGCGGGTCTGAATCGATGTGTTCGAAGCCATTATTTTGAAGTCCGGGTTTGTCATCAAGTATCTGAAAGCCATAATTTGAAGAAATTTTGAGTAACGACATGTTTTAGAAAACATTTAAAGAACTCTCGCTCAAGCATCTGTACATGTCCGTATCATTGTTGAATGACATTTCTAGAAACGTACATGTTGGATATTAGTTTTCACATACACATCAAACCATAACAACAAGGTGGCGTATAAGTAGAATTCTAGAGAGAAAGTTAGAGGTTTAGGGAACTTTAGTGAGAGAAAGAAAATTTTATTATGAGCTCCAACTCTACCTTGGAAGGTAGAGTATTTATAGTCTTACATAAATCGCCACACCTCGGTCGTGGATCGTGCATACTGATGGGTAAAGACCCGTCTGTCCTCCACGGTGTTACTTAACTAAATACTACTTAACATAAAGAACTACGACTACGAGCTTTTAACGATTACATATACTTGAGGTGACCGACTCTTTAATACCGGAATTTCTAATTCCTAACAATCTCCCCTAAGGAGGTCACCTCAATCATGTACCAAAATTACATTGAATACAAATAGATATTACATTAACAATTGATCTTGCATTCTTGATGTAGTACTTTGCTCAAGCTCGTAGTCATTGATTCTTCACATTGCATGTTTGGTTACTCCAAGTGGAGGTCTTTCTTGATCCACGTGATAATAATTTTGAGCCATCATTTGAGATCATCACTATCAAAAATCTCGACACATCCTTTGTGGTGTTGGTATTATGTGATGTTGTGACTTTAGGACCGACATGCTCACATTCGGATCATGATATCTTCTCATCGAGTAGCGGAAGCATTTGTTGAATCATGATATTGGCGTGACTTAGCGTAAGCATGGAGTGAAAATATCGAGTTATTGATGCACTAATCATGATTTCTTTTGAGTTAAATGTGTTAAGTGAGCATGCGGCTATGGATTGACCGCTTCATTACGATCACCGCAAGCGTCGGGCATACCGCATACAACAGATTAGCAATAAATCGCACGAAAGTGTCTTTGATCACTTTTTTGAATTGAGGTACACGCCCACGGTTCCCGTTGATCAAGACAAGTACCGCTGTGATCGGTATAATTCAAGAATTTCCTTGACGGGGTTTCGCAATGCTCTAGTTGTTCTCAAACCGAACATCTCAAAGAAGATAACACGGAGTGAGTGAACCAATAATTTTAAGTCCACCGATTGATGAAAAGATATTTGAAAAACAATCGTGTATTGCTCAATAGAAATTGTTTTTGCAATACAACGAAGGTTTTATTGAAAATCAATTATCAATCATAAAACACCTTTGGTTTGAAAATGAGTACACGGTCGATGTGCTAAAGAAAAGAGTTGTTAAGCACAAAGACCGGTTTTCAAAGGTATTCGTCAATCCATAACTGAACCGAGATTGATTCAAGAGATTGAATCGCCCCATTGTTTCATTCGGTTGTCACATGGTTGATTCATATAATAGATCTCACATGCCACCTACCAGAGCTTGTTTGATGTTGGCTCGAAGGCTTTCCATCTTCATTGTGAATATGTATACACATTACTCGGATGTTACGGCAATACCACAAGGATAATGCGAGGACTCAAGATATAATCTCTTTCCACATTGTGTGAAACAGAGAGTCTTCATTGAAAGTGTCCTAATGAGATTTATTGATGATCTCGTGGCTCTAGACTCAATTTGTGCATATTTGGATCTGTGGGAGACTAGGGAGAGGTCTCCTTCTTCAATATCAACAATCTCTAAGAGAAAGTCGATAGATAATGTCGGTTCCTCGTGAGAATGAAACAAGTCCTTTTAAGAGGAACTTGAGTGGTTTGGAAAGTTGAAGTGCGGTGCGTCACCGGGTCCATGACGTCTTGTCATCAATACCGATGTTACCATCGGTAGCATATGAATTGAACCCGTATCGCCCTAAGGTTGAATATATGGAGGCTATTTGTTTTCAACCTTTCTCATTCAATTCTTTTAATTCTTCAACCCCTTGATTGCTTACCGAGACTTCATAGCTAGAACCTTGTTGGGTTTATTCCAAGACTAGCTCGGTCTTAGTCCGCACTCTTCCCATATCTCATTTTCTCCTTTTATCATCATACCTAAGGACTTCTATACTAACTAGTGGATTGTCCTGGTAGATCCCTCCGGTTCGGCGGATCATGGGAACCAATACCTAACCTTATCATCCTTATATCACCGTGCATAAAGTAAATTAGGTCGGTCTATTTGGTATTGTTCATCCGCCATTTGAACCAATTGAAAACCATTTGAAAATCAATCCGGATACTTGTGATACATTATCAAAACAATTTGTACCGAATTGCTTTTGATATTTTTAGAACAAGTGCTCCCCTCAACATGTGCATCAAATGTTTGAAATCGTTTTGCACACGGAGGCAAGAGGAAGAATTTACTTCTTTGATTACCTTTTTCTAAAAGATATCAACATCACTTCCCTGATCAAATCAAGAAGATAAAGCATTTCCAGGAAGGATGAGGTTTTCATAAGTTTGCTCCCCCTCAATATGTGCCTCGAGATTTGAAAAGAGTTTTGCACATTGATTCGTTGTGAAGTGAGTGGTGAAAAACAAACACAATATCAATATATTAAATTAACCGTAAATTCGACAAATTAACCCTTTAGGAAAAAGGTCAACGTGCCAAACCTCACGGGTGTGATAAAAGTGATACCGGGAAAGTGATTTCCCCGGGTCGTGTCCCAACGAGGTGTGAAATTGACGGTGTCGATAAGTTTCGTGATTAGGACTTGAATTGGTTACATGAATTAGGATTTTGATTATGTTATTCTACAAATTAAAGAATGGGGATGAAAGTAAAGCAATTAAAACAATGTAAACTCTAAATAAACTATTACTTAGCCTAAGAAACAATAAAACGATGCTAAATTATGTCCTACGATGATAAAACACAAAAACGTGAAAACCGGGAACACACCGAGCCATAAAAGTGAAAGTTTTGCAATTTAAGGGCTACGAGTGTAAAAACAATTTTCCTACATTCTAAATGACTAAAAATAATTTTAGGAAAAAGCCGGGTATTTTTTCGACTTTTATTTTATTTATTACGAATTAATAAAGATTAAAACTAAATTAAATTATAAAAAATACTAAATTATTTTATAAAAATTTAAGAAAATTCCTAAAAGTACCTTAAAGACTACTGATTAAATGAAAAATAGAAAAACAGGTTGTTGCTTTGTGAAATAAGCACACATAGCTTAAAAGGGGAAACTGCCAACTACCCATAAGTTTTTAATTGCGCAAGACATGACAGAAAGAAGTCCCAAGGGCAGTTGGTCTTGAGATGTTGTTGTGAGGCGTGGCTGTGTGCAAGAGGTCAGGGGGTCGAATCCCACCACCGCACCTTTTATTCACTATATTTTTTGGATTTTTTCTTTTTTGGAAATCAAAGCTCGGATCAAAGTAAACTTTTTGACAAAAACAAACTTTTTCAAAAGCTCAAATGAAGCTGTTTTATCAGCTTGTAACCACTGATCTGGAACAGATTCCAAACAAACACCTTATTGACATATTGAATGCAAATAAGCACTTAGTAAAGCAGCGATGAGATGGAAATAAGCAAGCATGCACCACATGAAACCATAATAAACAACCTACTCAAAAATAAAACAAAGATCATAAGGGAAACAAGCAGTTGCTACTGTTTTTTTTTTTAGCAGCCCACAACAGAAATTAAACAAACACACCCTTAGCAATTAGTGAGCACAAATAAGCCATGGGAAACAGTTGGGAATGAGAAATAAGCTACCACATGGATACAATAATCTAAAATAAGCTACTAAAAATCAAAAATCAATAACAGAAATGGGGAAAAACAGTTGGCCAAGTAAATATCTAGGGGAATCCTAAACTAGGAAAAATGGAAAATAAGCACTTAAAGACTACAACTAAGCTCCTAATAAGCTAACTTTGATCAATCCTATTCTAGCATTAACTAATGATCACTAAATAAAATTAAATAAGCTAAAAGTGACACCTAATAAGCACTAAAAAAAAAGAGAGAAGCCTGCAGTGGAGCTGTTACAGAATTGAAAACAGCCACTTGGGCATTTTTGAGGCAAAATCTAAATAAGCTACAGTGGGAATAAGCTTTTGAGCTTATGGGTTCTTGAAGTACACCTAACTAACTCACTTTTGCCCCCTTTATCTAGCTTACAAGGAGCTTTTACAAGCTTGAAAAGAAGCTGTTAAGTTGGCTGAAAAATCTAACTAGGGAATTCCTAAGGCTAAAGTGAAATAAGCAGACTAAACTACATTTACTCAATTAAGCACTATCTAAAATAGACCCTATTCAATCTAAATTCCATAAATGATTACTAATAAGCTTAGATTACAACCTAAATAAGCACTTAAATGTAATCCTCGACACATTGGATTGCGGGTTCAAAACGACCTTGAGAGTCGTTTTGGAGCTTATTTTTAAGCTGAGAAATGGACTCCAAATGGAGAAACAAGCTGCAAAAATGAAGTTGGCATAGTAGAGATGCAAAGTAAACAAAGCGGAGGCAAGATCTACAATCGATGACTTATAAATAAGTTGTACAAAAGGTCACTAAGCGATTTATCTTTGAAACAGAAAGTAAAAAAAATAGGAAACGACAGTTTACTATTCTAATTTAAACCAAGCTGGAGGAGATCTAAACTTGTTTGAATTTGTAAAAATCGACTTTGAAACTAATAAGCATTAGGAACCTGACCTACAAGTCAAAATGGGTAAAAATGTGATTTCAAACCATTAGGAACCTGACCCAAACACCCTTACTTGGAACAAAATTCTTGAAACTGTTTTAGAACTTAGAAGTAAAAGCTAAAATGTACTCACTAACTCTTATTTAAAAATCTTAATTCACTAAATAAGCACTTGAAAAATGTAACAGTTAAGTAAAAAAAAAAGAATGCTTTTCATAGATTAAAAACAAGACAATACAATAGAACTTGAAAACAAAATAAAAACTGATTTTAAAACTAAATTAAGGGTGCCTTATAACTTGGCATACAATGCTATTTATACTAAGTCTAGGGTCTTCAAGTCTTGGCTTCTTGATGTGTTTTTCTGTGAGAGAAAAACAGCCAAGAGATTCCTTTGTGTGCTTTCTTCCTTCAATCTTGACCCTTGAATAGTTAGGTACCCATTTTGAAGTCATCTGAGCCATTAGTGGATGCTTTATGCCCATGGATTGCCAGCTTGGACATTGGGAGGAGGGGGAAAAGAGAAGTGGGTTTGGGAGTTGGGATAAACTGGGTAAAGGGTTGTGATGAGGGGTTGAGTGTTTTGGGGTGGTGGGTTTTCTGGGTAGCAGAGAAAGGGGAGTAGGGTATCTAGGGTTCTTGGGCGGGAGAATGGGGAAGGAGAAGAGTGGTTGGGTGATTATCATTTGACCGGTTAAAATGGGTTGACCGGGTAGGGATATTGGACGGGTATTGGATTGGGCCTAAGGTGTTGGGTAATGGGTATAAGTTAGTTTTAGGATTAGGACCAAGGATTAATAGTGTGATTCAAGGCAAACATAGGGACCAAAACTGTGAAATCTGAAATTGTAGGGACCATTCATGTAACTTCTAAAAAGTAATCCAAAGGTCATAATTGACAATCTCAAATAATAAAAGGACCATATTTGCCAAATTTGAAATTCCGGGGACTAAACTTGCCATTTCTCAAAACTTTTGAAATTTTTCACCAAAGGACTAATTATGACAACTTATGATTTCAAAAGGACCTTTGGTGACTTTTCTTTTTAAAATAAGTGCTCAGGGACTATTTCATCAATTTTGAAAGTCGGGGATGAAGCGCTAATTATGCAAACTTTGTTCGTTTTCATTTGTTTTCAATAATTTTGCATCGAAACATATAAAACACAATTTTGAGATATTTTCGATATTTTGATGCATTTGGAGTGTTTTAGATGTTTTGCGATTCGATTTGATCTAAAATGATGAGTTTTACACACTCATCAATCCCCACACTAAACCATTGCTAGTCCCTAGCAATCTTTTGAGAAAACTTAATGGATTTGAATCTCTTTACCAAAAGCCATTACTACGGAGTAGCCAAATGTTTCAGTTCAATTAAGAACTATGGTACACCGATAACCATATGATTTTGAGCAAACCACCGACTTTCAACGGTTTTGATTTGTCTTTACCGAAGCCGTTTGCTACGGACTAGCCAACTCTTAGATAAAATATCTTTGGTGAGTCGATTACCAATTATGGTTTTCCATCGCCTTTACCACAAGCCATAAACTTTGGGCTAGCCAACTATTCACTAATTAAAGATATGGTGAAATGAACACCATACAATTTTGGGCAAATTGCAAGCCGTCAACGGATTTGAGATATCTTTACCAAGAGCCGTTTGCTCCTGGATTAGCCAATCCTTTTGTTTATTAGACATGGCGGACTGATAACCATAAAAAAATTTTGGCCAAAAATGGGGGAATTGGGTGGTATATTTACATGATAAAATTCGTGAGAATTCCCCCCCACACTAGAAATGAATATTGCCCTCAATATTCAAAGTACCGGCGGTTATGCCGAAACATAGAACGTAAAAGGGAAATACTACGGCCATTATTTGAATTTTTTTTTTTTTTTTTTTTAAACTTTATATACAACAATGGGCAACTCCCCACACTAGGGTGGTAGAAAGTAGAAAGAAATCGAAATATGGGTGAAACCCCATATAGTGTGCTACTGTTTTTGTTCCTCGAGTCGCTAGCTTGACTCGACCCCGCATTCATTGGTTCATGGGGAAGCAAAGTGGAAGAAACAATCTCCATCGGACTTTCATTCAAATAGTTTGGATAAACATTGAATGTGATGAAAGTTCCACTCCGATGAGATAAAACCGGCTCAAAAGAATGAGAAATTCCGGGATCAAAGATGGTATCTTCACTCTCGTAGGAGTTAAGACATGGAGAAGAAATGGGAGGAGATGGCAAAGTGTCAATTACTTGACAACGGGTGGGATAGGTAGGCAAAAGATTAGTTTGAGGAACATTAACGGAATGTTCAGAAATCTTATCCACCACTTTAGAAGTCACAACATCCGTGTTGGACTTAAGAAATATCCGAGTGAACTCCTTGAAAGGTAAGATACGGGTTTGAAAACTTTATCCTCGAGAGAGGAACGAAGCAAGTATCAACCATGGTAAAATCCTCAATGGTGGATGAGTTACTCATGGATGAAAGGGGATGTAGAGCATTTTGCTCAAAAAGTTCATCCTCAATTCCCGGAGGAAGAGGATCGATGTGAGCGAGTTCACCGGCGAACTCCTCATGGAAAAGTCTACTCCTTTCGGAAGGAGGAGGCAATTCAAATGTGGACGACTCATACTCAGGAAGAGAAATATGAAAAGTGGGATTGCCACTATTCTCCTTTTCAGTATGATCGTCATCAAAGCGGAATACATCAAACTCTGGAAGAGAATCATTGGAAAAAGCCTCAAGCTCAGAAAATGGTTCGGGCTTTTCCAAGATAGAGTCACTATCCTCAATGGGGATAGGAGCTGAAGCTGGTTTAGCACAAAATGATTCGATCTTAGAAACGAGGAGATTTACATTGAACAATTTTTCACAAAGTATCTCGTCCTCAATTTCGGATCATCGAATCTCTCACTTCCTCTAAGCTAACTAGCTCGAAGGTAACTCCTCGACATAATCGATGTCTCCATAAGATAAAGAATCGTCAAGCAGTACAATCGTTGTCGAATCGAGAACATCTCGACATGATCGTTTGGGATGTCAAGAGGAGGAGAAGAATCATCATCAAGAGGCTCATCAAACATATTACGGAGATAACCTCGGACTCACTTGGGGTTGGGACAAGGTTCTCAACACAAGACAGTTCCGTTTCCGAATAGTGCTAAGATTTTCATCCCCCATTAAAAGATTATCCGACGGTTCTAAGGTAGATAGGCAAGATAAGGGCGGAAAGTGGACATGTGCGGTACTTTGTGGGCTTGAGATATGCACCTTGTCCTTTGTCATCTCCCAATCTTCCTCATCCTCGTCATCGAGACAGCAAGCTTCGTTAAAGAGGAGAAGCTTTTGAGCTGCTCGCTCCTCGGCTAGAAATCTTTCGTTGAGAGCTGCTTGTTCCTCGGAAAGTTCTTCAAGGATACAAGGATATTGATCGATGACGGGAAGTTGTGGGGGTTGGACATTGTCAAAGCGGAAGTGTTATAACAAGGATCGGGTCCAAGTAATTATGATTCCACGATTGACATTGATAATCATCATGAGGACCCCACACTTAGCACAATGAGGGTATTGGGAGAGAAATTTTGAAGCGATGTTTGATCATTGAAATGATGAAAATACGGTTCTGGTTCGTATAAATTTTGTGGAGGGTAGTTGAAATTGTTTTGAGGATAATTGAAAGAGTTTGGGTTAGAATCATAAGCGAATGAATTCTCGGCACAAATCGAACAACATCCATTGACAAGATAGTTTCCACACCACTCGCACATACATTTGTAACAACGAAAACCTTGTAGTAACAAGTCTCCACAACCGTAGCAATAATTTTGATCAAACAAAGATATTTCGGGCTCGGGAATAGGAATCGAGGGTTCAACAACATCACATATGGTAGGTAAAGCGGTATTTCCCGAAGTTGAATCTTGACGAAGTTCAATTAAGAAGTTTTGAATGTCATTTCTGGCCCTAAAGAAGTCGTCGGTAAAACGTTCAGAAGATTCCAGAGGTGGGACAAGTGGTGTGCTCTTAGAGCTAGCAATTTTCACCACTTCCGTTATGGTCTCCGGTGTTTGAACGGGTTCATCGTAATCAATTCTAATTCTCGACCTTTTTTCATCGGCTTGAATTTGGTCGATTAGATTACGGGCTCTAACTTCAAAGAAAGTATCCTCGTAACCCTCAGTGAGTGCTTGAGGTAGCTCCGACGTTTGAACGGGTTTGTCAACATTAGAACGTATTTCGGGTTGCGGCGGGTGGTCAAAATAACTTTGAAAAGAATTTTTTTATGGATAATTCGCACAAATTGCAAAATTCGCTTGAACTAGGCCTTCCACACCGCTCACACACACTTGTGACGATGATGTTGATGATTGTCGACATAAGAATTAAACATATAGAGGGTTAAAGAGATAGAATTAAATGGTTTTGAGGTTAAAGAAGAGTAGAATCAAACGGTATGAGAGGGTAAGAGAAATAGAATCATACGGATAAGAGGAATGAGAAGAGTATTTTTGTATTTTTCAAAAACGGTAACTTCACGAGGAAGGTTCTTCAAGTCACTAATCGGAAAAATCATGATATTGTCGCAACACACCTCCCCGGCAGCGGCGCCAAAATTTGATTCGTTGTGAAGTGAGTGGTGAAAAACAAACACAATATCAATATATCAAATTAACCGTAAAATTAGACAAATTAACCCTTTAGGAAAAAGGTCAACGTGCCAAACCTCACGGGTGTGATAAAAGTGATACCGGGAAAGTGATTTCCCCGGGTCGTGTCCCAACGAGGTGTGAAATTGACGGTGTCGATAAGTTTCGTGATTAGGACTTGAATTGGTTACATGAATTAGGATTTTGATTATGTTATTCTACAAATTAAAGAATGGGGATGAAAGTAAAGCAATTAAAACAATGTAAACTCTAAATAAACTATTACTTAGCCTAAGAAACAATAAAACGATGCTAAATTATGTCCTACGATGATAAAACACAAAAACGTGAAAACCGGGAACACACCGAGCCATAAAAGTGAAAGTTTTGCAATTTAAGGGCTACTAGTGTAAAAACAATTTTCCTACATTCTAAATGACTAAAAATAATTTTAGGAAAAAGCCGGGTATTTTTTCGACTTTTATTTTATTTATTACGAATTAATAAATATTAAAACCTAATTAAATTATAAAAAATACTAAATGATTTTATAAAAATTTAAGAAAATTCCTAAAAGTACCTTAAAGACTACTGATTAAATGAAAAATAGAAAAACAGGTTGTTGCTTTGTGAAATAAGCACAAATAGCTTAAAAGGGAAGCGCCAACTACCCATAAGTTTTTAATTGCGCAAGACATGATGAAAGAAGTCCCAAGGCGGTTGGTCTTGAGATGTTGTTGTGAGGCGTGGTCATGTGCAAGAGGTCGGGGTCGAATCCCACCACCGCACCTTTTATTCACTATATTTTTTTGGATTTTTTTTTTTGGAAATCAAAGCTCGGATCAAAGTAAACTTTTTGACAAAAACAAACTTTTTCAAAAGCTCAAATGAAGCTGTTTTATCATCTTGTAACCACTGATCTGGAACAGATTCCAAACAAACACCTTATTGACATATTGAATGCAAATAAGTACTTAGTTAAGCAGCGATGAGATGGAAATAAGCAAGCATGCACCACATGAAACCATAATAAACAACCTACTCAAAAATAAAACAAAGATCATAAGTGAAACAAGTAGTTGCTACTGTTTTTTTTTTTTTAGCAGCCCACAACAGAAATTAAACAAACACACCCTTAGCAATTAGTGAGCACAAATAAGCCATGGGAAACAGTTGGGAATGAGAAATAAGCTACCACATGGATACAATAATCTAAAATAAGCTACTAAAAATCAAAAATCAATAACAGAAATGGGGAAAAACAGTTGGCCAAGTAAATATCTAGGGGAATCCTAAACTAGGAAAAATGGAAAATAAGCACTTAAAGACTACAACTAAGCTCCTAATAAGCTAACTTTGATCAATCCTATTCTAGCATTAACTAATGATCACTAAATAAAATTAAATAAGCTAAAAGTGACACCTAATAAGCACTAAAAGAGAGAAGCTGCGGTGGAGTCATTAGAATTGAAAATGACCACTGGGCATTTTGAGGCAAAATCTAAATAAGCTACAGTGGGAATAAGCTTTTGAGCTTATGGGTTCTTGAAGTACACCTAACTAACTCACTTTTGCCCCCTTTATCTAGCTTACAAGGAGCTTTTACAAGCTTAAAAAGAAGCTGTTAAGTTGGCTGAAAAATCTAACTAGGGAATTCCTAAGGCTAAAGTGAAATAAGCAAACTAAACTACATTTACTCAATTAAGCACTATCTAAAATAGACCCTATTCAATCTAAATTCCATAAATGATTACTAATAAGCTGAGATTACAACCTAAATAAGCACTTAAATGTAATCCTCTGACCTGTTGCAGTTGCAGGTTCAAAACAGCCTTGGAGAGCTGTTTTGGAGCTTATTTTTAAGCTGAGAAATGGACTCCAAATGGAGAAACAAGCTGCAAAAATGAAGTTGGCATAGTAGAGATGCAAAGTAAACAAACTGGAGGGCAAGATCTACACTGTACAGCTTATAAATAAGCTGTACAAAAGGTCCTTTTAACTGATTTATGCTGAAACAGAAAGTAAAAAAAATAGGAAACGACAGTTTACTATTCTAATTTAAACCAAGCTGGAGGAGATCTAAACTTGTTTGAATTTGTAAAAATCGACTTTGAAACTAATAAGCATTATGAACCTGACCTACAAGTCAAAATGGGTAAAAATGTGATTTCAAACCATTAGGAACCTGACCCAAACACCCTTACTTGGAACAAAATTCTTGAAACTGTTTTAGAACTTAGAAGTAAAAGCTAAAATGTACTCACTAACTCTTATTCAAAAATCTTAATTCACTAAATAAGCACTTGAAAAATGTAACAGTTAAGTAAAAAAAAAGAATGCTTTTCATAGTTTAAAAACAAGACAATACAATAGAACTTGAAAACAAAATTGTTGGATCGATATACTTTAATCAAACTAAACTAGCTTGTTAAGGTTTAATAACCTCGGATAAATCCTAAGTTATTAACAAAGAAACACTGAGCAATCTTTATTAAGTACGCGGAATTTACTTAACAAAGCTAAGAAGAAAACTTTATTAACAAACTCTAAATCGCTTATTATGAGATACTCTAATACAACTCTAAGATATTCAAACTTTTCTCTAAACTCTTAATTCGTGAACTCTAAAACTCTTTTCTAAAATCGTTACCTCTAATGCCAATCTAGGAGTCCTTTTATAGGCTCAAGGATATCCTAGTCGGTTTACAATTGATAACCTTGTACGACAAGTAATCTAAACATGGAATACAATACTTTCCATAAACGAATATATGAGATCTTCGTCCTAGCGAGATTTTGACTTCACCTTGCAGACTTTGACTTTGTCTTTAGCAATACTTTGACTATTTGACTTCTTCCAAGATTTTACGGTTTCCAAGACTTTCATATCCCAACAATCCTCCCCTAACTTGAATTCTACTTGCTTGACTTCAAGTTCCTTTGTGAATATATCTTTATGACTTCATCTTTAAAATGGATTGTTCTTTAGTCTTTAGATTATATCTTTGTAGAATCGTGCTTTTGTCAAAGTATCTCTTAGAATTGTTTTTTCACGTGACATTCAAAGAATCTCCATCTTTTCAAAGAACACGACAACATATGACAATGTGTACAATAATTCAAGTTTAAGTTACATACTATTCTCATCACATCTAAGTGAATCATTGAAAATACAATGGATTTAGAACTCTTTACCAAAGCCATTATCTTTGGAGTAGCCAAATGTTTTGGTGTGTAAGACCATGGTACATTGATAACCATATGATTTTTAGCAAACCACCACTATCAATGATTTGTTTTGTCTTTACCAAAAGTCGCACCTTACGGACTAGTTAGTTCTTTTATCTAATGGTGAACTAATTACCAAAATGGTTTTCCATGACCTTTACCACAAGCCATTTCTTGTGGGCTAGCCAACTCTTCACATTCTTGATATGGTGAGTTGATAACCATCCAACTTATTAGCAAGTTGTCAACTAAAAGCGGTTTGATATATCTTTACGAGCCGTTTGCTCATGGATTAGTCAATCCTTTTGTAACCATGGTGGATTGATAACCTATTGATGTTATCATCACAAAACCATTTATTCAACCTTTATTTCGGAAAATATTTATTATTTAGCAAAGGTTTCTTCTAAAATTCATTTAACTGGTTTAACTCAAAGAACAACTTTGATGAAAGTCTTGTCGACTAGATACTTTGAATAAAAGTACCGATTATATCAAAAGTATTTATTCAAAATCATACCGGTTATAGATCATTCTCAAGAATGGTAGTCCGATCTATAAGCAAATTGATAACCATGCAAGCAATTTCATCACCTCTTCTACTTCCAATCCATGCTCAAGCATTCTTCTCATTAGCTCAACAAGAAGAGGATATCTTCTTTCGCAAACATGTGAATCATTGTTCCATTTTCTAGCTCCAAGACATGAACTCAGTTCTTCAAAGAATCTCCGACAAACTATCTCCCGCTTTTCTTGATCCTTCCAAATATCATCGATTACTCTTTTCATCGGTTTCCACATGGTTATGAGATCCCTTGTAAAACCAATCCAATCCCTTCTAATGGATTATCTTCAAAATAAGTCTTCACATGATATAAGTAGAATAGATCTACTCTGTCTATGATATGCAGCAAATCCCATAGCCTTTTAAAAACTTTGAAACTTTTATCTTCTTTGTGAAAAACCATGTAATCTCCATTCTTTAATTTCTCAACTTTGAAAGCACTGATCTTTGATCTGTTCATCTTCATGTCATTATCTTCATCTGTATAATCAAAATCTACCACTCTGAGATAATTCTTTAATTCATCACTAGTCTCAGATCTTAATTCAACCTTCTCTTTCTTTGAAAACTGAACATCTGTAGCTTCAGTTTTTCTTTTCCTCTTTAAGCTTTTCTTCCTTTCAGCTTCAGTCCAATAAGTTTCTTCTCTAAAATCTTTAATGCCTGCAACATCTTTCTTATAAGCTTCTCTCTCAGCATCATATAATCGCTTCATATCCACATAATTTAGCTTTTGCAATCCTTTATAACCTCTGCTTTTTAAGTATGCCATCATTGCATTCCTTTCTTTAGCCAAATTAGGTCTTCTTGACATGAATCTAACAGGTGTTGGAGATCAGAAGGTTCGGTGACTTGACATCCAATTCATCTTGTACTTTTGAGTCGCTTCTCTATTTAGAGCTTCTTGAGCTTCTTGTTCTTCTCTATCTTTAGCATTTAACTCTTCTTGAACTTTTCTTCTGCTGACTTCATTCCTTGCAACTTCAAATGCTCTAAGTTACGCTTAAAGTAAGTTTCTTCTTCTTAACTTCAACCAACACACCTTTTCCCTTGTCTTTTGGATCAATTGCGGGTTGATCGGTTCTTGGTTGTTCTTCTTGTTGTGCTTCTCTAATAGTAACACCTCCTCTTGGTTGTGACAGATCAAGAATTGTAGCAACTAATTCATCATCACTTGGTGAATGAATAGGTTTAAATCTAGGTTCCTCCTCTTCTTCTATAACAACGATAGAAGGACCGACTTCTTCTTCAAAATTCAAAACCCTTGGAGTTATTGGTGTTATAACATCCGCCTAGATGTATCATGAAGCTCGATGCTTTGATGTTCGAGACTTTGTTCATCAAGACCTTGAACATCGATACCTTGATTATCATTATTAGTACCTTGAACTTGTACTTCTTCTTCTTGTTCCTCAGAAAAATCTTCTTTCTTCTTCAAAATATCTTCTTCAGATTCTTTTGTCTTCATAACATCTTCTTTCAAATTTTCTTTGTCTAAATTCCTCCCCAAGTTGACAGAAGATGATTTAGGAACCGTCTTTCTTTTCAATTCCTTACGAAGTGCTTTTCGTCGTTTATTCTCCTCCTTAACCCATAAGTTGAAACCTTGAATATAGGGTTTAACAAAGTTTCTCAACCAGAAGTAGTTTCTTTTCAACTTCCTAATAGTCTTAGCTTGACGCTCAACAGTCTTGTTCAATCGAGCTAGTGCCCTGGTTAAAGCATAGTTGTCCATAGGTAAATCTTCATGAGGAATAGTAGGAGCATCACCTTGAACTTGTGAATGTTCCTCTGAACCAGAAACAAATGATTGAGGAGATGGAGTAGGTGTTCTCTGAATCTCTGCTTGAACCTCATGATCTGAAGAAACAGCACCTTGTAATGATGCAGTACCTTCAGTGCCTTGTGAAGCAGTACTTGCAGATGCAGTACTTTTTGAAGCAGCACTTTGTGAAGCAGTACCTTGTGCAGAAGCAGTACCTTCACTCTCTTCACCTCTTCAAGACGTCTGGCTTGAACAACTTCCATCATGGAAGTAGTTAAGGGAATATCTCCACCTCTGAATAAATCACTGCGCCTAGCCATGAATGTATAGATTTTGGCTTGTTGCACAATGACAGGTAATAAAACAGTAGGTTTAGGAATATCAGCCAATTGCTTGTTTAGAAAAACCTGTATAAATCTTGGGTACATCAACCAAGTAGCCCCAGACGATATATGAGAGAGCATTCCATCCAAAATAAGCCGTGAAAAGTTAAATACTCTGTCCGTAGCTAAGCCAACCACTGCAGACGCTATATTAGAACCAAACTGCTCCCAAGAAGTGCTTTTAGAACTTATGCAATGAAGCAAGACATGGATCAAAAACTTCCATTGAGGATGAATAAGGCCTTCTTAAAAGTTTGTTCATCAAAGAACCTTCATAACCCAGTTGCTAAAAGTATCCCAAATCGGTTGCTTTTCAAATCTAATAGCCCCATCTTCATCTTCAAATAATAAATCTGCGCGAATAGAAGCTTCAGTAATCTTAATAGTCTTTCCAGCAACTAAGGATCTAATATAATATTCATCCTCCTCCATATTCTCTCTAGCATTAGCCCAAAATTCTTGAATCCATGGCTCTATTATATCTGGCTCAACCAAAAGAGCATAACTAATAGGCGACCCAACTAGATAATCAATAATATCATAGAAAGCCACGTCAGCCTCGGTCTTGTCCAAATTAGCCACCATATTGTGCTTCAAGCAGCTTAAACGATTCACCATTGTTGAAAGAATAAGCACAATAGAAAGATTGTATCGAATATTAAAGAGATGGTAAGTGGGAGATAAATATGGAAAAGATGTGAAGTAATAATATGAGAGGAAAATCGGAAAGAAGTTATTTATAGGTGAGATTTGAAAATCACACCTAAATAACAAAGTTACCGTTATTACCAATTACCCTTCAATATTACCGTTGGAACAGTGCTTTAATACAACAAACAAGACTTTCCACATAAGCGAGACTTTCCTAAGCGGTACTTTCCCAAGCGGTACTAAAATACAAGATTTTGCCAAAAATCTTCAAATAATCTAAGTATACACTAACATCCTCCCTCAGCAATACACGTGACTATATCAAACATCTTATAGTCCTCCCCTTAAACATAGCTTAGTAGTTAATCATTCCAATGCTCACGACCAAGTGATTAAATCGTGACACATCAAAACCTTTGGTGAGTAGATCACTACATTATCATCCATGTGAACTTTAACCACATTAATGAGCCTATGCTCATAACAGTCTCGATAAAGTGATGCCTAATCGAATATGCTTTGTCTTGGAATGATACACGGATTCTTCACAATACAAATAGTACTCTCATTATCAATATTGATAGGAGTATTCTTAAAGTTGAACCCATAATCCAAGAGTTGATTACGCATCCATAAAACTTGACCACAACAACTTGCGCAGACTACATATTCGACTTCGTGAGATGATGTTGTTTGCAATTGTCTCGCTTTTGCATTGCCATGAGACTAACCTTCTTCCAAGATATTGGCATCCACCAGGTTGTGGATCTTCTATCATAGTTATCACCGCATAGTCACTATCTCGAAAAAGCTTCTAAGTGAAAAGGTGACTCTTTAGGATACCACAAACCCAACTTAGGTTGTTGTTTCAAATAATGTAATATTCTCTTGTGAGATTCAAGTGAGAGATCTTTGGTGAAACTTGATATCCGCACATAAACACACCGCAAACATGATATCGTGCCTTGATGCAAGAAGATACATAAGAGAGCCAATCATAGATCTCAGATAACTTGACTTCAACAGTGACCATCTTCATCTTTTCCCAATGAATTGATAGATTTAATTGTGTAGTAATGTGACCTTCATATCATCAAAATTAAATTTCTTAAGTATGTCAAGAACATACTTGTCTTGGCTAATAAAAATCCTTCCTTGGACCGCTTAACTTGAAGTCCTAAAAGAATGTTAACTCTCCCATTGAACTCATTTGAAATTCCTTATGCATCACCGCTCAAACTCCTTAACCATGGACTGCTTGGTAGCCCCAAATATAATATCATCAACATACACATGTACTAACATGATATCCTTCTTGTCCTCTTGATAAACAAAGTCTTGTCAATATCTCCCTTCGTATCCATGTTGTAATAAGAATGTGAGAGCCTCTCATACCAAGCTCTAGGTGCTCGATGAAGACCATATAAAGCCTTCACCACCTTATAAACTTTGTTAGGATGCTTTGGATCTTCAAAACACGGAGGTTGTTTCACATACACCTCTTACGTAATAGTGCCACTGAAAGGCACTCTTGACATCCATCCGTATACACGAAAACCCATATAAGAAGCAAAAGCAAGAAAGATTCTAATAGCTTCAATCCTTGCCACAAGAGCAAATACCTCATCATAATCTACCCCTTCTTCCCATCTATAACCCCGAGCAACTAACCTTGCCTTGTTCTTGATAACATTGCCTCTTTCATCTCTTTTGACTCTAAAACCCATCGGTTCCAATAACTTTCTTCCCATCCGGAAGATCACATAAAACCCAAACCTCTTGAAGTTTAAATTGAAGAAGTTCTTCCCTGATAGCTTCAACCCACTTTCTTTAGTCAAAGCTTGAGCAATGTTCTTGGGTTCCTCTTGAGAGATGAAACAGTGAATAAGGTGTTTGATGGTCCTTATGATTTAGCCTGTTTTGTTTATACACAAAGCTAAGTAAAGCATTGTGAGGTTTTGTGAAACCCTTAGCTTTGTGTCTTGTCATAACTCAGGTAGAAGGACCAATGATTTGATTAGTTGGATGATTCTTATGAATTCGTAAGATTGGAGACCGTGGAACTTCATATGTATCATCTAAATTAGTATAATCGGCACCTTCATTGGAATTTGTGAAAATACCTTCATCTTCAAGCTCATCATCGCTTCTTCTAGCTCGTGCATGGTAGGATCATCCAAATCATCTAAAGCATTGTCAAGATGTGCAGAAGATTTTGGTTGTGCTTGCCCAAAATCTCGTAAGAGAACTCGCAGATCTTGTTCTTCTTCTTTGCCTCTTCATAAGCTCTCCTTTGTTCATCCGTGTAAGAATGTGCTAATACATCTTGAAGAAGCATCCGATTAAGTTCCTCTTGAATAGATTGATCCTCACAGATAATGAGGATTGTGGTGCAACAAGACTTTGTTTTGGCGAATCGATTTTGCTTAGGAACATCAAGATGCTTTGTTTAGGACTCATAGGATCTTTATCGTGAATAGCATCAGTCTAAGATGAATATCATGAACAACATCTTGAATATCTTCTTCATTATGCAAAGGTTGATTTTCTTCTCTAACGGTACATAATTCATTGAAGGAGATAAAATCTCAAGATCAAACATCCAATCGGGACCTTTTCCTTTCTCATTATCTTGATCCTCTAAAAACTCAACATGAAGACAGTCTTGAATCTTCTTAGTAACTCTGTTGTAGACTCAATCCTTCTTTGTTAGTGCAATATCCCAATAAGTAACCTTCTTGGACTTGCCATCAAACTTCCCTAGATTATCAAAGGTGTTCAAAATAGTAAGAGGGCATCCAAAAGGCTTGAAAACGAATGTTGGGTTTATTGCCCATCAACAATTCATAGGGTGTCTTCATCTCGTGGTTTTGTGATGAAACCCTGTTGAGTACATAACATGCAAGACTTACGACACGCCCAAAATTGAATAGGGAGATGAGAATCACTAACATGGTCCTTGCAGCTTCAATCAAGGTTCTTTTTCCTTCTACGCAACACCATTTTTTGTGGTGTTCTAGCAATACTAAACTCCCTTTTATGCCTTTATTTGCACAAAAATCATCCATAGGCTTGTTCTTGAATTCGGCCCATTGTCACATCTAATACCTCTAACCTTGAGTCTTAATTGATTTTCAAGTGCTATTATAAGAGTTTGAATAGCATCAAAGGTATCATCCTTAAAGCCCAAAAGAAAACCCAATGAATCTACTACAATCATCAAGTAACAACCAAACAAGATTTCTTCTTATTTAAACTTGCCACAGAGACAGGTCCAAATAAATCCATGTGTAATAGCTCCAATGGTTCTCTAATATTCCTTTCATCAAGCTTCTTGCGGAAGCTTTGTGTTGTTACCCTTCTTGCATGCCAAACATGATTGATCATTCTTGTAAGTCTTTGAAGGTAAACCTCTAACTAAATTTCCTTGGACCGCTTTGTTGATGTTCTTGAAATTCACATGGCCCAATCTTCTATGCCATTGATGTGCCTCTTGAGATGTTGCTTTAGCTACCAAACATGTGGCTCTTCCATAAGAATGTAGACTCTTCATGTCTAAACTATACACATCATTTGTCCTTGGTACCCTTAGTACTACCAAGTCATCATCAATGTGTTTGAAGTCGAAGAAAGGATAAGACATTCGTGTCGTTGAATAACAGGATGCTTTTATCACAAATTTGAGAGACCGACAACAAGTTGAACTTGACTCCTTCACATATCCGACATTCTCAAAATCAATTCTCCCGACTTTAATTGTTCCTTTCTGTAATCCTTCCTCCATTGGGATCATTCCCAAATGCAACTTTTCCTCCACTAAGACTTCTAAAATCGACGGGATCTCT
This sequence comes from Chrysanthemum lavandulifolium, assembly GCA_022545495.1. NCBI lineage: Eukaryota > Viridiplantae > Streptophyta > Magnoliopsida > Asterales > Asteraceae > Chrysanthemum > Chrysanthemum lavandulifolium. The sequence continues at coordinate 204,406,291 of CM040245.1, forward strand.
TTATCACTGTCATACTTCCGAGCAACCACTATCCACAATAAGATGATCTTTAAGCTCCTCTTCCGGGTTGCCCCGCACATAAAGAAAAGAGTTAGAAACTTTTAGGAACCCAAGCCATTCTTGACTTGTGTTCCCTTGAGAAGTCACAAACTCAAATTCTTTGAGTATGTAATTCTCACTATCTCTCGATTATGATCCAAAATTATCTTTTGATGTTTAGCATGTGGATTTTCAAAACTCTCGGTTTTCAACATAAATTTCTTTCACCAGATTATTAGCCTTTTCTCTTGACACAAAAACATCTCGATTCACTTTTTGTTGAACGATCTTGTATGTCTCCTGCCAGGTTCTTTCCTTTTAACCCATTCGGTTTTAACAGGAGGTTCTTGTGATCTAGATCCCTATATGAACTATGATAACTTCTAGGTTGATAATGAGGTCTCCTAGAATTTCTATCCCAAGTATGGTTTTCGATATTTGTCTCCGAAAGCAAGACTTTGAAAGAAATCTTGTGAGATCTTCAAGTTCTTCTCCGATGTGGGTATCTATGGTGCGGTGTGAAGTTTCGTGATTAACCCTATTAGAATTAGTCCAAGTTGGTTTGTGCTCTCTAGGTCTCGATTGTTAGACTTATTTCTTGGAAACTTGCTTAGATATTACGAGTGTGTCACAATCTTTGATTAAGTGAGTAGGACTATAACACACAAAACATAGTTTTGACCCATATGACCAAAGTGATTTCTTCTATGTCTATGCCCAAAATTGTTTTGCCTTCTCGAGGAGGTGATAAAATTTGTTTTGACCAAAATTATCCCAAAAGGTTTAGCAATCTTGTTTTGAAAAGGTTTTGTGTAAGTCGCTTGTTGAGCAAGACTTTGATTTAAAGGTATCTTTGGATTTTGAACATTGTTTTCAACAGTTTCTTTGGGTTTCTCGGTTCTAGATTTAGCAATTAGCTTATTCCCGAACTCTAGACTATCTACTCCATAACGAGAAACATCGGGCCTAGAGGGTGATGACTAATGGGATGAGGAACAAAGATGATAACCATTATCTTTCTTAGGAGGTGGTTCACTTATCGAGCCTTCATTACTAGATGAATCTAAATAGTTAATGAGCTCATCATCACTAGTAGTTATATCCTCAAAATCACCATCATCCCGATCACTAGGTTGGTTTTCTTCTGAGACTAAAGTCCATTCCAAATCCTAAGCTGTTCTAATGTAAGCCCTTCTCTGTTTTTCAACATACCGAACATGGGACAGCCGGACTCTTTCCAAGCATCAAACTTAGCTACCAAATCATCTCTTTCCTTAGTTAATTTCTCAATTTGACAATTTTACAGTTTAGTTTCCATTCACTAAGTTTCAACCGATAATCCGTTGTTCATATTTTTCACCAAGCCATTTCATTATTTTCATGTGTTATGATTTTAGCTTCTATAGACTCTAAAGTGATTTGATAACCGCTACCTCGCACCTAGCCCTAATACAATTATCTCTTTCAGTTACATAATCATTAAGTAATTTTGATAAAACTCATAACAGTTTGAGCATACCCTCGAGATAGGAGGCGAGTTGGTGAAGTAGCCACCATAGCAAGAAGAACAGGATCATCTTCACTTTCTTTGCTCTAATCAAATCCTCCAAAGCCATCGCCGATTCCAAAGCAAAGATGTTGATTCTTCATCAAAAGCGGTACTCGGTCCAATGCTTCCTTTGTGTCTTCAATCGCAACTTCCATCGCTACCATACAAGAAGTCACCGGTTCATCATCAAACTCTTCACCCGGTCCACTTCGATAACTTCTCTTGAGCAACCAAAGCCTTTGTTTCGCTTATTGGAATCTCTTTGAGCTCAAGTTTAGGCTTCTCGGTGCTCTGCTTGCTTGATACTTAGCAAACCTCGCACTCCTTGCAAAGTGACCGATCTTTTGACAATTGAAGCATTCAATTTTAGATTTGTCAAAAGTTATTCCTTGTTTTGGTTTGAAATCAATGTTTTGCTGTCTTCTTCATGTACTTTTTGATCCTTGCGTTGATCAAAGCAACTTGCCACCGATATCAATTTCTTCAAGTGCATCTTCTTCAACTGCTAGATCTTCTTCATAAGTGGATGTAAGCTTGCTTGTTGTGCAAAGAAAGAGCACACAACTTCATCCGAGTTTAAAGTAGTAGATGGTGGGGTCTCATTGAGCATATGATGGGGATTGTAGCAGCAGATTTTGAGAAACAAGACTTTGAGTAGAAGCAAGATTTTGGAAGTACCGCTCTTCTTCGAGATGATAGAAAAGCAATCCGTGAGATTTAGAATTTGGTTGACCACTCATCTCATGTTCATACACCTTCAATTGATGATAAAGATCATCAAAGTCCATAACATCCATCCTTGCATCCTCGATCATAGTAGCAATCACATGCCATGAAGATGGCAAACTCTTAGAAACTTCAAATTAGCATCCTCAATCGATACTTACGCCTTGTATAACTCCAACATGTTGAGGAGATTCTCAAACCTATCATATGCAAAGATCAAGACTCTCTCTTTCTCCCATGTGAATGTTTCAAACTCATTGTTCAAAGAAGTTTATGCATCTTCTTAGAGGCTTCATTCCTCCAACTGGTCTTGAGAGCAGCCCAGAGTCGCTTAGCATCTTTAGCATCGTGAAATTTGAGAAGATGACCATCCGAATGGCGATGTGAGAATGTTAAGAGCCTTCTCTTGATTCCTTAGGGTTGCTTGTGGTAAACCGCTTTTGGTGCCAAAGGTTGTCCAGAACTTGAATGTGTTTCGAACAACTTCATTCCATTGACAATTACATTCCACAAAGCATGGTCTGTAATGGCAATATAACGCCTCATCTTCATGCACCGTAGATCATATTCTCCTTCTTAATGACCGGAATTCGAGTGAGGTGATTGAGGGTGGTGGAGCGACTTGATCGACATCTTGAATATTGTAGGTTTCTTCCTAGTCGAGTTTCACACAAGCTCGATACCACTTGTTGGATCGATATACTTTAATCAAACTAAACTAGCTTGTTAAGGTTTAATAACCTCGGATAAATCCTAAGTTATTAACAAAGAAACACCGAGCAATCTTTATTAAGTACGCGAATTTACTTAACAAAGCTAAGAAGAAAACTTTATTAACAAACTCTAAATCGCTTATTATGCGATACTCTAATACAACTCTAAGATATTCGAACTTTTCTCTAAACTCTTAATTCGTGAACTCTAAAACTCTTTTTCTAAAATCGCACCTCTAATGCCAATCTAGGAGTCCTTTTATAGGCTCAAGGATATCCTAGTCGGTTTACAATTGATAACCTTGTACGACAAGTAATCTAAACATGGAATACAATACTTTCCATAAACGAATATAATGATCTTACATCCTAGCAAGATTTTGACTTCACCTTGCAAGACTTTGACTTTGTCTTTAGCAAGATTTTGACTATTTGACTTCTTCCAAGATTTTACGGCTTCCAAGACTTTCATATCCCAACAAAAATAAAAGCAGTTTTAAAACTAAATTAAGGGTGCCTTATAACTTGGCATACAATGCTATTTATACTAAGTCTAGGGTCTTCAAGTCTTGGCTTCTTGATGTGTTTTTTCGTGAGAGCAAAACACCAAGAGATTCCTTTGTGTGCTTTCTTCCTTCAATCTTGACCCTTGAATAGTTAGGTACCCATTTTGAAGTCATCCGAGCCATTAGTGGATGCTTTATGCCCATGGATTGCCACTTGGACATTGGGAGGAGGAAAAGAAGTGGGTTTGGGAGTTGGGATAAACCGGGTAAAGGGTTGTGATGAGGGTTGAGTGTTTTGGGGTGGTGGGTTTTCTGGGTAGCAGAGAAAGGGGAGTAGGGTATCTAGGGTTCTTGGGCGGGAGAATGGGGAAGGAGAAGAGTGGTTGGGTAATTATCATTTGACCGGTTAAAATGGGTTGACCGGGTAGGGATATTGGACGGGTATTGGATTGGGCCTAAGGTGTTGGGTAATGGGTATAAGTTAGTTTTAGGATTAGGACCAAGGATTAATAGTGTGATTCAAGGCAAACATAGGGACCAAAACTGTGAAATCTGAAATTGTAGGGACCATTCATGTAACTTCTAAAAAGTAATCCAAAGGTCATAATTGACAATCTCAAATAATAAAAGGACCATATTTGCCAAATTTGAAATTCCAGGGACTAAACTTGCCATTTCTCAAAACTTTTGAAATTTTTCACCAAAGGACTAATTATGACAACTTATGATTTCAAAAGGACCTTTGGTGACTTTTCTTTAAAATAAGTGCTCGTGGACTATTTCATCAATTTTGAAAGTCGGGACCTGAAGCGCCAATTATGCAAACTTTGTTCGCTTTTTCATTTGTTTTCAATAATTTTGCATCTGAAACATATAAAACACAATTTTGAGATATTTTCAGTATTTTCATGCATTTCGGAGTGTTTTTAGATGTTTTGCAGTTCAGATTTGACCTAAAATGATAGAGTTTTTACACACTCATCACACATACTAGAGGGAACCTGCACATTGAGATAAGTTGATCACGTTTCAAATCATAGGTTTTAAGATAGATGCTCCCCCTCAACATGTGCATGGAAAATTTGAAATCGTTTGTCACATGTGTGAAGGATAGCATGTACATCCTTATGAAACCATTTACCGAATTATCAATTTAAATCCAATTTAAATCACACATTCTTCCCCGATCACAATTATCAAATCATTTGAGATTTGTGATCTCTTATAGATTTAAATTGATTTTGAAAGCTTTTAAGGGAATTGTGACTTGATTATGAAAGCGTTTTAATCGATAAGGATCGGATTTTAAGACTTTAAACTCCATTGATAAAACATGCATGTACATCTTTTGAAAACAATTTAATGCCAAATAACTTTTTAATTTAATTGAAATCATTCTCCCCTCAATCAATGACATAGGTTGTTGATTGAGATAGAAGATTTTGACAAATAAGTCCCGATGATTATCAAAAATAGAGACCGAGTTATTTTTCAAAGCATTTAGTTTTCAAGAGATAAATGTTTATAGAATCGAGCATGGAATTTGAAAACATGGTAAAACATGGCTCTATTCTTTCTTTTAAAACCGGTTATTGCCGAAAATTACAATAAACCATTGTTTCTCTTTCTCCCAAAAATATTTTTGATTTTTTGATTTTTTTTTTTAAATAAAATTGAACAATATCTAAAGTCCCGTATCATTCTTTGAATGACAAGACAAAGACCGTAGATATTATCGAATCGAGAAAGACATGACAAAATGACAATATTTTTGAAGATTTTTGAATTTTCAAATTTTTATGGATTTTGAAGGTTTTATATTTTCTATTTGATTTTGAGGATTTTATAATTTTGTATTTTGATTTTTCGAATAGATATATACAAGAGATAGATGAAGATAGACCTTTACTCTTCGCCTTCCTCCCGAAGACGTTTGAGTGTTTCAGTTGAAGGCTTTTCAAGCCAAGACGTGGAAGAATAAACTCAAAATGTTCTCTTGGAAGAGCTTTGGTGAAGATGTCGACTAACCGGTATTCGGACCTCACAAAATAGAGTTCCACCACACCTTTTCAACTTGTTCCCCGATGAAATGATGTCGAATGTCGATATGCTTTGCTCTTGAGTGTTGAACATTGTTGCATGAGAGAGCAATAGCACTTTATTATCACAAGACAGAGGATTTTGTTGAATACAAAGCCATAGTCGATAATTGAGATCTCATCCATAAGATTTGAGCACAACAGGATGACATGGCTATGTATTCAACCTCTGTAGAGGAAATAGAAGTACTCATTTGCTTCTTTGAAGACCAGCTCACAAGCTTATCACCCAAAACCGAGCACCTCCGGACATACTTGACGTGTATCTTGACAACTCCGCATGATCGCATCTCGCATAGGCCGTTAGTGACATACCGGTGTCCTTGGTGCAAAGACCCATATTGATGGTTCCTTGGAGATACCGAAGACCCGTTTAACTCGCTTCAAGGTGCTTTTAGTAGGCTTAGCTCGGTATCTAGCACACATGCAAACAATGAACAAGATGTCTCGGTCTACTAGCGGTGAGGTACATCGTGGATCCAATCATACTACGATATTTCGTTTGGTCAATCATGATCCCCGAGTGGTCCTCATCTAGTTTGGTTCGGTCAATCATGGGGTGTCAACAGGTCACTTGAATCAAATCCAAATTTCTTTAAGATCTACATTGCATATTTAGATTGATTTATGAAAATGCCTCCGGGACTTTGTGAAATTTGTAATCCCAAGAAAATGACATTTGTCCCATCATTGACATTTGAAATTTTGAACTCATTTCATTCAAAAACGATCACATTCCATTGGGGTGCGCCGAGGCAAAATAATATCATCAACATAAATTTGAACATGAATTAAATGTTTGCACGACTTCACGGTGAACAATGTAGGATCAATCGCTCCTTTCTTTGAATCCGGTTGATAGAAGAAACTTTGACAGTGTATCATACCATGCCCTTGGAGCTTGCTTTAAACCGTAAAGAGCCTTCTTCAAACGATAAACGTGAGTAGGATGCTCTTGATTCACAAATCCTTCGGGTTGGGCGACGTGAGCGACTTCTTTAAGATCTCCGTTCGTAAATGCCGTCTTCACATCCATCCGATAGACTACCATGTTCTTACTAGCGAAGATTAGCGAGAAGATTTCGATTGCCTCGATTCGAGCAACAGGAGAAAAAGATTCTTCAAAGTCAATACCTCCTCTTGACGGTATCCTTTAGCAACTAATCGAGCCTTGTTCTTCAACACATCACCATGCTCATCAAGTTTCACTTTGAAGATCCATTTAAGAGCAATAATCATAGCACGATCTGAGCGGTACTAACTCCCATACATCAAGTCGATCAAACTCATGAATTTCATCTTGCATGGCATTGAACCAGCTATCTTCATTCATGGCGGTTTAACATCTTTGGTTCGATCTTAGATAGTACGGAGTTGAAGAAGCACCATAAAGCATCGGTTGCAAGTTGTTTCCGGGTTGATACAGACGAGAGGATTTCCAATGATGTTGTCTAATGGATGATCGTGAGTTCATTTTCCGAGGTGTTCATGTGGCGGTTGTTGAGGGACCGAGGTAGGCGAGTCGATGTCTCCTGAAGGAGATGGTTACGATGATGATTCAGAGCAAATATGTTTTCAAATGGAGCATCTTCGAGAGTAGCAAAGGGATTAACTTCATCATTGATGCGTAAACATTTCCATGATGTACATTTGAAGAATGATGATTTGTTGATGAGATCAAGGATCGAAGCGGTGCTTCTTGACTTAAAGATATTGAGACCGAGGATTGACTTCATTCACTGTGAATATGAGCATCCTCTGTTGTAGGGATCAACACCTCATTAGTAATTGAATCATCAGTTCATCAAACATAGGATCAAACAATTTCTTTAAATCATCTTCGGATGGAGGTACATATGGAGTTTCTTGAGAAGAGTTTGGAACAAGGATGAACCAATGGGACTGTTTTGAAGTGCGGGTCCTGAAATGGAGTGTCCAGAGCCATTTGACCGGTCACTCATCAAACGAACGTGAATTGTTTCCATGATATTTCGGGTTCTTTTGTTGTAGATTCGGTATCCCTTTTGTTTGAAGCATACCCTACAAATACTCCAATGTCTCGCTTTAGCTCTAAGTTTTCCTAAGTCTTGTCCTCATTAGTTGGATAACACAATGCACCAAACACACGAAGGAAAGAGATTAGGTTTTCTATTGTGGACAAGTTCATATGGAGTTTTCCATGAACAGTGTGAATCGAGAACGATTTTGTGTGAAGCATGCGGTGGCAATAGCTTCACCCGAGAAACATTGGAACCTTTGAGTAAATCAAGATTGTTCTAGCGGCTTCTACAAGAGTTCGACACGTCTTTCAACTACACCGCTCGTTGAGGAGTTCGAGGAACACTTCTTTGATGGTCGATTCCAATGCTTTCATAGAAGTCACTAAGTTGTTTGTTAACAAACTCGGTTCCATTGTCTGCTCGGATAATTCGATTGCTTTGTTGAGTCGAACTGCACTGCTTGATGAGCTTGATGATGATATCGAGTTTCATCCTTTGTCCTTAAGAACTTGACCTGTGAATCTAAAGTAATCATCAACCACAACCAACACATATTTCTTACCAAAGATGTTCGCACTCTCATTGGTCCACACAAATCCATATGAAGGGTATGAAGAACTTCAGAATTGAGATTGTAGGTTTGTGTTTGTGGGCAAACTTTTGCTTTTACCCAATTGGCATCTTGAACAAAGATGATCCTTTTCATACTTTAGTCTAGGTAAACCTACAACTAAGTCCTTTTCGGAAAGATCGTTGATGGTGCCAAGTTCAAGTGATTGAGACAACGATGCCATAACCATGACTTTGTTTTTGAAGCCTTTGATAACAAGCGATTGGAGAAGCCCTCATCATGTCATCGATAGAGATGGTGTAAATATTTGAGCCACGAGTTCCTTTTAACAGTTCCTTACCATTAAGATCTCTAACAAAGCGGTATGTTTTCAAGGCTACTTCTAGATCGTAATCACGTAATTGACCAACAGAGAGCAGATTATGACCCAAACCTTCCACATAGTAAACTCTAGAGATGACACTATCACCAACAACGTAATCTCCATAACCCATAATAGCACCGAAATGATCATTACCGAATCTAATAAATTCCGATGAATTTGCTCACAAAGTTCATGAGCCGTGACCGGTCTCCGGTCATATGCTTGGAACAACTGAGTCCGGTACCACGTAGCGATTTGAACGATGCGGTTGAACACAGACAAGAATGGATAATCGGATAATTGGGATCCCCATGCAAGAATGGGTTCCATTTGGTTAGTTACAATGGTTGGAACACCAGCGTCGTAAATAGAAGCATTCATATCGAAAGTGAGGCAATGGAATCATTGTGAATAGATGCGATACTAGTGTCTCAGATTAGCCTGCTCATAGTGTGATCACTTCTTAAGGGAATAGTTCTACCAAGAGGCATCCATTTTCTAGTGGGCATTATCTCGATTAGTCTTATGACCAACGGTGTATCCAATAAAAGCCTATTTTATGAATGTTCTTCCTGTGGGTTTCCTTGTTTTCTAACTTTCTTTCGTTTTGCCTTTTAGCCTTCTTAGCATGAATTTTAGCATTAACAATCTTAAGCTGGACAATTAACATCATTAGGCGAACATTAACACCACATTCATGATTAGAGGCGAATTCAAGCGGACATCGGTACAAGGTTTGAAAATAGTATCGAATTGAATTAATTACAATGCGCCTACGGCTAATACTAGAATCAACGCGATTCGCTTTATTCAATTCAAGCTTAAAGTTCCTAGATTGTTCTTCTCTCTTCCGATTGCACATTCTTAGCTTAAGAGGTCCTATCATTCCTTGTATTGTCTTGAGACTTTGACCGCTCCGTTTAATGTCACCGATTACTCTGTAGAGGAATGGGAACATTAGTTGGTTTAACTACTCTTTGCATCACCTATTTAGATGTCTTTGGGATCGAACTACATGCAGTGCACTAAGGTTCACTTTCTTAAAACTAGAGTCTTGAGATTTGTACTCCTAGAAGGCACACTGAGTTCTCTTTCTTAGCATTGATGATCCGAATCGAACTACTTAAAGGCACACTACGGTTCACATTCAAAACATTGGGAATCGAATGCATATCATACTTGGCATTAGGCATCGAGCATGGAATCAAAGGATTAACTCTCTCACCTAATGACTTTGGGCATATTGTGATCAAGCATTCTAAGATTTCTTGAGATCGTTTGGCATATAAGCATGCATGTCCAATTGCATTATCATGAGGTTTCTCTAGCTTATCCTCTTCAACAATCTCACATGCAGACATTCTAAGCAATCCTTAAGAGATGAGAAGTATGTTTGAATAGCAAGTTTGTTGTTCCTTAGATGAGGAGGGACATATGTCACAGACAAAGCATATTTATTACAAGAGTGAACCTTTGATACACCATTCTCCCCATTGGTCATTGGAATTTTCCTTTTACACGACTCTTGATTCTCAATTTCCTTTTGCAATGAAGCTATTTGTTCGTTATTTTTGTTACGAGTGACCTTAATTGATTCAAATAACTCATTGAAATGACATTTAACCTTTTCATTTTCTTCTAGAAAACTTTCGTTTCCTTTTGTAAAGCATTTACTAGGTTTTGAAGATGAAACGTTTGAGAATTCGAGAATCTAAAGGAGGAGGCATTTGGGAGCTGTCATATTGTTCGTTTGACCCTTTAATTGAGAGATTTAGGCTTTCAACTTTCGATCGTGTTGCATCGAGCTTGAATCATTCATCACTTTTGTTAATTTGAAAAGCGCATCAAACTCGGAGCATCCGATGATGTCTTGATATTTGAAGTTTTGACATTTTCTTTAAGATGTTGATATTTTAGTTGTAAATTAAAATGCTCAACTTCTAGTTTAGAAAAATGTTTAACCAAATTGTCGTGATCATCCGGTTCAATTTTCTCGTTTAGTTTAGAATTAGTTTTTCAAGCTCAATGACACGATCATGGAGACTTTCGAGGCAACAGATAGTTCATGAAATTTGGAAGCATTAATAGAGCAATTTGAAGCGATAAAAACATATCTTGAGCAACACATTCAAGAATAAGAGTCTCATTCAATGTATGCAAGTTCTTCCTCTCAATCTCATTATATTTTAGTGCTCGCTCATAGTCACTAACTTCAACTATCATTGCATCAAATTCCTTTTCCATTCCCTTGATATCGGTTTCTATCCCTTTTAAGACTCTCAAAGTGATCTTTTAGAAGTTTAAAGAAAGGCATGACCTCGATTAAGTAACATTCTTTCATTTGCTCAAAACCCTTTCTCCTTCGATTATACCAATGGGTGTGATCCTTTTCTTGCAAGTTTTCTCAAAATCAACAAATAGTTGAAATATAACATATTGGCTAATTAAGGTCTTGCTTTTTGTGGCAATTGTTCTAGGAACAAGATGCATTGGTGTATTAGGAGGATACACATCGCTCTAGGCATTTTCCAAAGGGAGGTTTGTTTCAACAATATTCTGACTTTCGCTTATCTAAATCCATTTTCCGAAGACTTGTTCGGGAGTCAACAATGTCTCGAGGCTTAAACTTGTTCAAGGAAATCCAGTTTTCCTTCTTGTAGTCATGAGGAGTGATAATTACTTTTTCTCTTTGCATTTAGGATCATTTAGTTTCTTATTCATCTTTTCCTAGTGATTTCATCTAGCTTCTTATCATCCTCGTGCACTCAACGCAACTAGGTTTTTGTCTAGGTTTAAGAATCTCCTTGCCATCATAGATCACACTTTGAGTCGCTTTTGCTATCTTTCCGTACTCGGGGTTGGGTTTATCTATAATGGGAACACTATGCTTATCGCTAGAACTCTATGTTTAGTGACCATGTGAGCGATCGAATGGTGTTTCCTTGTATGTACAACTTGTTTTCAAGTTTTTTTCAAAGTTTTGATTAGAAAAGTCTCTCAAGAGTTTTGATTCCTTTGCATTAAATTCTTGCTTAAGCATTTTCACATTTTCTTGAAGTTCTTGTTTTGCTTATTTGTTTTAGAAAGTTTTTCTTGCAAGGAATTTAATTCTTGTTTCAATACTTCTTCTAAAATTACTTTTTCTAATGATATGACGCACTTGGTCATCCATTTCACGCTCACGAGTGGTCAACTCAAATTTAACACGTTATTCATAAATAGCAACACGTTCTTTATAGGCATTTAGTTCATAAATTACGTAATCATCGGGGCACATGCGGTGTATTCATCAAAACATAGTCATTGTTGATCGCAGAAGATGCATCACTTGGTACAACTTCACTTTCACTTTGTTTCACATATTGATCATATGGGACAATGTCGGTATTACCCATATTTTCAATATTTGATTCAATAGTTTCATTGATAGTACTTTGTCATGCATCTTTGCACATCAACATCATCGTATAGTTTTAGTACCTCCGAGATGAGTTTGTCTTTGGATGGGCCGGCTTGTGGTGAAGAAGAGACCTTGGGAGAAACCATTGGAGAAATACTAGCCATAAAATTGTGTGTCAGAGGTCCATCATCCACATCAGTCGTATGCATCACAATCGGCGACTTGAAAGGCATTCGATGATTGTGACCTATCTCCCGAATAGCTGCTCATCCACATCTCGCATCATAGGTCTTGGCATTGCCTCGCCTAGAAACAACAATTCCTCTTCATCCAAAGCAACACCTTGTCCCGAGCTTGTACAAGCAACATCTTATCTCTGAAGTAATCAACATTACGTGGACGCTTTGGAGATGTGCGTTTCTTGCAATGTGTCCCTCACCACCACAGTTATAACATTTGATCGGCTTAGCTTGACCTTGGTTACCATTCCTTCCTCGATTACGGTTTCCAACATAACCTCTACCAGACTCCACCTCTTCCCCGATCATTGTCTTTCTGAACTGGTTGCACCACGATCCTTCCATCTTTAATGAGAGCTTGATTGTGTGGGTTAGATCTTTGCTCGAGGTTATTGTTGGTTTGTGGGAGAGAATTCATGTTTTGACTAATCGAAGAGCTAGTTGATTAATGAAGTTACCACATGTGCATCAAAGATCGACTTGTTTGAACATAGGATCGGGAATGAGTTTGTGATTACCATTACCCAAGGGTATGACTTGTGAAGCTTTGGTTGTGATTCCGATGTTTGAGTAGAAGGCGGTTGAGTCATTAGACGAGCTTGTCTCTCCACGGTTGGTTTTGAACCGATTGAGAATCAATTTTCAAACATAGCATGTCTCTCATTTCGAAGGAGGAAGGCATAGAGTTGCTCATAGTTTGTATTCTTCAATCCTTTAGTGAGCTTCACGGTGACAAACTTGTGCCATTCGGGATTCATGTTGTTCACAAATTTTGAGTTCATTTGAATGTTAGGCATAGTCATTCGATGTTCCTCATGTCATTCACCAACTTATGAAATCTCACATAGTACTCATAGACACTCTCATCCGGCTTCATCTTGAAGTGTTCAAATTCGTCATAGAGTTGTGATTCTCCGTCTTCCATAGTTAATTACGAACCCGAGAGAAGCATCTTGACATTATCCCATAACGCCTTTGCTTCGGTGTTGTGATTGATCGACTTGTAGATGTCTTTAGGAAGACCTTGAAGAACAATGTTAGAAGCCCCGATAAGCGCATGGAATCTCTTTTTCTCCTTATCATCAAGCTCATCATACATTTTAGGTCCGTCCATTCCGTAAATAGGAGTTCCATCTTCATTAGTATCAAGTATATCTCTAGTCGTCTCAACTCGATACGGTCCTTTATCAATTGATTTGAGAATGTTGACACCATTTTCCTTTCCAAGGCAAGACAATCGATTCGTTGAGCCCAAGAATCGTAGTCGATTCTGTCAAGCATGGGTGGGCGAGTATCCGAGCCAGTTGCTTGAACATCCTCGACAGCAGTGGAGATGATAGTAGGAACGTTGGTAGACATGTTAACAGATTATACGGGATTTTATAACTCTATGATTAAACCGGAAATAGATTCTTTCACGGATTTTACTAAATCAAGAGAAAACCGTAAACAATCACCCAAGTCGCTAGAAGATAATGCACCAAGTCGCTAACACCTAATTCGCTACACCACTAAGTCGCTAGAGTCCCAAGTCGCTAGACAAATGCAAGTCGCTAGTAGTAACTCGCTAAGCCTCAAGTCGCTAGCAAAATTTTGGCGACAATTGCTACTCAAGTCGCTAAAGATACAAGTCGCTAAAGAGCAACTCACATGCACCAAGTCGCTACCACCAAGTCGCTACCCGTAGTGGAGAGTCCATTACTTGTCTCGTTAATCGCTAGATCTAAGTCGCTAGCTCTAAAGCAGAACTCGCCACGAAATTGCAAAGCAAGTCGCTACGAAGAATGAAGTCCGAATGTCAAGTCGCTAGCAAGAAAACCACAAAACATCACTTTTCAATCCAAAACTACCCAACCACGATGATTCAAGCTTACCAAATCAAAACCTAAACACTTGTGATGATTCTAAACATAAAAGTACAATCAAAATCCAAACTTTAACACTAGAAATCACCCAAATGATGCAAAACCACTAAACTTTTTCAAACACAAAACCACCTAAAACCACTAGAAATCCAAAGATGTGCAAGATATGATCTAACCATGGCTCTTGATACCAATTGTTGGATATTAGTTTTCACATACACATCAAACCATAACAACAAGGTGGCGTATAAGTAGAATTCTAGAGAGAAAGTTAGAGGTTTAGGGAACTTTAGTGAGAGAAAGAAAATTCTTATTATGAGCTCCAACTCTACCTTGGAAGGTAGAGAGTATTTATAGTCTTACATAAATCGCCACACCTCGGGTGTGGATCGTGCATCTGATGGGTAAAGACCCGTCAGTCCTCCACGGTGTTACTTAACTAAATACTACTTAACATAAAGAACTACGACTACGAGCTTTTAACGATTACATATACTTGAGGTGACCGACTCTTTAATACACGGAATTTCTAATTCCTAACGAAGATGAATATCGATTATACGAGAGACATGTCGGAGAAGAATATTTTTGATTTTTTGATTTTTATTTTTTTTAATTTTTTTTTAAACCTTTATGCGTAGAAAGAGCTTAGGCGTAGACAACAAAAGTTACGAGTAGGATATGGTTACGAGTAGGATGGCTTAGGCGTAGGATTCCTTAGGCGTAGGAAATGCTTATGCGTAAGTTTAAAGTTAGGCGTAGAAAAACTTATGCGTAAGATTTAGCTTATGCGTAAGACAAATGCTTATGCGTAAGAAAAATGCTTATGCGTAAAGTGTTCTACGCGTAAGTCTAAGCTTATGCGTAAGATTAGGGTTTTGCCCAAAAATCCTTTACACTATCACAGTGTAAAAGATATCCAAAATTCGAAGTGTTCCACAAACTTATCCAAGTGAGGAAGCACCGAGTAACCGCTCAAGCTCAAGAATCGCACCAAAAGTTATGCGTAGAACCTTATGCGTAGAAATAGGCGTTGACTTTCTTCGCGTAGAACTAGGGTTTTGACCTCACGCGTAAAAATTTCCGATGATTCAAACGATTTCTCTTGCACGATAGCCTTAAAAACACTCGAATAACCCAAAATGTTGACCTTTTCACCCAAAGTGCTTAGATAAGTTACGAGTAGAAATGACCAACGAACCAAAAACGAGTTCAAAATGAAGAAAAACACGTAAAGCTTGAACTTTTGCAAAAACTCGAAACTTTAGCACCAAATAAACCTTAAACCACAAGAATCTTGAATTTTTAAGTGCAAAAATTAAAGCTTTAAGCTTAACAAATATGTAAAACGAGAGCCTTTACGCGTAACCCTTCAAAACAAACACAAACACTCCTAAACCATTGTTAGGCGATTGATACCAATTGTAGGACCTTACTTTTATCAACCTTATCACTAAGTTAAGCAAACCCAACACAAACACGTATAACAAACAGATGTATGTTATACGTATAGGAAATATGAAGGTTAAAGCTTGGTGACTTGAATATGAATTCGTATGTATGTTTAGAGAGATAAAGGAAAGAAGATGAAAACAATATTCATATGAAACACACACACACACACACACTCAAGCACACCCCTCAAATGACCATTTGAGGGGTATTTATAGTACAAGATAGAAATACCTTAAAAGGCTTTCTATGGGCTCGGTTTGGACTTGGATTGGGCTTGGGATTCTTAAGCTTAGAAACGGCTAGAATAGCTTAACTCTTAACCAATTAGCTTAGCCCAATCCACGAGCCCGTTGACTATTCTATCACGATATCTAACACACGTTACAAAGTTCCTAAACATGAATGACCATCACTTCTAATAAAACTATTAAGGCTAACAATCTCCCCCTAAGGGGTGGTCATTCAAATTATGCTCCACTTGATTAGGTCTTTACTTTTCTTGTGCTTGAAAGTGTGTGTGTGTGTGTATTTTCTCTCTCAAGGAATATACAACTTTATTGTGTTTATCTTTTCTCTCCACATACACGGTTTTGTATAAACATCAAGTCACCGTCATCTTTATCTTTTCTTTCTACTAAGCTTTACGTTTGTGTTTGGTTTCACGTGGTTATACGCATAAAGTGTTGGGTCTAACAGAAACCGTATTACGCGTAAGACCAAAAACTTCAAAAACAAAAGCTTTTCACCCAACTATTTGGCGATTGATACCACTGTTAGGTTCCCATATTAGTAACACACGCATCAATATAAGAAAGAAAGATTAATAATGATCGGTTGAACACGTTAAACACACACACGAATGAATAATGAAAGTTTATGCGTAGAAAGTGAATAAAATGAACAACCAACCCTCAAGTGAGGGTTATACAAGAGTATTTATAGGTGGGAACTAGGGCAACACACCAAGTTCCCATCCTTTCCTTATTAGGCTTAGGCCAAGGCTTATGGGCCTTCTATATAAGCCTTAGCATAATATCAAACATAAAGGCCTAATTAAGCTAACTATTACATATTAATTACTAACACTTAAAATCAAGTTTAGGAGTGATTCCAACAGACACTTCTCTACCACCACCATCATTCTTGGTCGAGCCACTCTCAAATGCGCCTCCACCAATCCCTCCGTCGTTTGAAGCTCCACAAGCCGCTTCACTTGATCCTTCGCATCAAGCCATTTCATTTCTTCCACCACCACTACCTAGCCATGACAAAGATTGCTATCATTGTCAACATGTTGAAAGTTTGATAAATGAAGTACGAGAAGACCAACGTTTGATGTTCTATCATCTCCTCGAATGTTTCGACGAGATTAAACCTAAACAAAACTTGAGCTAGAAGATTTTAGTGGTGTCTTAGCATCAAGCGATAGTTGGTCTAGAAATTCCTAGTCATTTATTTTATTTTCTTAGTTTTTAGAGTCATGTATATCATAACTCTAGTTTTATTAAATGAAATTACATGCTACTTGCTATATTTCTGAGTATATGATTACGTTGTATTCATATCTCACTTATGTGATAACATTACTTGTTATATCACCATTGCTTAATTTAATCATCAGCTATACGGATCCCTCAAAATTGTCTAGACGGATCCCTACTAGGAGGGAACCGTGGGATCCGTGAGACAGAAAACTATTTTCTAATAACTTGGACCACATTTGCAGGAAATTGTGAATTATACTTGTTTTCTAACCTTTGTTTTGTAGTTATTCAATCTACACTTGAAGCCTTTGACACCCTAAAGCTAGGGGAGCTTTGTGTCAAAGCAATACATTGAAAATTACTTGCAATATTAGGAGTACATTTCTTGACATCCCCATGCAAAATTGCAATCATCAAGGGGGAGCACATTCGTCACTTAGACGAAATCTTTTTGCAAACTTAGTTTCAAACAAACTAGCTTAGTATTACTTTCTTGACGCCCTTATATAGGGATGGACTCGTCAAGGGGGAGTAAAGACGAGATCCTTTCCCGTTACTTGCTCTCTATTTCATTCTATTTCTTTCACATGTTTTCCTAAAACAATGTGTTAGTTTCTTTCAAGCTCTTTTGTTTCGACAAAAGGGAGAAGAAAGTAAAAACTACAAATTCAAACTTTTACGAATTTTAGCTTTTCCTTAAATTAATTTTATGTTTTGTCATCAACAAAAAGGGGGAGATTGTTAATACAAATAAGCCATAAAAACGTTTATTTATATTTTACGATCTTCTAATGTTTTGTCGATAACAAACGTAAAATCATTTTAACGAAACAAATAAAATACGTAAATGGTTTGAACTAATAGTTTCTAACATATTAACATTTTCACATAAAACACTAAAACAAGTATAAGTTATTTTATGATTTAGATACATATGTACAACAACTAGTGTTTACATATTGGGCTAACATATACTTAACTAAGTATATACTAAAATGGGTAAAAACAAGTTTATACTAAATGGGTAAAAACAAGTATATACTAAATGGGTAAAAACTAGCAAATGGTATTGACCCATAACCATGGTTTTATACAAACCACTTAACCAAGTTCAATGTATTCTAGAGATACATTGTATCTAGAAAGAAACCCATGGATCAACCCATAAACCATGACCCATGACCCATAACCAAAATACCCATGGGCAAAGGAAAGCGTCCCACGGAACAGTAGATTTTTTCTTCTATAAATAGTGAGCCATTTCTTCATTATTTCTCACCCCTTTATAACACACTTTCTCCCTGAGTTAAAAACTCACTAACCTCAGATCCAAGAGATCTATGTTTGTAGTTTTGTTTTTGTGTGATCTTCTAGGTTCCTCTTAAAGGCAAGATCACCACCGTTGAAGTCGAGCAAGCTCAAGTCCATGAGTTGCCATGCTTCCTCATCATCAAGGCTACTGAAGTCTTCTTGTTGATGATTCCTTTCTTTCTTCTAAGAAGTGTAGTGTTGAAGACATTAGTGAAAGATGTCTCAAGGGTCAAGACGAAGACATTAGTGAAAGGTGTCGATCGTCCATGTTGTAGGCATTAGTGAAAGGTGCCTAGAAGCCAAGTTACAAGACATTAGTGAAAGGTGTCTTGAAGATCTAGCCACAAGACATTAGTGAAAGGTGTCTTGAAGATCTAGCTAAAGGCATTAGTGAAAGGTGCCTTAGATGTACATTTGATATGGTGTATTTCGATGTACAAGATAGATTAGTACTAGATCCAAGGATATTGATATCCTTGATGATGTTGTAAAGGAGTAGATCTCCTTTGGGATTAGTCGTTGGTGTAGTGTTGGGTAGTAGTTCCTCCATTGCAATGGAACTAGGTGCTTAACCTAGTACCTAATAAAGGGTAGGCGACGTTGTGTAGGTGTGGTTCACCTTGGAGTGAAAGAACTAGGTACTTAGCCTAGTACCTTATAAAGGGTAGGTGACGTTGTATAGGTGTGGTTCACCTTGGAGTGAAAGAACCCGGTGGTTAGCCTAACACCGGAAAAAGGGTAGGCGACGTTATGAAGGCTTCTCCGCCATAAGGAGATTGGTGTAGTGTTTACGAACTCTCGAGTAGGTGACTCGGGGAGTGGAGTAGGGCAAGGAAGGTGTCCTTGTAGCCGAACCACTATAAATACTCGCGTTGTGGTTTTGTGCTTCTTACTCTTATCTTTTCATTACATATCTTTATATGCTTGTTTATCAACATCCAACACACACATCCAAATACATTGACATAAGTCTATCTAAATAGTTTAAAAGAAAGTTTTAATTGGCAAAACTATTCAACCCCCTTCTAGTTTTCCACAGTATAGTAAGTAATGACGACTAGAATGTAAGAAAAATGAGTGGGACCGACTACTTGATTGAGATCAAGTTGTCGTAAAATTCTCATTTTCCCGGTTCCTAAGTTAGAATAGTTTAGTCTAAGTTATGCCATCTTCTACGATCTACGTCCTAAACTACATAAATATTGTTTAGATTGTTTACAGACCATTGTTCATAAATTGTTCACAAATTAAGGTCTAAGACCTTACCTTCCTTCCATTCACCCTCCTACTCCATCTCCATCTTCATCTTCATCTCCATCTATATCGCCTCCACTCTTCACTCTTAACCCCTCCATCTCTACTTCTTCTTCTTCATGAGGAAGTTAGCAAAACACTTGATTATTCCCCTTGTTTGTTGGAATTCTTGTGAAGGGCTTGGGACATCCGGTAGTTGGTCAATGTATGCTGAGGGGTCGAGATGGACGTTGCCAATGGGGTTGCTTCCTTCTTCTTCTCTTTCTCTTTCATCTGATGAGTCTGTTGGTGGGTGAGGTCTCTTGCCATCCACCATAATCCTTGTAGTCTTTCCATCGGACAAAGGTACCATAACCTTTTTGCAAAAAGTGTGGTCATAGGAATAAGGAGAAGGATCTAGAGCAAAGACGAAGTTTGCTAGGCGAGTCAAGAGCATGGCATAAGGGAGTACCATCTTGTCCATACTTTTCGCACTTGCCATTCTTTTCACCATGTAATAGGGGAGGTTGAAGTGAGTGCCGGTTACAAGGCAATAAATCATGACGTTTAGGCAAGCATTGAGATGATCCTTATTTCCTCCCAAGCAAAGTACGTTCTCCCTTAGCACTAGTTCCCATTTCTTGTATAATGGGAACATTTCCAAAAGCTCCATTTGAAACGGATCTCTATAGATCACCTTGGAGTTTCTCGTGACTCTTGATGGAGAGGCTCTTTCCATGAAGACGGTATCCCTTACCGTAGTTACTTCCGGGATGGCTGTGAAGTATACCTCGTGATGATCCACCATGTCATGAAGCTCCGCCAACGACATTTGAGTACATACATACTCCTTGACATGGGATACGGAGTATCCTAGCAAACTCTACAAGAGTGAAGGTGAACTCGTGCTCATTGATGATGAAGGCTATAGAAATGGTTCCATCTTCATTTCAAATGATTCTCATGGTCTTGTAAAACTCTAGTACAAACACCGGACAAATTTTCTCATTAATGTTCAAGAGGCAATGGAAGTTGATTGCCCCAAAGACTTGGGGAATGTCGGTGTTGTTGATGAATGAGGGTTCAGCTACTCGTCCTTCGTGGAATAATATCTTTTCCAACATCTTGAAGGCGTTTCGATAATTCGGGCTCAAGCCATCCTTGCGATGATACATGGGAATGTAATGAGCGGTGTCTTGGTAATCTTGTTGTCTATTTCTAGGCATAATTGGTCCTAAACATCAAAACCACAATGTGGTGTTAATTGTGTGAATAGTAACCTAATGGGATTCATCACAAATTTGCTCAATATATCTTAATTGAATTCGAAAAATGAGTTTAATTTGTATTAACAATGTTGATTCTTTGATTTTCTTTATCTTAGAAAACAACGTGGTACCAAATTGTGACAAACCCATTTGAGCTCAATTTCTAAAGATGAAAATTGTACTCCTAGGAATCGAAGAATGGAAATAACAATGTAGTGAAGATTATACTTACACAAGTGATTGTTTCCTTAGAGAAGATGATGAATTAACTCATGTGTACAGTAAATTGAGTTTTATGTTCGTGACTTTTGAGAGAGTAAAGTGAAGAGTGAAACTTCCACAGTGATCATTTATTTCTTATTCTGTCTTCTGTTGTATGGATCCCACGGATCCCTTGTATGAGGGATCCGGCTAGTTCAAGCACGGGGATCCGGCATATCAGCAGATTGACAGCCTAAGTGATTTTTGACAATTTTGGTTTGGGAGTTCTTTTTCTTTGCTAGGGTTGATCTTTATGCTCTATAACTTATGGTTTGGGGTTTTGACGTGTTTTACTAGTCCTATTTGATGAGGTTCCTTTTTTTATGAAGAAATCATAATTCTTTGGGAAGTTTTAACGATTATGATAAAATCCTATTTTATCATAATATGAGGAGTTTCACATGGATACTTATTGACATAGATGAAATGTCAATAACCTTATGTGAGGAGTGATGATCAAGGCTCTCGAATAGCCGAGATATCATTATCACTAGTTTGTAGTTTTGTCTATAGAGATCAATGAAGAATACTATTCTTGATGATGAGTTCAATATAGATAACCACTCAAGTGATTTTTAAGAAAGCGTAATGAGACTACTAAACTTAATCATGTTTATACAAAATGACATTATTAATTCATCTAAAAAATATACGAAAATAATTTATTTGTAAGTAATTTATTAAAGATCATACCTTTGCTATATATTCTTTTTGAGAAAAGAAATATTAGACAGAAATTCTTCATGATCTTCTTAGGATGCTCAAATCCCAGTATGGAGAATTCTTAACAAGGAAAATATTAGAAAGATCTATCATTATCCAACATTATAAAATATGATGATTTTAAAACGTGACCTTTTGTTTTTAAGAAATTTCCTTCCATGTAGTTTTCAATCATACACGGATCGTATCAAGTTTTTAGAAGTACAATATACTCTTAAGAAATTTGGTAACGAAGTTCTGGTACCAATTGTGGAAAACTAGAAGGGGGTTGAATAGTTTTTACTGATTAAAAATTTGTTTTAAAATATTTGGATCAGCTTATGTCAATCTATTTAGTTGTGTATGTTGGATGTTGATAGATAAGTATGTAAATATGTAATGCAAAGGTAAAGAGTAAGAAAAACAAAACCACGACACGAGTGTTTATAATGGTTCGGCTACAAGGACATCTTTCTTGCCCTACTCCACTCCCCGAGTTACCTACTCGAGAGTTCGTAAGCACTACACGACACAAACTTCTTATGGCGGAGAAACCTTCACAACGTCGCCTACTCTTTCTCCGGTACAAGGCTAGACACCGGGTTCTTCCACGAGGTAGAACCAAACCTATCACAACGTAGCCTACACTTTATCTGATACAAGGCTAGATACCGAGTTCCATTATAAAGGTGGAACTACTACCCAACACTACACGAAACCTATCCCAAAGGAGACCCACTCCTTATTACAACATCATCAAGGATATCAATATCCTTGGACACAACTTATCTATATTTGTACATCGATACACCACATCTATTGTACACCATTGGCATCTTTCACTAATGCCCTTGACATGATCTTTTGACACCTTTCACTAATGCCTTCATCAAGGACCTTTGGCACCCTTTACTAATGCCTTAGACACGGACCTTCGGCACCTTTCACTAATGCCTTCAACTTGACTCTTTTGGCATCTTTCACTAATGCTTTCGACTTGATCCTTTTGGCATCTTTCACTAATGCCTTCGACTTGACCCTTTTGGCATCTTTCACTAATGCCTTCAACACAACACTTCTAGAGAGGAAGAAAGAACTATCAACAAGAGAACTTCAGTAGTCTTGATGATGACGAAGCTAGGCAACATGAACTTGAGCTTGCTCGACTTCAAGAGGTGGTGATCTCGCCTTTAAGAGGAACCTAGAGAATCACACAAAAACAAACACAAACTACATAGAAATATCCTTTGGATATGAGGTTAGAGAGTTTACAATACTAGGAGAAAGTATGTGTGAAAGTGGCAACTTATAATGAAGAAATGGCTCACTATTTATAGACCAAAACATGCTACTGTTCCACGGATCCCTTGCTTGAGGGATCCGTCCAGTGTAAACTGAGGAATCCGTATGACACTCCCCCTAAATGGGTTGTGGGTCATGGATCATGGGTTGTAGGCTTTGATCCATGGGTATCTAAATAGATACAATGTATCTAGAAGATGCAATGCATCTAGTCAATGGGTCATGGATAATACTCATTATGACTTATGCATGATGTCATGCAATGGGTCATGGGTTATGGATCATATTTCATGGGTATGGGTCATGGACTTTGGGCTTTACCCAACTATATTCTATGTATTTAGTCAATGGGTCAAATACTTAGATTTCTACCCATTATAATACATACTAAGTATGTATATATCTACCCATTATGTAAACACTAGTTGTTATACATATGCATTACTATAACATGAAAACATTATTACTTGTTTAGTGATTTATATGAAAACTAAAGTGTGTTAGTAAACTATTGGCTCAAACCATATACGTATTTTATTTGTTTCGTTAAAATGATTTTATGTTTGTTACGACAAAACATTAAAAGATTGTAAAATATAAATAAACGTTTTTACGGCTTATTTGTATTAACATATTGTACTTTTAAGTAATTGGCTGCTTTAATAAAAGTATTAATTACACCATACATTTCTTCCACCTTTGACTTTCAATATATCACTTTTTAAGATTTGACCGTTTTTCTTTTATTTATAGTATAGATTAAAATGAAACCATTCCAAAATCTATAGAAATTGAATAGATTTTAATCCCCGAAAGGTTAAATACGCTCAAATTTTAACAAAAACCACTATTACGAAATTTGTTCTCTTGCATTTATAAAAGATAAACTAAAATCGAGAAATGGTTGTAATTGTCTAAATCAAACCTTTCAGTGTCTCAATTATTGTCTTTATTAGAATAGCAATTTTGATATATCACTTATTGACCTTTTCCTAATAGCAATACCAATCTTAGTAATTCATTAGCATTGTAAATTTGATAGCTATCTAGGTAGACGAGCAAATGAAAAGTTGGCTTTTTCATTTTAAAAAACCAAAAAGTCTAAAATACACTTGATGACATGTGTCCTTTCTTATTGAGTTGGGTGGTTCATTAATGAATATGGAAAGGGATCCTTTCAAATTGTATGACACATCGACTCAAATTAGCCAATTGTGAGCCATTTAATTTGATTAAATGGTTCAAATCAAAAAAAATTATTTTGATTTGAGTCACTAGATCAAATTAAAAGTATCATAATTCCTTAACTTGATTCAAGTTATGTTTACAACTTGAGATGATCTCTCTCCAATGAATATAGGAGGAATTGCATATATATCCCTTCAAAGATTAAAAATTACATATATATCCAACATAAACTTAAAATTGTGTATATATCCATCTTAAATTTATAAAAAAATGTCATATGTATCAAAATAGTTATTTTATATATATTTACAACCCAAAAATGCAAGGTAATTAAAATCTAATTACAAAATGACCATTATACCTTTTTATTTATCATTGATCAAAATTACAAAAAATCATCAAACATTAAAATAATAATAATAATAAAATAATGACGTACAAATACTGTATCCTATAAAT
Organism: Chrysanthemum lavandulifolium; assembly: GCA_022545495.1. Taxonomy (NCBI): domain Eukaryota; kingdom Viridiplantae; phylum Streptophyta; class Magnoliopsida; order Asterales; family Asteraceae; genus Chrysanthemum; species Chrysanthemum lavandulifolium. Next base: position 204,431,025 of record CM040245.1, read on the forward strand.
TTTATGTAAAGATCATCATTGTTTGTGGCTTATTGGGGATCATACTAACATTCCACATAAATAAAGATATGTAATTTAATTTCTTTTAAACACTAAAAATTGATTACATTAAGGGTATGTTTGACAAAAATAGATTATGCTGATACTAGTGTTGTTGTTAATGTTGGTGTTGGTGCTGTTGCTTAAAAAGATTATAAAATATATTTTTTATAAACTACATGAAGTAATTTTTTATTTTTAGAGATTATGGAAGATTATTTTTTCTATAATCTTTTATAAGTTATGTCTGCCAAACAAAGATTATTTTTTAAGTAGGTTATTTTATTTTTTAAAATATGTATAATCTCTCAATAATCTTATTTGCTAAACATAGCCTAAATCTTCACGTGAAAGATCAAAAATTTCAAGGATTGACTCATTCGAGCGTATATCGTTAAAAATTAATTTTTAATTCATCAAAAAGTTAGATGATATAACAAGATGTTTGATGTGGACTCGTGTACCGTCTATGTTTTCATTCAAGTATTAATTTTCAATAAATATCATTGGCCGTAAATATCTATTGTTTTCATTCTATTCATTAAGAATTAATTTTTAATTTGTGTGTGGAGATTGTAATATAATTGGTGTATAGATTTATTATAAGTAGATGATATAACGGTCATTTTGTATTTTAATTACAATTATCATGTGTTTTTTATTATTAAATATATATAAAATAATTATTTGAATATATATGACAATTTTTGTGTTTGGGAAGAATATATACGCAATTTTAAGTTTATGTTAGATATATATGCAATTTTTAGTCTTTGGAGGGTTATATATGCAATTCACCTATGAATATAATAGGTGAGGTATTGATGAACATTCGAACCTACGAACGCTTAATTTTCCTTGATGAACATACATTCGAACTTTTGAACAACATTCAAACTGCTAAACGTACAGTCGAACTGATGAACACACATTTGAATTGATGAACACTTATTTTTTTTTATAAACACTAAGACCATGACTAATAAATTTATACTCGAATTAAGGAACATTTGAACTGTTAAACCGATGAACATTTTTTAAGAAACAATTCAAATTGCTAAACGTATAGTCGAACTGGTGAACACACATTTGAATTGATGAACACTTATTTTTTTATAAACATTAAGACCATGACTAATAAAATTACACTCGAATTATAAAACATTTGAACTGTTAAACCGATGAACATTTTTTTAGAAACAATTGCACAAAATTGCACATTGAAAGTTTGTTCATGACAAGTATTAAACATGGTTCATCATTCTTAAAAATATCACTAGCCAATTACTTTAATTTAACATAAATTGAAAGGATTGTCTAACAAGTGTCTTCAGGGCATCGCTTAAGGTGCATTAATTCATCTCGAATTTTTCTTTTAAATTTAAAAATGTATTTAATACATATTAATTGATCTTATAATTTATCATAAATAAGTCTGATTCTGTAATTAATAAACTGAAGGTTTCTTTATTTAATTATTTAAAGTACTGTCTTGAAGACACTTATTATACAAACCCAAAATAGTTTACTAGATTTGTTCGGTGCAAAAACAAATTTGTATACGAACGAAGGACGTAAGCATAGTGAGAGACTCAACAAAAGTTTTAAGTTATAACCTTTAGTCAAAGGAGTATGGCGATCATTGCAGTTCATGGCGATCACCCATTCTCCAGATCCCTAATTCAAATTAAACTTTCACAATAATCCGTTATCAACCTTTATCTCACACCTTATTCACCTTTTGATCTCCCTTCAATCCAAATTAAACCTCTGCTAATCACCTCCTTATCCCTAATCCGTAATCATTCATGATGAACAATCAAAATCGAAGCTTTCACCATTCAAACGAATCTCACAGAAGATCTCCTCATCTATTTATGTGACGAACGTCCCCGACTCCACCACGTCCAGGGATCTTTGGAAGGTATGCAACGATTATGGTACGGTTGTTGATGTTTTTATTCCTTTCAAAAGATCCAAAGCTGGGAAAAAGTTTGCTTTTGTTAGGTTTATTAAGGTTACCAATCTTGACCGATTGGTGGAGAATCTGAATACCGTCTGGATTGGGCGTTTTCATCTTTTTGAGAACCGTGTTCGGTTTGAAAGGCCCGCTAAACTTATTTTTGAACAGCCCCAAGAACCAATTTCTAACCTCATATAACTAAGTCAGCGGCTCCTTCAAATTCGTTTGCCTCTGTTCTCAAGGAGGGGCATGTTTCAGTTAATGATTCTGAGCCAGTTATTGTCCTTGATGAATCGTGTATGAAGGCGCACGATTTTAACTTGTCTCTTATGGGTAAGGTTAAGAATGTTTCAACAATCCTTAATCTTCCTGTTTTTGATTGCTAAAGAGGGATTTCAGAATGTTAAACTTGATTATCTTGGGGGGTTGTGGGTCCTCTTTGTTATCGAGTCAAAGCCCACCTACGATAAGTTCCTGAATCATATTGGTGTTAGATCATGGTTTTCCACAATCAAACATGCGGATAACTCTTTTGTCAATGATGAACGCATTGTTTGGGTATCGGTTGAAGGTCTCCCTATTAAGGCTTGGACACCTAGTTCTTTTAAGAAAATTGCGTCTTGTTGGGAAGAACTGGTGGAATGGGATGATTCTTGTCATAAATCCTTTTCTTGTAAAAATTTGTGTTTAAAAACTAGGATGAATGTGATTATTAATGATAAGCGTAAACTTATAGTTCAAGGAAAGGCGTTTTGGATTCGGGTCAAGGAATTGGTTGCATGGGTTCCTGACTTTGAGGAAGACAATGATGATGATGTTTCATCTGACGAAGAGGAACCAAAAGATGATGAGTCACTTTTTGAAGTTAATAATAAGACAGTAGATTTGCAAAATGGAGGAGACAATTTGGTAGAGAATAACGATGACGAAGCTATACCTGAAACTATTTTTGGAGATAAACCTGCTTCACCCAGTGCATGTAACAGCAGTCTTAAAGTGGCGGATGACCAATCTGAAGACCCTTTCGATATTTATTCATTGTTGAACAAAAATTTCAAAGGCATTACTGTTGACCAGGATTCATCCTTATCTCATCCTCCAGGGTTTACCCCGAAGGGTTCAATGCAGGAGAATGATCACATTGTCGTACCAGAGGAGGAGAATGTTCTTAAATCTGTTCCCGATAAGGAGAATATACCTCGAGTTCATTCAAATGTTATGCAAAATGCCCAGGAGGTTTTTGACAACGAGTCTAACTGTGGAGCACATTCTTTTAATTACTCTCATAAGGCGCTTAACGGAGGTTCGATCTTGGAAATCCTTGATGGTATGATCCGTGTTGGGCAATCTATGGGTTATGAAATGGAAGGGTGTACGAAAGACATTGAACGTATCATTGGCATGCAAGGAGTTGATGCCGTTCCCAAATGAAGATTCTTTCTTTAAACGTTCAAGGTCTTGGTCACAAGACTAAAAAGGAGTGGGTTAAGGAGTTAAACATTAAACATAAAGTAAATTTTTTAGCTTTACAAGAGACGAAGTTGGATCATATTTCTCACATGGATGTTAAATCTATATGGGGTAATTCCAACTATCAATTTGTGTTTAGCGAGTCGGTTGGAAACTCGGGTGGTATTCTATGCGTTTGGGAGGCGAATATGTTTCATAACGATTACGCCTCGGTATCTGATAATTTCATTGCAGTTTATGGGACCTGGACTCCTTCTAAGTCCAAGGTTCTCATGATAGCGATTTATGCTCCCCAATCTCCTATTCTTAAGCGGGTCCTTTGGGAATATATTTCGTCATTGATTACGCGTTGGAATGGTGAGACTGTAGTTATGGGAGACTTTAATGAAGTACGTTCAGTTGATGAAAGACTCGGGTCTACGTTTAATCAATCCAGCGCGAGGTCCTTCAACAACTTTATCTCGTCATCAGGCCTTGTGGAGGTTCAGATGGAAGGTTATTCTTTTACGTGGTCTCTTTCATCCCGAAAAAAAATGAGTAAATTGGATCGGTTCCTTGTCTCGGAAGGTATTCTCTTGTTATTCCCCTTTATTACGGCGATATGTCTTGATCGTCATCTTTCGGATCATCGACCTATTCTCCTTAATGAGATTCGGACGGATTATGGTCCGGTTCCATTTCGGATTTATCATTCCTGGTTTTAGCAAGTTTGTTTTGATACCATGGTGGAAAATGCATGGAACTCTTTTTCTCACTCGGATTCTAATAGTCTGATTAGATTCAAGAAAAAGCTTCAAGATTTGAAGAAGATTATCCGAGGTTGGATTAAGGATAAGAAGTCTCAACAAGATGCTGCTATTAATACCATTAAAGAAGAATTGATTCGTATTGACAAAAATCTGGACAGCGGGTTGGTTTCGGATGAGACTTTATTAATTAGGAGGGAATTAATGCATAAACTTCACGTTCTTAAGCAGTTGGAAGTAAAATACTTTGCTCAGAAAGCTAAAATTAAATGGGCTGTAGAGGGTGATGAAAATTCGAAGTTCTTTCATGGCATTATTAACAAGAAACGTTCACAATTATCTATTCGTGGAGTTTTTGTTGACGAAGATTGGCGTACTGACCCGGTGGAGGTTAAAGAGGTATTTAAAGGTCATTTTGCCACTCGATTTAAACAGCCTACTCATGGTCGTCTTAAGCTTAATATTTCATTCCCTAATCGTTTAACCAATGCCTAAGTTGAAGATCTTGATCGATGTGTGTCCAGGGATGAGATTCGTGTTGCTGTTTGGGATTGTGGAGAGAATAAGTCTCCTGGACCCGACGGTTATACATCTGAATTCTTTAGAAGATATTGGAAATTTATCGGTCCAGATTTTTGTTCAGCAGTTGAATGTTTTTTTGGTAGTGGTTGTTTTCCGAAGGGCAGTAATGCGTTGTTCATTGCTTTAATTCCAAAAGTAACGGATGCTAAGTTCGTTACTGAATTTAGACCTATAAGTTTGATCGGAAGCGTGTATAAAGTGGTTACGAAAATCCTTGCCAAACGCCTGACCACGGTTATCTCGGATCTCGTCTCTGACTCTCAATCAGCCTTCATAGCTAATAGGCAAATTTTAGATGGGCCATTCATCTTGAACGAGTTACTTTCTTGGTGTAAGAGGATAAAGAAGCAGGCATTGATTTTTAAAGTTAATTTTGCTAAGGCCTATGATTCTGTTCGCTGGGATTAGCTTCTTGATGTCTTGCACGCTTTTGGTTTCGGTCCGAAATGGTGTAAGTGGATTCGTGGCACCTTTAGTTCTGCTATGGCTTCGATCTTGGTTAATGGGAGTCCTACATCCGAATTCCCTTTCTTTTGTGGGTTAAAACAAGGAGATCCTTTGGTGCCTTTTTTATTCATTCTTATTATGGAGTCACTTCACATATCTTTTTCTAGAGCTGTTAGTGATGGATTCTTTAAAGGGATTGATATTCAAGCTTCGACGTCCATCTCGCATCTCTTTTATGCCGATGATGCCGCTTTTATTGGGGAATGATCTGATGATAATTTGGTAAACTTAGTTAGAATTCTCAAATGTTTCTATCTAGCATCGGGTCTGAAAATTAATCTGAGTAAGAGCCAAGTGTTGGGTGTTGGTGTTCCTCGGAATATTGTTCATCAGGGTGCTTCGTTAATAGGGTGCGCTGTTATGCAAACCCCATTTAGGTACCTTGGAGTTTCGGTTGGAGAACATATGTCTCGTAAGTCTACCTGGGTAAATACGTTACAGAAGCTTCACTCTCGGTTATCCAAATGGAAGGTCAAAACCTTGTCTGTGGGTGGTAGATTGACCATTCTTAAATCGATTCTCGGTTCTTCCCCTCTTTATAATATTTCGATTTACAAAGTCCCTAAAGGTGTTTTACATGATATGGAATCGATCCGTAGTAACTTTTTCAATGGAGCTGATCCGATGGAGAGGAAAATTACTTGGGTTGCGTGGGAAAGAGTTTTGGCGTCCAAGAAAAACGGTGGTCTCGGTGTGTCCAGTTTTCATGCGCTGAATAGAGCCTTACTTCCCAAGTGGGCGTGGTGGTTTATCTCGCAAGATAGGTCCATCTGGTCTCATGTCATTAGTGCTTTATATGGGACTTCGATAGATCTTCATCCGAAAAATTATGCTTCGAATTGGTGTTCTATTCTTCGTGAAGTCCAAGTGCTGTCCTCGAAAGGTTTTGACTTTGTGTCCCGTTGTAAGAAACATGTTGGGAACGGCTGCAACACTTGGTTCTGGTTGGATACTTGGGTTTTGGATTGTCCTCTTAGTGTCAGTTTTCCTCGCTTCTTTGCTCTCGAGAACGATTAAGCGGTTTTTGTTTCTGTTAAGCTGGGTGCTTCTTCGATTGATGATTCGTTTCGTCGACCGATTCGTGATGGTGTCGAGCGACAGCAGTGGGTGGAACTATCTTCGATTCTAAGTTCGATAATCCTTTCTTCTGCCAAGGACAGATGGTGCTGTGATATAAATGGTGATGGAGTGTTTCGAGTTAAAGATATCCGATCTTCTTTAGATGATATTTTTCTTCTGTCTTCAGTTGTAGCTACGAGGTGGGTGAAGTATATCCCGATCAAGATCAATATTTTCATATGGCGTGCTCGTCTTCCGACTAGATATAATCTTGCTAAACGAGGGGTTGTTTTAGATTCTTCTCTTTGTCCGATTTGTAGATCGGTTCTAGAGGATTCCATCCATATATTGTTTCAATGTGAGTTGGCTAAGCTTGTTTTTCGTAGGATTTGTCGGTGGTGGGATCTTGATTCGAATGATATTTCGTCCTTTTCTGATTGGGATGTTTGGTTCTCCACCATTCGTTTGCCGTCTAAGCTTAAGCTTATCTTAGAAGGTGTGTTCTATGTAGCTTGGTGGTATATTTGGACATTTAGGAATCGGTCTATCTTTGCTGAGGCTCCTCCGAGGCGTTCGGTGCTCTTCGATGATATTGTCTCCCGTGCTTTTGATTGGTGTGTTAGTAGATGTAATAGCTCGTTTTCTTGGGATAGTTGGTTGAAAAATCCTTACTTACTTTCTTTGTAATTTTTTTCTAGCATCTTGCTAGGTTCTAATATAAGTTGCTGTTAAAAAATAACTGTTACGGAAACATAATATCCACATTAAACATAAAGGATTAGGGTGAATGTTAACGATACACAACATATTTATTCAAAACAGACGTGGTACGTAGCAAACTTTGAAAATTACAAGAATACGTAAAATACTTTTAAATTATGGACAACATATGTAATATTGACAGGTATGTGACATATTTAACTGGTTACCACTTAAAAAAGTTACAGTAATGGTCTCTGTGGCTTGATTTGACTTTCACTTTTAGTTCATTGATTTTTTTTTCACTTAGAAGAGTTACAGTAATAGTCCATGTGATGCGTTAACTTTCACATTTATTCCCTTGACTAATTATTTCACTTATAACTCTTTTTTTTTTTACTTTCACCTTTCACTTGTTTTTTATTTTTTACTTTTTTTTAATCTTTTATTCATACACTAAGGTGGTGTTTGTTTTTCATAAAGAGGCTCTTAACAGCCTCTTAATCTGAACCGTTCAGACGCGGTCAGACATTTTGGTCGCTCGCACTGCTTGTTTGTTTTTTTCCCGCTCGCACGTGTTCGAGGCAGAAGATCTTAATGGTCTAGACTTGAGAGGGGTGTATGAATGCCTCTTCACGACAAAAAAAAATAGTATGAGCAAGCAAATGTGCGGTTCAAACATGAGTTTTTTTCCCGCTCGATCGCGGTCGATTCGACATTTACGCCCGATTTGATTTAGATGTGCGGTTCAGATTTAGATTCACAGCCTCTTAAAAAACAAACACCACATAAATCTTTTTCACTTATGATATTTTTTTTACCACTTATTCATACACTAATTTTCTTTACACTTGTTACACTTTTTTTACACTAATTCTTTTTTGGCTTATTCACACACTATTTTTTTTACACTTATTACATTGTTTTTACACTAGTTTTTTTTGTTTTCTTTTTCATTTATTCATACATTTATGTCTTTTACCACTAGAAAAAATAACACTAATTTTTTTACACTTATTATACTTGCACTTTAATACAACTTTAAAAAAAATCATTTTAGGAAAAAATTTCTAACCGTTACTTTAAACTTTTTTCAAAACTAACGCTCTAATATGACTTATATTTCTTAAAAAGATTTTTTTTCTAAACGTTACGTTTAAGTGTAAGTATAATAAGTATATAAACGAAGAAATAAAATTATCAATTTGAAAAAAATACAGAATCTTGTATGAATAAATGAAAAAGAAAAGTTAAAAATATTTTTTTTCTAAACATTGCGTTAAAATATAAGTATAACAAGTGTAAAACTGAAGAAATAAAATTATCATCTTTGGGAAAAAAATACAAAAACTTATATGAATAAATAAGAATAAATGAAAAAAAAAAGTAAGAATAAACTTTTTCTAAATGTAGCGTTGAAGTATAAATATAATAATTGGAAAAATGAAGCAACAAAATTATCACTTTGAAAAAAAGAAAAAAAAATACAAAAACTTGTATGAATAAATGAAAAAAAAGTAAAAGGAAGTTTTTTTCTTTCTAAATTTTGCGTTAAAGTGCATGTATAATAAGTGTAAAAGTCACCATTCTTGTAATTTATCTAAATGGTAACTGTTAAAAGAAAAAGAAAAAATAAGTGAAAACTGAAATAAAAAAAAATAGTTATAAGTGAAAAATTAGTCATGGGATTAAAGGTAAAAGTTAACGCAAATCACATGAACCATTACTATAACTTTTATAAGTGAAAAAAGTCAAGAGACCAAAGGTGACGTTTCTAAGTAATAACCGGTCAAACAGGTGACATACCGGTATTACGTATGTTGTCCATAATTTGAAAGTGTTATGCATATTCTAGTAATTTCTAAAGTTTGTCACGTATCTCATATGTTTTAAATAGATATATTGCATATATTTTGCTTTCACCCAAAAGATTAACCTCATGTTGAATTATTGAAAATGAGGAATTATGTTGTCGCACGCTGCGACGAAGCCTTTTGGACCCTGTGTATACATATCTGATAATTTTAGTTTGGTATATATTAATAATATTTTCACAACAAAAGATAAATAGAATTTGTTACGTATTATACTTAAATGGTCATGCGCAATCACGCATCTTCGCAACTCCATTAAAATTGCGCCACTTGTCCATTTACAAAGGCCCACATTAACTTCTACAATTGAGCAATCGGCGACTACTCAACGGCGGTTGCGCAACCCACGGCTGATTTGGCTGATATTTTATTGGAAAAGTAACAAAAATTTTACTTTTTAGATATTCTTTGATTTTGTTGGAAAATTTAGTGCACTTGTGGGATTGGTTCACACCTTGTAATGGGTTAGGAGGTACGGAGTGTACACCCATAAGGTCCATGAACACCCGAACTCTTGTAGTGGTTTGGATTGATAGTGCTTGGTGAAAGTATTGTTGTGGTTAACATCGAGTATCGATGTTTCCAGCAAGCGATTTACCCCGAGTTAGTGTTTCCACCGAAGTGGTGTTTCCAATCGTGGTGTCTCACCGATGTTGTGTTTACATCAAGCGATGTCGTTTCCAATCAAGCGAGTGTAACCACCGATGGCACTATGAAAATCGATGATAGATCGCTTGTAACGGCTTTGACCTATTCAAGTGGCGGCTTAATCGCATTATGACCACGCTTAATTGGTCATGTAACCACTAACTATTATTATGGGGATAATTATGAGGCTATTAATGGGCCGATTAATACTCATAATTCCATTGACTAGCCAAGAGTATTTCCTATAAATAAGAGATCCGTTTTCGGATGAAACACACAGAGAAAATACGCTGAATACAAACAAAGAACATAAACACTTATTAGCGAAAGGGTTAAAGAATTGCGCCTAATTCTCTAGCGCGATTTGGTCTTATCCCAAGTAGATATTCGTGATACCCGGGCATTAGGGTCGAATAGTTTACTTTGGAAAGTGATCACACGATTCCAAGTGATATCCCAGTGTAATCGAAGTGGTATATGTTATCACGACGGTTTGTTGTTTCACGAGCAGTTATTGATTATCTTCACACTGCTTTGGGACGAATAACCACCAACAGATTTTCTATTAAAGTATCAGTCAAATCAACCGTCGGTTGAGTAGCCGCCGGTTGCGCAATTGTGAAAGTTAATGTGGGCTTTTGTAAATGGACAAGTGGCACAATTTTAGTGGAGTTGTGAAGAAACGTAGTTGCGCATGACCATTTAAAAAATTAAGTTGAAAAATGACCATAATAAAGACTTGATGTTAGATTTTGTACTATTTCAGTAATTCTAAATGTAACGCGGTCCACCTGCTAATTAAGATGGAGAAGGATTCTCTCAAGTTGTTTTTACAACTTGAGTCAAGTTGGATGTGTGTTTAGTTTGATTTGATCGAACTACCAAATCAAAGTTCTTTTGATTTGAACCATTGGATCAAATCCAATGCCCACATTCCCTTAACTTAACTTAAGTTATAAAAATAACTTGAGATGATCCTTCTCCAGATGAACTCCAATAATACCAAAAGTAGAAAAAAGACAAAAGGAGAACTGAGACGAAAAGATAACATTACTTTATACAAAACCCCCATTGTATTGGAAGGTAAGATTCTTCATAACACAAAACATTCAGTTACTTTCTGTTTTTTTTTTCTTTTTATAATTAACTGGCAATAAAATGACATATATCTGCCTCAATTATTATCTTCCTCTCTTGTTCTTTTCTCTTGTGGCGGCATCGGTGTTTCATGGGATGCCACCATCTCGGTTTGAGGTGTTGCCGCTTCAGCTGCCTCCCGAAACTTCTTGTAAATGTCACTACGGTAAAATTTTCTTGTTCGGATCACTAAAATGAACGATATGAGACATGCAAATGCCGTTGCGGCAGTTATAATAAGAAATGACGTTTTATAACAGTCTACCCCGATACAACTCAAATCTTGCCTTTCTCTTCGTTCAATGCCCATAGCTTTCATTTGTTTTAATGCCTCTTTGTCATAAAGTCGACCCGCGACAACTACATTGAGGATGTATGCCCCTACCGGGCTCGCTCCACCACCCAAATTGTACAAGGTCGAGTAGTATTTCAACCCGAATATTTCAGATATTATGGCAAAAATTAATGGCCATTGAGCTCCAAAACAAAAACCCATTATGACTGATGACACATACAGCCCATTCGGTACACCGAAGGCAATTAATAAATGGCCCACAAGAGAAACACAAAGGACAATGGTGAGCATCAATGGCCTTGGAAATTTGTACTTGGCTAATAAAATCTCTGAGATAAAACCCGAGGCGACCCGACCCATGTAATTCCAAATACTGACTAGCGTCACAAAAGTTGTGATGCTAGTACTTGGGTAACCGAGTGACAGCCCGATTTGGCCTAGATTATCGATTGCGGTTAAAGTGCCACCTACGCCAAAAGTTGTGGTAGTGAATAATATTATCATGTCGATACTAAAAACCGCTTGTAATATAGTGTAGTCTTCCCCTCTTTCTGGTGGAGAAAATGCGGTTTTCCAACAAGATACTTCCTTTCCGGGAGATGTAGGTTTTGCGATTACATCTCCCTTAGGTGGGTTCTCGGTTGTTATTTGGACAGGGAAATGATTAACCGCCTCTTGTTTTCTTTTCCAAAGATGATACTCTTCTTTAAACACAATTCCAATGGGAGCAAAGAGTAGAATCACGACAACTGAAGCAGTTAAAGAATACTCGAACTGTAGAAACCGAAGCTTGTTTTGAATTATAATTATAACCATAAGAAACCCGGCTAACCCTAATGAAATATATAGAAAGTTGTAAAACGTTTTGAGCTCATTAGCTTGTCGAACCACCTTTAAAACCCTTACAATTCGAAGAAAAACGATTGAAACTGCAGCTGGAAGCCATCCAATAAATAAGATCAATGACTTTGAATCAGACCCATACAAACCATGGTACAATTGAGTGATGATTGCACCACTTAGCCCTACAAAACCCTTTAGAAGTCCCAAAACCACACCTCTACTTTCAGGGAAATTTTTTACACAAGTAACCAAAGCACCCGTGTTGGCAAAAGTTTGCGAATTTGCACCTATGCAAATGAACAAACACATTTGCCAAACGGGTGGTCTCGCTATTTTTCCAGCAACAGCCAACCAAATCATGAAGTAACCACCAAAGTTCATAACTGCACCAATAAGTAGCACGACCCATGGTGGTGCTACTTCGTTTATTAAACCCGAAATGATTCCTACGTTCCCACCTAAATCTTTAAACGTGCTTAGAAGATTAAGGGTACTTTGATCATACCCGAGTGATGATTTAATATCACCCGAGTATGAAGCAAACATGTACGTGGCCCCAGCCACGGACATGATTAGAAGACATGCGAAAACCATGAACCATCGCCCCGTGAAGACATGTAGGCCGAAACTAACAACTCCATGATCACGACCACCACCGTGACCAGTAGTGGTTCGAGAACCAGAAGATTGAGCCACCACCATGTTGTAACAAGTTTAGTACTATGTTGCTGTTTTCTCTTTTCTTTTTAGGAGAGATATGAAATAAGTGTGTGTTGGGTAGAACATATGATATGTTTGGTATTATCGTTTTGGGCCATGTCTATTTATAACACTATATTTGCTTTGTAGACCAATTTTAGTTGACTTAAAAGTTGACATGTTTATTTTAGTGGGAAGTGAAGTATCACATATGAACTCACATTATATTGCAATAATTGAAATTGGCGTGTCCAAATATTATGGGAAGCTTTTTGGTGATCTCAATAAGATCTTTGTATTTGTCTTTTGTTGGTTGTTTTATATGCTCGACAAAACAATCTTGCAAATACAGTATATGTACAGTACTGTGAAATAAAATATAAATTAATGTTTGTTATATTAAAAAAGTTAAACATGGTGATATGTGAATCATACTAGTATCATGTAGTTAGGCATGAACTAACCATGAATATCTTTTCGGGTATCCTTTAGAATTGGAGACCTACTACTAATTGTGTGATAGTTATGAGTGGAGGAGATAATAAACTATAGTACTAGAGACACGAAAAAAGTGTTTACGTTTAAAACTGGCATTAGTTGACAAAAATGTAGGCAACCGAAGGTCATGAAACTTTATATATGACACAAACTAGAAAGGTTAGACGGGTAGATCTAACTTCAGTTTGTTTCCGATATCTTTTAAACTGAAATAGCAAAAGGTTTGTGTAGCATAGAATTGAAAGACCTAATTTGATGTTTTGATTTGTTTTTTGTGTTAATAACGGGCTAAGAAAATTAAGTGTCCTCTTTAAATAAGTTTTTTGAAGTCTATCAGAATGTTAAACGCTTTTGATTTTTGCACTCTAGTCACTTCCAAACTTAAAATGCTAAAAATATTTTAAAATATATATACTTTTTGTAACAGATCGTGCCATTTTCACTAACACTCATTATATTTTTCGTTACAAAAAGCACACACTCTTAATCATAGAAAAATCAATTGAATGTCCACGGTTCAAAGCGTTTTGGACAAAAAAATGTTCCATGTGGTTGGCTTTCAATCTACTAACCTGTATACACTAATTTTTCTAGGTTTACCAGTTTGATATGCTATTGTTTGTTTCTTATTAACTTTTGTCAGATGTTTATATACCCTGTTTAACGTTTTGTTTGCTTTTTCATCATTTAGGTTCTTGTTGAAGATCATTGAACAACTATTGACATTTTCAGAGAAGATATATTTGCTTGTTTTATTTAAGTTAGTTGATTATCTTTGATATGGTTGTTTATGAGATTTTTTTTTTAGAATATCAAAATATGGCTGATAAAGTAAAAGCTAAAGTAAAAAATAATAAAGATATTGTCTCAGATGTACCAATATGATAAACATGATCATATATGTATCAATATGCTAAACCAAAGTTCAAATTATTTACAATAATGGGTAATTCTTCACAACTTCATATCTTACATCTGCATCGTTAGTCCTTTATACTAACGGCCGTTAGTCAATAACTTAAAATTTGGTTTTCTTACATTTTCGTTCGTTTTTATCCGTTTTCGTCTGTTTTTATACGTTTTCGTCCGTTTTAACACGTTTCCGTTCGTTTTTGCACGTTTTCGTCCGATGGTCATATTTGTACCAATATGCTAAACCAAAGTTCAAATTATGTACAATAATGGGTAATTCTTCATATCTTCATCTCTTACATCTGCATTGTTAGTCCTTTATACAAACGGCCGTTAGTAAATAACTTAAAATTTGGTTTTCTTACATTTTCGTTCGTTTTTACACGTTTTCGACCGTTTTTATCCGTTTTCGTTTATTTTTATATGTTTTCGTCCGTTTTAACACGTTTTTGTTCGTTTTTGCACGTTTTCGTCCGATGGTCATATATGTACCAATATGCTAAACCAAAGTTCAAATTATGTACAATAATGGGTAATTCTTCATATCTTCATCTCTTACATCTGCATTGTTAGTCCTTTATACAAACGGCCGTTAGTAAATAACTTAAAATTTGGTTTTCTTACATTTTCGTTCGTTTTTACAGGTTTTCGTCCGTTTTTATCCGTTTTCGTTTATTTTATATGTTTTTGTCCGTTTTAACACGTTTTTGTTCGTTTTTGCACGTTTTCGTCGGTTTTACACGTTGTTCGTTTTTGCACGTTTTTGTGCGTTTTAGACGTTTTCGTCCATTTTTACATGTATTTGTTCGTTTTTGCACGTTTTCGTCCGTTTTTAATCGTTTTCGTCCGTTTTACACGTTTTCGTTCGCTTTTGCACGGTTTCGTATGCTTTTACATGTTTTCGTCCGTTTTTACACCCTTTCATCCGTTTTTAATCGTTTTTGTCCGTTTTTACTGGTTTTTGTCCATTTTATACGTTTTCGTCTGTTTGTACATGTTTTCGCTCGTTTTCGTCCGTTTATATACGTTTTCATCCGTTTTTATTCGTCTTCATCCGTTTTACAAGTTTTAGCCCGTTTTTATACGTTTTCTACATTTTACACGTTTTCGTATGTTTTTACACGTTTTCGTCTGTTTTTACACGCTTTTGTCCATTTTTATCCGTTTTCATCTGATTTTATACGTTTTCGTTCGTTTTTGCACGTTTTCATCTCACTTTACACGTTTTTTCATTCGTTTTTGCATGTTTTGTGATTTTAATCATTTTCGTCCATTTTTACATGTTTTCTTTTGTTAATGAGCATTTTCGTCCATTTTTACACGTTTTTGTCTATTTTTAAACATTTTAGTATGTTTTTAAACGGACGAAAACGTGTAAAAATGAATGAACACGTCTAAAAACGGATGAAACGTGCAAAAACAAATGAAAACATGTAAAAATGAACGAAAATATGTAAAAATGTATGAAAACGTATAAAACGAAAGAAAACTGGTTAAAACAGACAAAAATGTGAAAAAACAAATGTAATCATTTAAAAATAGATGAAAACGTGTAAAAACGGACGAAAACATGTAAACCCCAACGGAAACGTGTAAAAACGGATAAAAACTTGTAAAACAGATGAAAATGTTTAAAGTCGGATGAAAACGTGTAAAAACGGATGAAAACGGACAAAAACATGTAAAAATGAACGAAAACGTATAAAAATGGACGAAAACGTGTAAAAACGGACGAAAACGTGTAAAAACGGATGAAAACGTGTAAAAACGGACGAAAACGTTAAAAGTCGGATGAAAACGCGTAAAAACGGATGAAAACGTGTTAAGGAACTAAAACGTATAAAAATGGACGAAAACGAAAAAAACGAACGAAAACGTATAAAAACAGACAAAAACGTGCAAAAACGAAGAAAACGTGTAAAAATAGACGAGAACGAATAAAAATGGACGAAAATGTGTAAAAACAGACAAAACGTATAAAAAAGACGAAAACGTGTAAAATTATACGAAAACATATACAAACGGATGAAAACTTGTAAAAACAGACGAAAGCATTTAACACGGATGAAAACATGTAAAACGAAGCGGCGTGCAAAACGAGCGTAAAGCGTGTAAAGCGTAAAACGAATCGAAAACGTGCAAAATGAACAGCGTGTAAAATGGATGAAAACTTATAAAAATAAAGACGGAACCATATTTGAAGTTATTTACTAACGGCTGTTAGTATAAAGGACTAACGATGCAAATGTAAGAGATGAAAATGTGAAGAATTACCCATTATTGTACATAATTTGAACTTTGGTTTAGCATATTAGTACATAAATGACCATGTTTATCATATTGGTACATCTGAGAAAGTATGTTTATCATTTTTGACTTTTACCCATAAACTAAATGAAGTGACATGAACAAACAGGCATTGACGTTGTGTGGAAGCGAACAAGTTATTTTAAAAAGTTGATGAAAGTATATATGTTGGGATTACGTGTAATTAATATAAAGTTTCGGTCATTAGTTTTATGTAATAGGTTGTTTGTTAATTAGGCTTATACGTTTGTAAAAGCCCACTGTTGGGAATTATGTGAAGTATGAATTATCTTTGAAATTATCGAAGGATTCTGTCAAGTAGTGTGGATTCTCATCGAAGATATAATTCTGCTGAAGTAGTGAAGCCGTGTAGATGGTTTCTGCGGAGATAGTTATTCCGCGTATTCTATAGTTAGTTAGGATATGCATGAGCTTTATTAGGAAGTTATTATGTATATCTTATTTAGTTTTATGTTTATACGTTTCTTGGGAAACGGGTTAGGGTTCCTTGTCTATAAAAGGAACACAATAGTATGAGTTATGTACGTTTTGGAAAAACAAAGTTTTAGTTAATATAAAGATCCATAGAGGATCAAAGTGTTCTTAGTTAATTGTGTTATTACTTGTGTTTAAATTCCGCTAGAATACAAGTTACAGAGATTGTCTATTAGTGTACTTGTGATTACATAAGTATAACTAACGATCTACGAGAGCTCAAAAGATCTATCAAGGTCTTTGTTTCAACAAGTGGTATCAGAGCCTCGAGAGAGTCTCTGTATTAATAAGAACAGTATTTTCTGTGCACCCATACAACCAAAACAACCTCACCATGCCTGGAACAGATGATGAAGTTGAAGTCACCAACAACCAAAACAATACGTCTCTGCAACAACTCAGTCTCTCCAACAGTAATGCAAAGTTCCCATACCTGAAAAGAGAGGAGTATGAATTATGGTCCATGAAGATGCAGAACTAGATTTCCAACATTGATTGGAATCTATGGGAAATTATGAGGAAGGGGAACAGTTTGAAGAAGACTATCACAGATCTTGATGGTCATATTACCTTTGTTCCTCCCAAAACTGCTGATGAGATACTGGCTGTTCAAAGAGAGCACAAGGTGAGAACAATTCTTCTGCAAGCTATACCTGAAGATCACCTGAGTGATTTTCATTACATGCTGGATGCTAAGGACATATGGCTGGCGATCAAGGCGAAGTTCGGTGGCAATGAGTAGTCAAGGAGAATGAGGAAGTCTATGCTAAAACAGCAGTTTCAAGAGTTCCAAATCTCAGAAGAAGAAGGTATCCACAAGGGATATGACAGGTTTCATAAGATATTGAGTCAGTTGAATCAACTGAAGGCAAAACCAGATAATGATGACTGTAATTCTAAGTTCTTGCGATCTTTACCTTTATCATGGCTGCAAGTAAGCATTGCCCTCAAGGCTAAAGGTGGGCTGGACATGCTCACGTTTGATGAACTATACAACAAACTTAAGTCTCTTAAGCCAGATGTGAAGTCCCTTTCGCTCATCCACCCGGTCACACAAAGATTTGTCGGGCCTCCTCTTCCAATATGTTGACACATGCTCCAAGTCTAATTTACCCATCACCATCATCTTCTTACACTCCCACTCCATCAAGTTCTCAACCAAAAGTCGGTAGTGTGTTGGAAGATGTTCTTCACTGCTTGTTGTCGACTATGATACTCGAAGATCTTGTTTATGAAGATTTTGAACAATTGGACCTGTTTGATATGGAGGAGATGAAATTGAAGTGGCAGGTGGCCATGCTTTTAGTAGATATCAAAAGGTTTGAGCAGAAGTCTAGGAGAAAGTTTGGCTTTCAGGGAAAAGATCCAGCTAGATTTGACAGAAGAAACGTCAAGTGTTTTACTTGTCATCAGATGGGTCACTTCTCAAGGGAATGCAAAGATAGGAAGGCTGGAGATGGAGTCAGATATTCTTACTATCAACAGAATCAGAAGGAAGTTGGAACTACGAAGACTGGAACTTCAGCTGCTCTTGTCACCTTGGATGAACATGTTAATTGGGCGCAACATGAACCTGTAAATGAGGAAGCTTCTGATGCTGAGAATATTGGATTGCTGGCTAGCTGTACTTCAGAGGATAGGCATGATCAAGCTGCCTTGATGGGCATCTCTCAGGTACACAATTGTGTTTTTGGTTGTAGTGAACGATACAATGAACTTAAGGAAGCCTATGATATTTTGAAACCTAAATATAATGAATGCTATGTTGAAGTTGAAGCTTATAACCAGGCTTTAAAAACATTAGAAAGAAAAAAAGTGTGGTTTTAAAAGAATCAGATAGCTTATGATGAAAAAATAAGGGTGCTACAAATTGATCTAGATTGTGCCAAAATTGATTTAAAACGCACTGAAAAAGAAAAAGCTACTGTAGTCTCTGAAAACCTAGTGTTAAAAGAAAAACTAGATGAGGAAATAGCTAGACATAAACAATGGTTAATATCAGGTAACAATCTAGCTAGAGAAATCTATAGTAGTCAATCTGAGACCTCTGCAATAGGTTTAGGGTTTAATAAGTATGTAGGTCAAGAAGCTAGGTATGATGGGCGTAAAACTACTCCAGCAGGATTAGCTAATTATGTAAAAGAAGGTGAATTACATGTTGTCTCTGGACCTATTAGAGGTGAACATATGCCCATTGACCTGTCCATTACTGTTGACTTTGATGGATCACACCATCTGTATGGCAAAAGTCAAAGACTTGCTGCACTCGATTCTTCATCTAATGATTTTGTCTCTTGCTCGACAAAGGACAAATCTTCCGATCAAGGGTCTACTTCTTATGCCAGCTGTGATTCAAGTGATAAGTCAGACCTTCCCAAGCCCTCACCCGAGCCTACACCCAAGCCTGCACCCAAGTCTACCTACAAGCCTTTTAGAGTAGCTGCTGAGGAATCTCCTTCCAAGACAGTTTCCTCTGAAGACTTGTCTTTTAATACTTTGCATAATACTACTGTTAAAAACAATTCCTTTAATGTTTGTGGTTTGAATACTTCTGCATGTAATAGAACATCTTTTAATTTGAATAAATCTTCTAAAAAGAAGACATGTTTTGTGTGTGGAAGTAAATTTCATTTAATTAAGGATTGTGATTATCATGAGCAAAGAATGGGTGTATATGCTAATCAGCAGAAATCTAGACCAATGTGGACCAATGTTAATGATATACCACCTTATGTTCCACAAGCAACCCATAATAAATCTTCTTCATTCCCTTGGAGAAGATCTGTTGCTAGACCATTTGTGCAACCTACTAGTTCATATTTTAAAAATGGTTATTGGCCTGGATGTGTTGACTCTATGTATGCTGGGAAGGGATATAGGGATAATGCTGTGAAGCCTTCAGCAGGTTGTTCTTGGAATAAAAAGGGACCTAATTATAAATGGAAACCCAAGAACAATAGTGGATCTTCTAAATCTACATGGCCTAAACCTCATGATCCACAAAGAATGTTCAAGTCAGTGATGACTTGAGCCTCCATAGTGTACTAATATTTTGTATATTTTTTGTTGTTGTTGTAGGATCATCCCCTTAAGCATAAGGATATTGGTATTGTGGATAGTGGGTGTTCAAGAAGCACGTCAGGAAACAGAGATATGATGCATAATTTTGTACCTATAGAAGGAGGAGGCAATGTGACTTTTGGTGGAAGTGATGGTAGAATCACTGGGAAAGGCACCATCAAAACACCCTTACTGGACTTTGAGAATGTGTACTATGTAAGGGAACTACAACACTTCAATTTGTTCTCAGTCTCACAAATATATGACACCAAGAACAAAGTATTCTTCTCTGAGGATGAATGTCTTGTGCTATCTAAAGACTTCAAACTTCCAGAAGATTCATCAATTCTGCTGAGAGTTCCTAGGAATCATAATCTATACACATTCAACTTACATGATGTTCAACCAGAGGGTGACCTTACTTGTTTGGTGGCTAAAGCTTCCCTGGATGAGTCTACTAAATGGCATAGGAGGATGGCTCATGTGAACTTCAAGACCATAAACAAGCTTTCTAAACTGGGTCTTGTTGAAGGACTTCCTGCCAAAATTTTCACCAATGAACATAATTGTGTTGCCTGCAACAAAGGAAAGCAACACAGAGCCTCATACAAAGTCATATCTTTGTGAGCATTATTTCGAACCTCTTCAACCTTGATATGGACATTTTGGTCCAACTCAAATAAGAAGCATTGATCACAAGTATTTTGTGCGGTTATCATTGATGGATATAGCAGATTTTGTTGGGTATTCTTTCTGAGGACTAAAGATGAAACCTCTCCAGTGCTGAAAGACTTCATTACCCTTGTTGAAAACTAGTTGAACAAAAAGGTTAAAGGAATTTGGTATGATAATGGGACAGAGTTCAAGAATGCTATACTTATAGAACTCTGTAGGTCTAAAGGAATAAAAAGGGACTATAGCACTCCAAGAACCCCACAACAAAATGGGGTGGCTGAAAGGAAGAATAGGACCTTGATAGAGGCTGCAAGATCAATCTTGTGAGACTCTAAGTTACCCACTATGTTTTGATCAAGTGGCACGACTTGTTATGTATTGAATGTGGTATCCATTACTAGACCTCACTTCAAGACACCATATGAACTTCTCATCGAAAGTTCCGCTATTCGTTACCTCAAACCTTTTGGTTGTCAAGTGACCATTCTGAATACTAGTGATTCACTGGGTAAATTTGATGAGAAAGCTAATGATGGTTATATTGTGGGCTATTCAGCTCATAGTAAGGCTTACAGGGTGTACAATCTATCTGCTAAGAAGATAGAGGAGACTTTGAACCTGAGATTTCTAGAAGATAAGCCTAATGTTCAAGGACAGGGTCATGTGTGGTCTTTTGACCTTGATTATTTAACTGATTATTTGGGTTATTCTAGACATGTAGCTAATCAAAATGCAGGTACTCAAGAGTCTCCCACTGACAATGCAGGTACAATGGCTGCTGACTCTGATAGTGAGTTCGAGGATGATGAACAACCTATTCTTGTGCCTTCCTTCTCCCCTAACCATTTTCAGGTGATACTTCTAGAGTTACTTCTGATGAGAGTGAAGATGAGTAACATTATGCAGAGGACCTTGATAGGCTACAGACACAGGAGTATGCAGCTAATCTTGAAGCTGAGAAGCTGAATAGGGAAGTAACAAGAGCAGCAGTCAGTGGAAACCATGATTCTACTGAGAGTGATCCTGTTTCTCCCATCATCAACAAATCTGCTGAAAGTCTTGCTGTTGTTACTCCGGTTTCTACTAAAGTGTCTACAGACTTTGGAGAACCATATACACGCTTTCCAAGGCCTTCCGATCTTGGAAATCATCAACCCAAAGCTGGCATCTTCACCTCACCTTCCTATGATACTGATTTTGAGCCAACAGTGACTAATCTTGATACAACTATTGAAGTCAACCCCACTGCTACTAAAAGGATCAACATTACTCATCCTCAATCGAATATTATTGGTGATCTTCTAGCACCTGTTAGAACAAGAAGGGCTATCACAAGTTCTAAATTTAGACAGGTTGCTTTTCTCTCTTATGTCTCAAACCAGAAAAGAGACAATCACACAGACTTTGAGCATTGTCTGTTTGCTTGCTTTCTTTCTCAAGTGGAACCAACCAGTGTTACTCAAGCACTTGAAGACTCAAGTTGGCTTGAAGTAATGCAAGAAGAGATGCAACAATTTCAAAATCAGCAAGTTTGGATCTTGGTACCACTACCTGATGGCAAGTATGCAATTGGGACAAAATGGATTTTGAAGAATAAGAGAGATGCAAGGGGTGTTGTGATTAAAAACAAAGCTAGATTAGTGGCTCAGGGATACAAGAAAGAGGAAGGAATTGATTATGATGAAGTGTTTGCACCTGTTGCCAGAGTTGAGGCCATTCGAATTTTCTTGGCCTATGCATCTTACATGGGGTTCATGGTATATCAAATGGATGTCAAAGGTGCATTTCTTTATGGTGAGATAGAGGAGGAGGTTTATGTCACTCAACCCAAAGGATTTGAAGACCTAGATCATCCTAATAATGTTTACAAGGTAGTCAAAGCTCTCTATGGGCTACATCAGGCACCACGTGCATGGTATGCTAGGCTTTCATCATTTCTGCTGAAGCATGGCTATAGAAGAGGTGCGATTGATAAGACACTTTTCCTTAAGAAGAATTCCACAGACATCATACTTGTGCAAGTGTACGTGGATGGCATCATTTTTGGATCCACTAAAGAAGCTTGGTGCAGGGAGTTTGAGGAGCTGATGAAGGGAGAGTTTCAGATGAGTGCTATGGGGGAGCTTACTTTCTTTTTGGGTCTCCAAGTTCAGCAGAAACCTGATGGTATCTTTATCAGTCAGGAAAAATGTAACACCCCAACCCGATAAAGGTAGAAGTATCACAGTATGGTGTTATATCAGAACATACATAATGAACATAAATCAAACAGCGGAAGTCTTAATTAAATAAATCAAAATTTAAGTCAACAAGACTTATCAATACATCAATACAAAAGGAAAACTCTGAGATGGAAATATAACAACAAAATCAAATGAAGTCTAGGATGACTAGGCATGGTCTCTATATCAGCTCATCTTTCAACCCCAAACAATCCTCACTCTTAGCTTATGTACCGCCGCAGAAAAGAAATGCGGTGAGCTTAAAAGCCCAGTGAATGATATAACGATACAATAATAATAAACCGAATCGAGAACAAAGTAAGGAAGGTCGGTCAATAAACCGTATATCAAAGGAACAGAGTAGGTAAATGAAACATAGGAAAAGGGTCGCTTATCCACCACGAGCCAACAAAACAAATCAAATCAAATCATATATCCATAGTATCCTGTAGTAACCAATAGTAACCATAGCGTATATAATGAGACATGGAGTGATCGGCCCCAGATTGTGAAGACGCATTGACACACCTACATCATTCACCGGACAAATCATAACATATCGATAATGTAACAAATCTAGGATGCATCCATACGCCCGCTGAGAAAGATAGTGGCCATACAATATATATCGAGCTCATAATCAGATAACAGAAAGGGACGGTGTCTAACATCACTCGTACACACTAGAGTCATGTCATTGGTGCATCAATGACACGGACATGGAACCCCCATGCCTAGTGATAGCTCGGGTCTCAAACTAACAGGTCAAGGCAAGGTCATATCAAAAGGATTCATATCAAAGGTTCAGAAGTCAAGGGTTCATATCAAAGTCCATAGCAAAAGTTCATAATCAAAGGTGCATATCAAAGGTTCATAATCACAAGGTTCATAATCAGAAGGTTCATATGAAATAGTTCACATAGGAGATTCAATCAAAGGAACATAGCAAAGTTATCGGGAAGCCCTAATAAGAAGGCTCAGGGCAAAGGATAACAGTTCAAAACCAATATCGAAAGATGTAAACGAATCATGAGAAACCCCTACTGAAAAGGGATAGAATATCTGTACCTTATTCGAAGCAAGTAAAACAAGAAGATAAAGTCACGAGATGAAACGATCCCGACGCCCGGAACCTATATGAATTCGATAACGCTTATAAGAATTAGATTACTCATTTTAGACGGCTTTCCATTTTTAGTAGGTTTCCGTATTTAGTAAGTTTAGCCATTAAGGATGCATTTTAAAGACATATTAGGTTAAGTGAGTGTTATTATACTTTAAGGATCATTTATGCCAAGTTACACAAGTTTAGAGTCTAAAGTGTAAATATCAAAGTTTAGGGTTTAAAACGTTAATAATTCAATTAATGACCAACTTAGGTTTTCGTTAATTTTAATAAATACTTTAGACAGACTTCAGATTAATTAATACGCTCTTAGGGTTTAGCAAATTTTAGAAAGTCATTTAAACCTATTCCAGACTACAGCAATTTCGGAGCTCTTACCGAACTCAAACTCGACATGACATACACACTCTCGACACACATGCATGCACTCACACCCTTTTTACCATCCAATACTCACGCACATAATACAAAGAACCCAACAACAATCTGATGAGTCCCACGCTAATATAATAAGACCAAAAGATCAATACATACATTCTTGATATTAATATAACATGCAACACACCCACAAGATTTCCCATGCATGACAATTAGTCCGTTTTATATTACTATCCATACATTATATACATGCAAGTCATGATTCAAATGGTACATACATATATATGACCAGATTTCACTCAACTAACAATTTGCATTCCAAGACCTTTACATGCATACGTATAACATTTCATAGAATAGTTCACATTCGATTAGCAAGCCTAAACTACTTATCATACGATCTATATCTACATGAACGAGACACAAAGGCAAATATTCGTCACACTAGCATCCTACTCATAACGACCCACACATGAACGAGGCACACACAAAATACTACCATAACTCAGGATTTTTACGTCTCATTTAATGCTCATTATTACCAGGTTCATAGAGCTCCTTTAGGGAACATGCAAGTTGACACAAGGGTTGATTAAAAATGACCAAATACAACTACAATCATAAGACACAATCAGTTCATGATCGTATATATATATATAATCAGGTTCTCATGCATAGGTTAAGGTTCTTTATAAGCTGTAACTAGGTCGATATAGGGCTGCTACAAGATGTCGATTAACGCTCATTAACACGACACAAAACAATATATGTGACACATTAGTTAGTTATTTCTTGGACACATATCTCATTCCATATTAACATCTTTAACAACATATCAGGTTATATATATACTTCATTACTGATCATATAATAGTAGATTTGAAGGTTTACATGAATCATATTAGACCAACCCAAAAGGACTGAATATACCACTACAAGCTCCCGAGGAATTACTCATGCAAGTCATATAACAAAGTCGAGCTTTCTAATTTTCTTTAGTCTCATACACGATCGTTTACCAAGTATTACAGGTGCGTTACATTAGTGATATGGCCGACTCAAGGGCTGAAATACGTGACACCAATGGACACACCCCACGACTCACATGCAATAAAAACACCAGACCCATAAGTCGTCACATATAGGTTCAAAGTTCATGATTTTATATCACTAGTTTTAACCCGATTCATTTGTATTTAATCATGATCATTTACATCATCTTTATAACAAGTTATAAGTTAAGTTTTATTGGCTTATATGTATATATATTATGTAGCCAGAATTGAATAAACACAAGGATGACCATAGGGTACCTCTTGGACGTGAAACAAGGAAGGAGAGACAATGATCAAGACCAAGCGACGAACCCTTTTCTTGAGCCCTAGATGATCACGACAATAGCAGCAGTACAACCAAACACCACAACCAA
Source organism: Chrysanthemum lavandulifolium (assembly GCA_022545495.1). NCBI lineage: Eukaryota > Viridiplantae > Streptophyta > Magnoliopsida > Asterales > Asteraceae > Chrysanthemum > Chrysanthemum lavandulifolium. The sequence goes on from CM040245.1 coordinate 204,456,688, forward strand.
GTAATACCTCATACTAAGTACACGATGTTAGCCTTACACGAACCTCGTACAACTCTCCTTTGGACCTCTCTTTTGGCGACAGAAAGTTGGAGATGGAGGCGATCTTTTCTTGTGTTTGCCGTATGTTTTATTGAGGAGATTAGGGTTTAATGATATATTTTTGAATGAGATTGTATGGTATTACATTGTGATAAGATGAGCCATTTTAGGAATGGATTAGGGACCTTGGACGTTTTCTTGAGCCGAACAAAAAGGGATCATAAGACAAATTCTCAAATTTATTTACTTTCCCAGATTAACTTGTGCATTTTATTCATTTTTTCTAACTTTGTGTACATGTAACATTTTCATGTGTTATATAGTCATTTGTAATTTAAAGAAAGTTTTATTATCCATGTCTTGTATTATTATTTTTGAGGTAACATTTAACGTACTTAATGAATTTGTTATATTTTACGGGTTTTCACAATGAGGGGTATTATGGTCTTTTAACGCATACACAATTTTAGGGTTTTACAATATATGAGGGACATCTTGAAGAAGTTTGGCATGGAGAGTGTCAGGACTGCCACTACACCTTATGAAGCTCCAAAAACAAAGACCAACAATGAAGCAGATCCAGCTATGAATGTTCACTTATACAGATCTATGATTGGTTCTTTGATGTATCTAACAGCTTCAAGGCCTGATATTACTTTTGCTGTGAGTGTTTGTTCTAGACATCAAGTCACTCCACTTACTTCCCATCTCAATGCGATCAAGAAGATCTTTAAGTACCTCAAAGGTCAACCTCATTTAGGCCTTTGGTACCCAAAAGAGTCTCCTTTAAGTTGGAAGCATATAGTGATAGTGACTATGCCGGTGCAAACCGGATAGGAGATCCACAACCGGAGGTTGCCAATTCCTTGAAAGAGATTGATTTCTTGGCGATGCAAGAAAAAACTATTGTGGCTACCTCATCTATCAAGGTAGTATGTTGTCTTTGCAAATTGATGTGGATAGGTTCTTTGGATACAAAATCAATTGTTGGATTATGGGTATAACTTTATGCACACAACAATTTTTATTGATAATCAAAGCACCATATGCATTGTTAAAAATCCAGTTTTTCACAGTAGAACTAAGCATATTGAAATCAGGCACCACTTTATAAGAGATGCATATGACAAACATTTGATAAAAGTGGTTAAAATTCACACTGATGATAATGTGGCAGATTTACTGACTAAGGCTTTTGATGGACCAAGGTTTCAACACCTTGTGGTCAATATTGGGATGCTTAACCCTTAACTGCAAAGTTTTAAGGGAGGCATAGGCCTCAGGGGAGGCATATGCCTCAGGGGAGGATTTGTGTAAACTTTGTAAATTATTGTGTATATTTTTTGTTTGCTAACTCTAACCAGCTAATGTAATTTTAGTTTGTTTGTCTTTGTTTGGTTTGTGTGTTTCTCTGTGTCTGTTTTGTTTTGCAGATTGAATATATAAGTTGAAGTTCACCATGGTTGGTCAATTGGAATATGGTCAAGAAAGCTTTAAAGCTTGTTTCTACTGAAATCAAAGTACTGAAGAGAGCTATTTATTTCTACTGAAGAGAAAGTACTGAAGTTAAATTGTTCATTCATTCAAAGAAACAGTTTACAGCTTACAGATTACAATCAACTTCATATGGAAATACAAGATCATTACTATACAAGATCTACTTAACCTATTCTAGCTCCTATCATCTACTAGCTCATATCATCTATTCCAAACGCTGGATGTGCATGACCAGTACGACGAAGATGCTAAGGATCAAAATGGGAAGGATGGATTGATGAAAACGAAGATGAAGATGGTGGAAATGGTAGATGGATGTGTGATATGACAATCTTTGGTTGTTCCATCTACTCGTTCCACCATAAAGAAACTCACTCCATCTTCCTTTTGCCCTTCCCCTTTACGATGTGAGATGAAGCACCAAAACATGGCGCAGGAAGAGCTAACACCACCTCTTCTTTGGCACGTGGCCTTGGTTGAGGTTGAGGTGTTGAAGGTTGGGTGTGTGATGTTCTCTCCTTGTTGGAGCCATCAGAGTAATCAGAAGACTCACTTGGATCCACTACACTATCATCTTCAGAAGAAAGGAGAAATGGGGATTTCAAAGGTCGAGGGTCATATGGATATGGGAAAAACTGGAGGAAATCATCACTGGATGATGATGATGATGATGGAGAGGAGGTTGGATCAACAACCTCTGGTTTGTTTTTCATGGTTATTATTGATTGGAGTGTGATTGGAGAAATTAGGGTTTGTGGAGATAATTGGGGGTAAATGATGTTAGCTAAGTGTGCATTGGGATTGTTTTATAGACGGATTCAAGGTTTAATGGGATTTAATGCGAGTTGGGTGACACAGTAAAAAGATATTTACTGAAGCTTCTTGATTACATTGTGAGTTCTTTCTGCTGATTGACCTCCTTCAGCAGATTGACCATTGTTTCTGCTGAAGTGGTAATTTAAATTTGGTAGAAGATGCATTACACGTCAGATTTGGTCAACAACTTATTCTGATATATATGACCAAAATTGGGAAACTTCTATTAATACCTTATTCGCATATCTTCATCTCTAATTAACTTATTCCTTCTTCATACAATTTAAAACACACTTCCAGTTGATTAAATCATAACCCATTATCACGATTTCTCATGGCGCTTCAATTTAAGAAAGATCATAATAAAGTTGCTTTTCTGGGAAAAGCTAAGGGTAATGATTTGTATGAACCAATGGTGGAATTCTTCAAGAGGTCTAAGATTCATTATGCTTTAATGCATTCTCCTAATGTGATATATGAATCATTATTTACTCAATTTTGGGCATCTGCTACGAAACGGAGTGACACAGAGATTGTTGCGATGGTTGACGGGACAGAGCATGTTGTGACAGAGGAGTTGATAAGAAGAAAGCTTCGCTTGGACGATGTTGATGGGGTGTATCACTCTAATGCTGTGGATATTCTTGCTGTGCTAAGAGCTTTTGGATACCAGAGTACGAGGACTGATATATGGTTCAAGAATCAGCTTTGTCATATGTGGAGGTTTTTGGTACACACATTGCTTCAGTGTATAAGCAATAAATCAGGAGGATGAGATCAATTCTCTACTCAATTGGGATGTGGTATTGTATGTCTTTCTCAGGGGTTAACTTATAACTTTTCTAGGTTTATTTTTGATAATATGGTTAAGAATATTCAAAGGAAAAAACATAAGTTTTTAATGTACCATAGGTTTTTGCAAATGATATTAGACATCTCTACCCAAGCCCAAGCCTTTTATCCCATAGGAGCTTTAACTTCTAAACTATTTGCTTCAATGAAAACTAACTATGAGGGGGAACATCATCCTTTGCTAGCAGCTATGTTGCCTCAAGGCAATGAGGCTGCTGATGAGGATAATGTTGTTGGTGATCTACCTTCTACCAACGCTACTGATGGTAATCCTTCAGTTGCCATTGATGAGGGCCCTTCTACTACTGCTGAAGCATCTCATGTTACTCCTGACCTACCTCCACCTATACCTTCCCCTAGACCTAGTCCTAGTCCACCACCTACTCATGTTGATGAGTTTGAGACTGTGCTTGATAGACTGACCACACCTAGTCCTGTTAGGGATCCAGTTGATGAAGGTTTTCCTTTCATTGAGCATGTTGATATTTCTTCTGAAAGGCCCAATGAAGCTCCCATTACCACCGAGCAATCTGCTTGGTGGAGCGGAGGACCCTATTACACTTACATCTATATATGCTCTAGTAACCAGTACGTGGCTGAGGTTGCTAATCTCAAAAAGGAGCTTGCTGAGACTAAATCTAATCTTGGTGGTGAGATTTTGGAGCTGAAGAGTAAAGTTAAGGACTTAGAGGACCAACTTGGAAAGAGTAGCAAAAGGAGAGTTCTGGTTTCTTCTGATGAGGAGCAAGAGGATACTTATTTTGAATCTCTTGGAATCTTGGCTGATGCAGCTCAAACAACTCATGTTTCTCCTCAAATTGTTGCTGAATCTTCAAAGAAAAAGGACACTATTGTGTTTACAAAAAGGAGGAAAAGACAATATTTGAATAAGGAATCCACTGAAGCTTCAAAGGAACCAAGTGTTGACAATGTTGCATCTGCTGATGTTCAAATAGAGGATGTTGCTTCTGAACATGGTCAGACTTTATTTATACAAGAACCAACAGGTCCTTCACCTTCAGCAGATCATCCTGAAATCTTTGTTGCTGGAAGAAGTTTTAACTTGGAACCTAATGCTGAAGTCTTTTCTACACCTGTTGAAGATCTGTCTCAATATGGTTCTTCTGATGCTAATTTGGGTGTTTCTTCTGAAGTTCCTTCTATTGATATTCCTCAAGCTAGTTTTGTTAAAGAGTATGCTGACAAAGAGAAAGGAGTAATGATTGATGAAGAGCTTGGTTCAGATTTGGTGAATGAACAAGAAATGCGAGCACAAGCTAGGATGTTTGCTGAGTATGAAAATATGCAGAAGAGTCGTGCAGTGGCTCAAACACTTACAGCTCAGTTAAATCCCAATTTGCCTCTTGAGAGACAAAGAGAACTTGATGAACTGTCTCCTCATTTCACTGATGCACAATGGGATGCTTATACTAATTATGCTGCATCTGATCCTACTCTTGCACAAAGTATTTTAGGTGCAGACTTTAATAGTGTGACATTTGCTGAACAAATGATGGCTCTTGGAGAAAGAAGGAAGCAAGCTGCAGCTGCATAAAGAAAGGCTATTGTTGCTCAAAAGAATAAAGCTAAAAGGGACAAACCACCTACTGAAGCTCAGAAGAAGGCCTATATGAGGCATGTGGTGAAAAATCAGAGTTGTACTCTCTATCAATCTGGTATGACAATGAAGCAAGTCTTAGCTTTATCTGATGCTGATTTGTTCAGTAAGTATAATAGGATTTTGAAGTTTACTTCACTTATCTCTACATCTGCTTCTACATTGAAGAGGATTGTTGGTAGTACAGATGCTCCAAAGGCCAAGAAACAAAAGATAGTTGAGATTGTTGATAAATTTGATGATATATCACTAAAGAAGAGTTCTCTTGTCATTCCTTCTGAAGCATCTACTGAAGCTATTCATTCAGCTGAAAAGGTTCCATCTGCTGACGCTCTTGTTGTTTCTTCTGAAGCAAAAGATATGCCAGCTTCTATTCCACTTGTGGCACCTGTTGATACAGAAGGAGATGTTATGGTTAGAGAAGCTGAAAAAGCAGCTGCAAAAGCTAAAAAGGCAAGAGAGGTGCTTGATAAAATGAATGCTTTACGTAGTGGAGTTCCAAATAAGTCTACTTCTTCCACTCATGCTAAAGATGTTCCTGATGATTCTGAGGATGTTCCATTATCTGTATCTATGGGAATTTATATACCAGGTAGGAGGAAGAAGAGGATGTCTAAAAGGAGACACATTTCTCTAAGGAGATCTGTGAGATCAGCGGGGATACATACATCTAGAGTTAAGACATCTCACAAGCGTATTCCTTTGGATTTAAAGGCTGTTGAGTCAACTTTTATTAGAGAAGGATCTGCTGATGTTTTTCCTGAGGGGTCTCATGATGTGTTGACTAATTGGACTTTGACAAATGGGGAGCTTAACACTATTTATTGACTAGATAATTCTACAATGCAGTTCAACTTCTTGAAGGAAATATTTCATTTGGTGGATAGACATGATTTGAATACTCTGTATGGACTTGTCACTAAGCATTATGCTACTCATTCACCACAGGGTTCTGGTTTATATTTGATGGGTGATCTTCAAGTTTTGTTTGATTCTCAATCTCCAAATGGTAAAGGGTATTCTATTTGGAAGAATTCACATAAGTGGAAGGTTGAGAGTTGGAGATTTTATCCTATGCCATGTGTACATGTGGTGGAGACAAAGTGTGGTATGAATGTGTGCATGTTCTCTGATAAGACTTATCCTTTGTCTGTGTCCTTGATGGAAAGAATGCTTAGACAGAAGTTGGAAATACCTCCTGATCCAGTTGGGAATGATCAGCTTTATGCAGAACAATGTGTTGGAGTGATTAAGAATCAACTTCTGCTTCATAAAGCATCATCTTGATTATGGTATTTTGTATCTTTTGTAATATTTGTTTTCTTTGATTCTTTCTTAGTTTAAAAAAAATAATAATAAAAAATAAAAAAACCTATGTATATTCTTGAGTTTATCTAACTTTTCTTGCAGGTTTGTTGTACATTGTTGATGGTTATTGACTCACCAGATGTGCCTTGTGTATATCAAAGATTTGGATAGTCCAAAGGGTATAGCTTTGGTAAAAGACACATCAAATCTGTTGATAGCTGTAATGGTTTGCTCAAAATCATAAGGTCTGCAACCACCCATGCTTAATTGCTGAGGGTTGTATGGTCATCAATTCACCATGGTTTATTCCTTTTTGGAATCCAAGAATTGACTAGCCCACTTGTATATGGCTTCTGGTAAAGGCATTGGAATACCATATTTGGTAATAAGTTCACCAATCCTAAGAATTGACTAGTCCTGAGCAAACGGCTACAGGTAAAGACATTTCAAATCCGTTCATGGTTGCTGATTTGCTAATAAATCAGATGGTTATCAGTGTACCATAGTTTTCAAACTTAAACATTTGGCTACTCAAGTAGTAATGGCTATTGGTAAAGAGACATCAAATCCATTATTTTCAATGATTCACCTCTCACAGGAGTTAACACACCTGGATGTGATGAGAATAGTATGAAACTAATTTGTTTTGATGTACCTTTTGTCATTTGTTGCTGCAAAGATCTGGCATTTCAAAGTTTTGTCATCATCGAGGTGTTCTTATTTTGATTCTTTTTGTCATTGCTCGAGTACAATCCTCTAGCTTTGAAGTGTTAAAGATCTATCAAGCGGAACTTAACCAAGTCAAATTCCGTTTAGGGGAGGATTGTTGGGAATTATGTGAAGTATGAATTATGCTGAAATTACTACCGAAGGATTCTGCTGAAGTAGTGTGGATTCTGCTGAAGATATAATTCTGCTGAAGTAGTGAAGCCGTGTAGATGGTTTCTGCGGAGATAGTTATTCCGTGTATTCTATAGTTAGTTAGGATATGCATGAGCTTTATTAGGAAGTTATTATGTATATCTTATTTAGTTTTATGTTTATACGTTTCTTGGGAAACGGGTTAGGGTTCCTTGTCTATAAAAGGAACACAATAGTATGAGTTATGTACGTTTTGGAAAAACAAAGTTTTAGTAATATAAAGATTCATAGAGGATCAAAGTGTTCTTAGTTAATTGTGTTATTACTTGTGTTTAAATTCCGCTAGAATACAAGTTACAGAGATTGTCTATTAGTGTACTTGTGATTACATAAGTATAACTAACGATCTACAAGAGCTCAAAAGATCTATCAAGGTCTTTGTTTCAACACCCACAGCTCATGTAGTAAGCCTATGGGTCGTGTAGAAATATCTAGAAAGTAACATTGGGTGTTGCCCTAACCCTTGTACCCTATAAATACATTATAATCACTTTATTTCAGGTGGTTGGTTCATTTATGCAATTTACTCTTTATCATTCTTAAGCATACATTGTTCCTTCCACTCTCTCTCTCTCTCTCTCTCTCTCTCTCTCTCTCTCTCTCTCTCTCTCTCTCTCTCTCTCTCATTACAGATAAGCTTATGTATGTCAATATGGTGGCCTAACAAGTGGTATCAATCGCTAGAAGTCGGTTTGGAATTGTTTTTATGTGATATTCGAAACTATTTGCATTTGGTATATACGTTCCTTTTCAAATTTGGTTAATTTTCTTGTTTTTTCTTTGTTTTAGCACTCTTTTGATTACAAATACGTGTTACAAACATAGTGAAACACGAAAGTTTCAAGCTTTGTGGTTTAAAGTCAAGTTTTATTCAATTTTTTTTGAAATATCCAAGTTTCAGATTTGTTCAAAAATTCTTAAAAACGTTAAAGTTTGCAACTTTCATTTAGTTTGAGTGTTTTTAAGCTTAGCTGTCCAAGAAAATCGTGTTAGAAAAGCGTTCTTGATGAAATTTTAAGTCGTTTGAAAGTATTATGCAAGTTTCAGATTTGTCGCGAAAACCTAACTTTCGGATTTGGTTGAAAATGCAACTTTCGAAATTTTAAAACCCTAGCTTTCGCACATCTTTTGGATTTGTGGCTACTTCAGCATCTTCAAAGTTTTTGGACTACTCAGTGCTTCTCTCTCTCTTGTATAAGTTTGAAAACACTTCGACTTAGGGAAATTATTCTAATTTGTACAAATTAGAAGAAAAGTTTCGGATTTGTTTCAAATCTTTCGGATTTGTACATTTTTCGAATTTCTTTCAAATATTTCGGATTTGTTTCAAATTTTTCTTATTTGTTACCTTTCGGATTTGCAACTTAAGTTTTGGATTTTCTCAGTAACTTTTGGATTTATTCAAAAGTTTTAGATTTGTCAGAATTTCAAACATCTTTCTACAATATCCATCAAATGTGCGAAGCTATAAGTAGTCAACAATCAATACATGAAGCTGGATTGATGGAAAGACCACCAATGTTGCTCACACCCAGAAACTATGTTTAAAGGGCTAGTCGATTCTTAAGGTTCGTGTAACTCAGAAAACCTCATGGAAAATATCTAAAGAAAGTGATACTTGAAGGTCCTTTCGAAATGCCTACTACAACGGTTCTAGGAGATCCAAATGCTGTTCCACCAAGACCCAACACTGTGACAGTCCTTCCAAACAGTCAACTTACTCCAGATCAAATACTTCACCGTGAGGCATATGAAAATATAATGCAGATTATTCTTCTTGGTATACCTAATCCAATCTATCGAAGTGTTGACTCTCAGACTACGGAAAAGGCTATGTGGGAACATGTTGGGTTTTTTAGATACTGCTGCTCTTGGAAGATTCAACTGCTCATGGATTTCATTGAAGAATGCTCTAAGTTATAATTGCTGCTGGTATGATTGAAACTGCTGCTATTGTATTCAACCTACTGCTAGGTGTTGCTGGAAATGACCAAAGAAATACACTAAGTGGTAACTACTGCTAGACCAAATGAAACTACAACTGGTATAAAGTTTCTACTGCTGAAGACTAAGTACTGCCAGAGTAAAGATATCTATTGCTGATGTATTTTAAACTAATGTTGCAGTATTAGTGTTGGGTTGTATTTATGGAATGACACGTACCTATTATTTAGTATTAGATAAACATAGAAAAGATTCTATTGAGATATACATTGTATAGGAAGTCATTGTAACCGACTAGGACTCCTTAATCTATAAAAGGAGAACCTAGGTCATTGTTTAGAGTACGATTAGTTTAAGCCACTTCAAGGTTGTAAACCCTGAGTATTCGTATTATTCGAATAATATTGAAGCGTTTGGTTGTTAATCATTGTGTTCTTCTTAATCATAAAGTGTTATATTCTGCGTGATACTTTGGGAATCAAACAGTTTCTTAACAGAAGCTATAAACAAGATCTATGTTTACAAGTGTAAACTGGGATCAACAAGTGGTATCAGAGCTTGTGTGATCAAGAAGCTATTATACCAAGAAGAATACTATGGTAAAAATTCTGAAAGATGAACTCTACATACGCTTTGCCAACTAACAAGGTACCCATGCTCAAACCTGATGAGTATGAGATGTGGAAACTAAGAATAGAACAACATATACAGATGATTGATATTGGTCTCTAGGAGATCATTGAAACTGGTAACATTGTTTTGAAAGCCGGAGCAGATGGAAAGGTTATTCCACTCACTGCTACATAAGACATAGCTAAAAGGAGACTGGAGATCAAGGCCAGAACTATTCTAATGATGGCCATTCCAGATGAATATCAGTTTTCTTTCAACACCATTAAGGATGCTAAGTTGTTGATGGACGCTTTGGAGAAAAAGTTTGGAGGGAATGAGGCTACTAAGAAGAGCAAGAAGAATCATCTCAAACAACAATATGCAAATTTCTCTGTCTCAAGTACTCAAACTCTTGATGAAATCTATAATAGGTTGCAAAAGCTTGTAAGCCAACTAGAGCTTTTAGGAGTGGTTATTAAACAAGAAGATTTGAACCAAAAGCTACTGGGAAGTCTTCCATCTGAATGGAACAAACATGAAATTGTGTGGAGAAACAAGCCTGAGTTGGAAAATTCATCCTTGGATGATCTTCACAACAATCTTAAGGTCCATGAGGCTGAAGTGAAACAAAGGTCAAGTTAGTACTGCTAGTACACAGGTTACTGCTTCTGGAAGTGAGAACTTGAATGATGTTTCTATATGTTCTTTCTTTGCCAATCAAAGCACTACTACTCAATTGGCAAATGAGGATATTCAACAGATCCATCCTGATGATGTGGAGGAGATGGATCTTTGATGGCAGATGGCTATGCTTACAATGAGGGCAAAAAGGTTTCTACAAAGGACTGGGAGAAGCTTGCAGATGAATGGGACTGACAGAGTGGGCTTTGACAAGTCTAAGGTTGAGTGCTATAACTGCAAGAACAAGGGTCACTTTGCAAGGGAATGCAGATTCCAAAGATCACAGGACAACAGATCAAGGGAAGTGGAAAGAAGAACTGTGCCAGTGGAGAGGACTTCCACAACAACTGCTTTGGTGTCTTGTGATGGATTGGGAGGTTATGACTGGAGTGACCAAGTTGCTGATGGTCCTACTGATTATGCTCTCATGGCATATTCATCAAGTTCTAGCTCTTCAGGATCATACTCTGAGGTATCCTTTGAATCATGTTGTTCAGATCCTTGTTTTTATAAATATGAATATAATAGAGTGTTTAAGGAACTTGAAGATGCTAGGTTATTACTTTTAGGCTATAAAGAGGGTTTGAAATATGTTGAGGCTAGGTTAGAATTCTTCAAATCTAATGAACTTGTTTTGTGTGAGAAAATTAGAACATTAGAAGTTGAGGTATATCTAAGAGATCAAACCATTGATAAGCTTAAAACTAAATATGATCAGGTTCAAATAGAAATAGAAAAGATTTTATAGAGATATACACTGTATAGGAAGTCATTGTAACCGACTAGGACTCCTTAATCCATAAAAGGAGAACCTAGGTCATTGTTTAGAGTATGATTAGAAGAGGCGGCTTCAAGGTTGTAAACGCTAATACTATTAAGAGTATTTGTATTATTCTAATAATATTGAAGCTTTGGGTTGTTAATCATTGTGTTCTTCTTAATCATAAAGTGTTATATTCCGCGTGATACTTTGTGAATCAAATAGTTTCTTAACAGAAGTTATAAACAAGATCTATATTTACAAGTGTAAACTGGGATCAACAAGTGTAAACCAGAAAAATAAAATGTTCAAATAGATATAGATAGTATTGAGTTGCATGTTGACAAATATGAACATAACTCTAAAGAAGTTAACAAAATGATAGACATTTAAATTTACAATAAGATGAAAGGAATAAGATACAAGAAAGGAATAGGGTACAATGATGTTGCACCTCATGTAACTGGAAATTTTTGTCCCCTTATGCCTGATTTGTCTTTTACAGGGGTAGAAAAGATTGTTGAACCAGAAAAAGAAAAGGTTTTTGAGACCCCTAGAGATAAGATATTTGATAGAGGAGAGTCTGAGTAGGGTAGAAGAAATTCTGATGTCCCAGAGATAGAGGAATGGGTGTCAAATGATGAGGATGAAGCTGTGGTCACACCTAGAGTCCAAAATAAAACTGTTTCTACAACTGCTGCTAGGGAAAATGTAGAAATAGTAGAATCTTGTAATAAGAACACTTCTAGTCGTAGAGGAAATCAAAGAAATTGGAACAATTTGATGTCTAATAGACTAGGGAGTGATTTTGTTATGAATAATAAACCTTGTTTTATTTGTGGTAGTTTTGATCACTTGCATTATAACTGTAAAAGTAATATAAAAGAAAAAGTGACAAAACCTGTATGGAACTATGCTCAAAGGGTGAATCATTCTAATTTTGCTAATAAAACTCACCCTCATGCTCAAAAGTCTTTTTTTTTCCAAAAGCAGTCTTAATGAGATCAGGTTTAAAACTGTAAATAATGCTAGATCTGTTACTACTGCTTCCACAAAACCTATATTAATGCTGCCCAATCAAAGTCATGTTTTTCAAAAGGGGCACATTCAAGTATGTATAGACCCATTCAAAGGAGAACAATATTAATAAATAACAGGGATAAACAAAAAGTTAATACTACTTTGAGAAAACCTGTAACTACTGCTTGGCAAAAAGTAACTGCTGCCAAGCCAAAATCAACCACTAATGTTGTTATGGGTAAAGAGGTCAAAGCTGTAAAGGCCTCAGCATGTTGGGTTTGGAGACCAAAGATACCTATTTTAGACCATGTCTTCAAAGAAAACAGTGCATCTTATGTACTTAAAAGATTTTATTACATGGATGCATAAGGCAGATCCAAGTCTATCATGGCTTGGGTCCCCAAGAGAAACTAATTCTCTTATTTTGTATCCAAGGCAATCCACAGGTGGACTTATTGGACTGAGGTGTTGTTGACAGTGGATGCTCTAGGTACATGACAGGGAACATTTCTTATCTTTCTGACTATGTGCCTATTGATGGAGGATATGTTGCCTTTGGTAGCAACCCAAAGGGTGGTAAAATCAATGGGAAAGGAAAATTAAAACTAGTACTCTGGACATTGAATATGTGTATTTTGTTAAAGAACTCAAGTTTAATCTCCTTAGTGTGTTACAAATGTGTGATAAAAAGAATAGTGTTCTTTTCACTGACACTAAGTGTATAATCTTGTCTCCAAACTTTAAGCTGATTAATGAAAGTCAGATCCTGCTTAGATTTCCAAGAACAGAGAATATATACAGTGTTGACCTAAAGAACATGGTTCCTAATGGTGGTTTGAATTTCCTATTTGCTAAGGCCACATCTGATGAGTCTAGACTTTGGCATAGAAGGATTGGCCATTTGAACTTTAAAACTATAAGCAAACTTGTGAATGGAAATCTTGTCAGAGGTCTACCTTCTAAGATTTTTGACATTAATGAAACCTGTGTTGCTTGTTAGAAGGGAAAGCAGCACAAAGCCTCTTGTAAGACCAAGACTCTGAGCTTAGTTAGCCAACCTTTACAAATTCTTTATATGGACATATTTGGACCTACATTTGTTAAGAGTTTAATGAAAAAGATGTATTACCTAGTGTCACAGATGACTATAGTAGATTCACTTGGGTTTTCTTATTAGCAACTAAGGATGAAACTAGTGGGATCCTTAAGGCTTTTATAACCAGAATAGAAAACCAAATTGATCTTAAAGTTAAAGTGATAAGATGTGACAATGGGAGTGAGTTTAAGAATAATGAAATGAACCAATTTTGTGAAGTGAAGGGTATTATGAGACAGTTTAGTGTAGCTAGGACTCCTCAACAAAATGGAGTGGCAGAGAGGAGGAATATGACACTTATTGAGGCTTCTAGGACTATGCTTGCAGATTCTAAGTTACCAACAACGTTTTGGGCTAGGGCAGTTAATACTGCTTGTTATGTACAGAATAGAGTTTTGGTCGTAAAGCCTCACAACAAGACCCCCTATGAGTTATTTCAAGGTAGAACTCCTACCCTAGATGTCTTTTTCAACCTCTGAAGGGTACCCCACATGGCACCTCTATACATGCATCCCTTGCCCCAGAAAAGCCCTGCTCTATAAGTTTTTCTTTCTGTCCCCCTTACCTGCCTTCAGGGTATGGAGCCGCGTCGCTCGATATGGCGTGCTTCCCAGGGGTCACCACTCCCTGGGTCAGCGATTTTTTTTTGAAACCATTTAGGTGTCCTGTGACTATCCTTAATACCATAGATCACCTAGGCAAGTTTGATGGGAAGGCTGATGAGGGATTCTTTGTTGGGTACTTTCTAAATAGTAAAGCATTTAGGGTATTTAACAGTAGAACCAGATTTGTTGAGGAGAATCTACATATTAGGTTTAATGAAAATCAACCAAATGTTGTAGGAAGAGGTCCTGATTGGCTTTTTGATATTGATGTGCTAACCAAAACCATGAATTATGAGCCAGTTATTGCAGGTAAATAGTCAAACAAATATGTAGGTACAAAAGAAAATGTTGCTGCAGATCATACTAGGGTGGAGAAAGAATCTGCTCCAGACTACATTCTACTGCCCATTTTGTTAGGAATTAGAAAATTCCATAGTGAAGAGTCGGTCACCCAAAATATTATCTAGCATAAGTTAGCTCGTAGATTTTTCATTAGTTACGTTATTTATTAATTAGTTAGTTAGTTTAGAGCAACACCGTGGAGGACGGACGGGTCTTTACCCAATGTATGCCTGATCCACAGCCCGTTGGTGGCGTTATATGTAAAAACTATAAATAGCCCTCTCCTCATGTGGAGAGGGTTGGTGCTTTCATTTCTCTTAATCATACAACTTCTTTTCTCTCATCTCTTTCTCTCTAGAAAGTATCCCACCCATCTCTCTCTAAAATCTTCTTGTTTGATTCAATCCTCATACATGTTCTTTGATTAAAACAATAACCAATATCTTACAATTGGTATCAAGAGCCATGGTTTGATCTTGGATATCTTGTGTGCTTAAATCTTTATGTGGTTATTTTTGCTTTCATTTGGTTCGAATTTTATTTGTGTTTGCACCAAGTCCGAATTTTATTTGGTTAAATATGTTAAAGATTAGTAATTTCATGTTTAAGAGGGGTTGATTAGTATAGTTTGATGTTTGGTTAAGTTTTTTATAAGTTTCAAGGCTGTTTTTTGGTAATTTTCGAGCAATACTTTTGACCATATTCTTGGCTGCTGCTGGTGTTCATCTTAGCAACTTGGTCTCATATTTGTCCAGATTCACTGTTTCACTGTAGCGACTTGGATATCGTTGAATTTTTTGAAAGTCAATAGCGACTTTTGACTGAAAAAGGGTAGCGAGTTGTTTGAAAATAGCGACTTGGGTCAAGTTTTGCTTAGCGACTTGGGTTCTGTTTTAACAAAAACATAGCGACTTAGTGACATTCATCCTAGCAACTTGTCCTATTATTTAATAGCGACTTGGGTTTTTGACTGCTGTCTCACCTTCATCCTAGCGACTTAGTGCTCTTTTATAGAGTAGCGACTTGTGGTTTGACCAACAAAAACAACCTTGTCGAATCTACTACAATATCAATCATCAGTCTTACAATCAACATATCGAAACTCTTGACTTCTGTTTTCACATCATAAGTCAAATACCCGAACAAAAAAAAATATATATATATATATATATATATATATATATATATATATATATATATATATATATATATATATATATATATATATATATATATATATATCAAATCATATCTCGTTTGTGTACTTATAAGTTGATTATTCCAAATCTTTCAAAACTATAAACACAACCACATCATCGATCTTGTATTGAAGCATCACTTCATCTTAATTTTCGAAAGTTATAAAGATAGAAACAATAACAATATTGTTAAGGTTTCTTTCTTTCATTCGGTTTGAACAAAAACAAGATACAAGAAAATCTCATCAAATCGAAACTATCCTAATCTCAACTCGAATAAAAAGAATATCGAAAGAAAATTAGATCTCAGTCTATCTTGGTATATCCAAGTTTAGGTCCAAAGACTCAACCCACAAGAGACAACCCATCATTGATCTTATCAAGCTCATTACTTCTTTTCATATTCGAATCTTAAAGAAAGAACAAAACCTAAAGGTTTCATCCATATCCTCCATTCGGTGTTACAAAAACAAAAACGAAAAGTAACAATACAACACCTACTTGTGACTCGTATCTAATCTTGAAGTCGCGGTATAAGTGTGTTTCGAAGATCGAGAGGACAAAGAGTAGCAGCAAGAACGAGTAAAGGATTCGGTCTCTGTGATTTGATTTAATTGGCTTCGTTTGATTTGTGATAAGAGAGAAGAGAAAGTGTGTCTGCGTTTTTCTCTTGAGAAGGATTAGGTTAGGGTTACGGATTATTAGGGTGAGTGAGTGTAGTAGTGACATTTTATACCGGGTAATTAGGGTTAGAGGCTAGCGGCTTGTATTTTGGGCTTGTGACACATGTGGGCTGTGTTTTCATGTCATTGGGCCACTCATTGTCGAATTTAAGGAAATGGTTTGAAGTTATATCACAAGTTTGGGCTTAATTATTTGGTATTGTGTGGATTCTAGTTGGAGTATACTTTTTGTTGGACTTTTAGTTCGAGGTTATTGTTTCATAAACGAATTACTAAATAATCACATTCTTGGCGTCGACAGCAGGGTTGAAATGAAAAATCATTGAAGTTTATCTCACATTTGGTAGTGTTGGTTGTTTTATTGGGCCGAGTACATCCTATTATTTGGAAATTATTTTGAGAAAGAGATAATCCGGGCTCGTGTGAATTTAACTTTTGTGATATTTATTGTGAAAGCATAAACAATTGACAAATATTTACTCCTTTATCATCCATAAGACTTCATCCTTCTTCACGTTATCAACAATCTTTCTTAACCATAATTCAATTTCTCACTGTCTCACGGTTTCGTCTTGATTTTAGTAAAATCCCGCGAAAGAATCTATTTCTCGATTTAAATCATAGACTTATAAAATCCCGTGTATACTACAACATCATGTCTTATTCTACTGACCCAGTGATTTCAGAAGTGCTTAAATTGTATGATGATGTGGAAAACAATGATAATGTTTGCTACACTGAACGATTAAAGATGATTGGATCAATCAATGACTATGTGAGATCTTCATGTTCAGACTCTGATGAGAAAGATTTGCACCTGTTCAGGCTACGAATGCCTTGCAAAGGAAAGCGACATTAAACCTTTTCAACAACTTCACTCTCACCTCATGTTACTTCTACCCGTAACAATGGAGCGAACATGTATTGCCTCTTCCATCGGGACTTATCCACATTAACGGGAACTTTGCGGTTAAACCTAGAGCAATTGGAGCTACAACTTGACAAAGAGAAGGTTCAAAAGGGTAGTTCGGTCTTGCACTTCAAGTGATCCACAACCAATTTGGTCATTCATAAGTAGGAATTCACATCGATTATGATCAAGACATGGTGAAGTGTCTTTCAAGAAACATACTGGAATGGAAATTAGTGTGTTCATAGAGACACTTATCCATCTCATGGATAATGTGGAGAAATATATTGAGGAAGTTACTCAGACAAATGAAAAAGTGGATGAGTGTCTAGTGCAGTTGAGAGATTGTTGTGATATGTTGGGTAATGTATCTGTTGAAGAATCGGGTGTTGTTGAATGCAGAATGTCAGAGACAACAAATAATAATGAGTTGGGTAAAGCACCAGATGATGGATCAGTTGACACTGAATACATAGGCTCAGAGATAGATAAGCTTGACACAACCAGCGGTTCAGTGACTCTTGTTACACATGATGTGGATGCGAGATATCGGACCGAGAAATTGAGCGGTGTCATGTGATGAGGTACCCTTAAGCTGTTCAACATAGTGCATCCGCTAATGTACCTAAACATACCGATCTTAATGCTAAACATGATTCGATAAATGTTCCTTGGTTGAGGTGAGTCTAATAATTTCAAAACAAATGATATGGTTGATAAAAAGGCTTTTGATGAACTTTCAAACAAATTCTCAAAACTTGAAAAATATTGCATTTCACTTGAAATTGCGATACTGAGTAAAGAAGAAAGTTTTCGACAACAAACCATGTAAAATCCGAACTTCATGAATTCGTGAACTTTTGAAATAAATGATTTAAAAGCTCAGCTTCAAGCCAAAAACTCGACTATCAACAATTTGAAGAAACATATTTCTGGTATGCATGTGAAAAGTAATTTGGTTACAAGTAATTCTGATGTTCATGCTATTTATGATATTCAAATGAGAAATGATGAATTAGCGGTTTGTGTGGCCAAATTACTAAAGGAAAATGAGTCTTTGAGAAAGCATCACATAGAACTAAGTGACTCTGTCAAAGAAGCTAGAACTAAGTCAATAGAACAAACAAACTCTTTGATAGCAAAAATTGATGATCTCAAAGCTCAACTTGTGAAAAGAGTTTCGCTATTGTTGCTTTAAAAATGAGCTCAGAAAAACAACAGGGAATAGTGTGAACACTAAGTTTGCAAAACCATCAATCTTGGGGAAACCAGTTATTAGACAACCGAATGCGTTTAGATCTGAAAGACCAAAATTTTCAAAAACACAGTTTGCCTCCCAAGTTGATGCGAAACAAGTTTTGACAAAACCAGTCACTTCACCTCACTTGCCTAAGAAAAATGATATGAATGATTTGTTCATGAACTATGATCTAGAAAAAGCTAGGAAAAAGGCACATATTAAAACAGATGGAATTTTAGGTGCTAGACCTAGGGTGATGAATTCTACGAGATTTCAAGGCATTGCTAGTAGTTTTAAACCATCTCCTAGGAACACTCAACTAAACACTAGGGATTGGCTTCGATCTAAGAGTAGTTGCATTTTGAATAAAGCTAATCCCATAGCAAATCACTCTAAGAACTCTAGATCAGTTTCTGAATCCAGACAAGCTGTTTGCTCAAATTGTCTGAAATGCATCTTTAAGGCACATCATGATAACTGTTTTTCTAAATCCCTAATGAAAGCAAATGCTCCTGTTAAGTCTAGGATTTTCACTAGGTCATCTACTGTGTATATGAAGCAAAACAATCCGAAAACTTCGTCTAGATGGATACCAACTACTAAATCTTTGGAAACTAGGAATAAGGATAAGTCTTCCACTATGCATAAGAAGCCTAACAATCCTAGACCCAGCTATAATTGGATACCGTCAGGTAGAATGTTTAAGGATGCTGGACTAAGGTGGATACCTACCGAAAAGCTGTTTACTGATGACAGAATCAAGGATGACTGTGAATCCCCAAAGGGTTTGGATACTTATGTCACTAACCAAAATATATGCAATCAAGTTTGTAATGTTAGTGCAGGTAGTCCTTACTCTGTTGCAGATACTTCGATCCTTCAATACATGGACTGGTTTAAATATGGATTACACAAGGATTGATATCTCATAACTCACGGGTTCAAGTAACTCAACCTTGATATTCATTCAGCTATGACGTCATTCACTTGATTCAGCCTCGTTTTTCAACACTATGGCATCTGCGGATAACACTTGAGGCCCGTTCTTCAAAGAAAAGAAAAGTGTACGCTTGGTTCGCTTTATCTTCTAAAGAAGAGAAATCTTCATGTTTATGACCATTATCATCGACATTCTTCATCAACAAGCTTCATGTTCTTCCCACGCTCTTTCAACCCTCAAGTGGATCTACGTTCATTGGTGTTTATTCTTATTCACTTGTTTAAATCAAAAATGGCAACTTTGGATGCAATTTTTGAGGGGGAGAAGAGTGCATATACTACATGTTGATGGATTCTTGAATTATGGTCATTCGACTCTCCTTCAACGCCTAATGCCTCACTTACTATGGATAACTGGGATTCATTGTTTGAGATTTATTGATTCAAGATATGTTTTATGAGTACTTCCAACCTCCAACGAATGTTGATCATCTAGATTCTGAAGCTCATGCTCCGGTTCCTACTGACTCAATTGGTTCACCATCTAAGAAGTACCTCTCAGAATTCTCAAGAAACCTTATCTCCAGTTATTTCACAAGGCATTGATAATGGCTATCATGATATTGTAGTTGCACTATTGAATAATGATCCGCTCTTTGGTATTTCTTTGCCAAATCTTCACGGATTATTGTTCCTCTCAATGTGCACGCTATAAATCAACCACATGAACATTAAGGAAAATGACTACCTCATCGCTCATAAACATTATTGGTGAATCTTCGGATCCGTCTCTACATGTATATCTTAGGAAGAATGTATTGATGTTGAGGAATCATTTGTTCGGTTCATTCGGTGGGTCAATGTACATCCGATTGTATGTTGCTTTCACGTGTTGGGCATTTGGCACAAGTTGATGACTTGAGTTAATCATTTATCACTTATTTGAGATTGAAGTTGACTTTCAACAAAGGCGTGTTCTTATTTGATAACTTGCTCGGGCTTAAGATTTTGAGTTGAAGACTTGGTTTATCTAGTTACCGGTGATCGGGGTGGTTGGTTGAAGACACGTTAACTATCACTACTAGGAGTTACGTTGTTTTACTCGATGTCACATGCGGATGACGATGTGGATAATCTCAAGAGGTGTTAATGTCTCATACTTTGTTTGAGTAGTGAGTACTTAGAGATTTGCTTGAAGCATAGATTCTCGACACCGTTCTTCCATTATTAAGTGCAAGCTTAAGATACAAATGCGGGAATTCGACTTGGTTTCAAGTTTGGTATATCGGGTTTTCTTCAACGATGGTCACTTCAAATTGTCTACATATGGGTTGATAAAGATAGTCGAGAGAGTTTTGTAGCGATTGATTCTCACGGGATTCGTAGAACTAATTGTTTGTTCTTCTCTATTTCAAGAGTATTTCTTGATTACGAGGTATCAAAATCATTTGGGGAAGGATATATTATTCCAACTATTTGGGGAAGGATGTATTATTCCAACTATTTGGCGGAAGTGGTCTCTGGAGACCTTTGGTATATGTTACTTCAACGTTCAGTTGGAAGAAATGTGAGAAGAATATTTGGAACGTGAGATGATACTGCCTATCGACATCTTATATACGGTTTATGATAAAGTGCTTTCGGTTATTGACTCATGTACACAAGGTAATGATGATTTTGATGAGATCGCAACCATCAATGGAGAGATATGTGTACCTCAAGGATGCACAACATGATCACTTGATCGAGCTAATTCACAGAGATGATTAGTGGCTCAACATGTTACATGGATGTCATCGTCTATACTCGTGTTGGGTACATGTGTACATTATGTGCTGATTGGTTATGTGTTAGATAACTGGAATGCACTTGGTAAAATGAAGATGTTGATATATTGTTCCCCTAAATTGACAACTGGTCAATCTCGAAGAGTAAGGTGTACATCGGGGATGCACAACAGGTTCATGTGATCGGTCGTAATTAGTTAATCCGGATTTGATAACCATTGAGACGATCAATGTTTCAACTTGTTACTTCGGTGTTCTCGTGTTCCTCGGAGTGTTGAGCTTCAATCAATGAGACTGCTTTGTATTCAACTCTACTTCTTAGGAAAATGGTCTTTATTCAATGTTTGTCGGTTTGGGGGGAAGCTACCAAAGATTCAAATTGAGAAGGCTCTTGTTCAGATTTTCTTAGAAGCCTCGAATGCTTTGGTGGCGAAAGTTTAAGAGATGTTGATTCCTCTTTTTCTACATCGTGCTGAACGATATCTTTATCTCGGTACTCATTTCATCATTCTCTTAAACTAATTTATCTCTTGTTAATATTTATTCGAAAAACAAAATACAAAATTATAAAACCTTCAAAAATCAAATAGAAAAAATATAAAACTTTCAAAATCCATAAAAATTTGAAAAATTCGAAAAATCTTCAAAAAAAAAATATATATTGTCATTTTGTCATGTTTTTCTCGATTTGATAATATCTACGGTCTTTGTGATGTCACTCAAAGAATGACACGGGGCTTTAGATATTGTTCGAATTTTTATTTAAAAAAAAAAAAATCAAAAAAAATCAAAAAATCAAAAAATATTTTTGGGAGAAAGAGAATAAATGGCTTACAGTTATTTCAGACTGTAACCCGGGCTTCAAAAAAATGGCTTGTAGTTACTTCAGACTGTAACCCGTGCTAAAACTATGGCTTGCTATTTTTTCTGATAGCAACCCGCTCTTTAAAAGAAGGAAAGTGTTGCGCTAAACAATTTTTCAAATATTTCGTGCACTTATCCTAATTCATATTGAGGAAAGTATGTCAAGGATCATTGTTCCTACTCAAATAGTTTTCCGTCTATAAATTCTTGAGAAAAATATTTGTTGTTTTCTAAAATGGTGGTAAATGAGTTGCTTGTAAATCTATCGATTCGAATTTTGTGAAAATTGAAAACTCAATCAATGACTTTCGCTTTTAATCTTTTCGTAAAATAAGTCATTGATTGAGGGGGAAAATGTTTTCAAATTTATATCATCTAACGGACTTTCTTAATTATCCTACGTGCTTATCTGGAAAAATATAATTGCCTATGTTGAAGGACTAGGTTTTTAGGATATGATTGTTAGGTTTAGATGATAGAAACACATTATTCCCATACCTTACATGATCTGATTGATATGTTGAATTGACTTCTATTAGTCGATTGCTGTTTGGGTGTTGTTGACCACCATATATTTGTATGTGTGTTCACTAACATATGCAGGTATATTGGTATATTGTATGTGGTGATCTAAAGATTTAATGTTATGTCATGGTATGCTTTTTTCTTTAGAATCAAGGTCTTTCAAAATGAAATTTTTTCTGTTCTTGTTTGATTGTGAAATTGTTTTATTTTACTAAATGATCTCTTAAAAACTATCATACCTGACACAAACAATCTTTAATGTCTTAAATTGGTCCTTATCATCATTTTTCAAAATTGAATCATCGCCACGTCTTTCCCAAAATTTTCTAAATGATTTAAATCGGTTGGGATCACAAATCTCAAATGGTTTGATATTTCGATCGGGTAGAGATCGTGATTTAAATCTCAAACTGCTTTTAAATGGAATTGGTTTTAGTCCTTTAAAGGCACTCCGCCTCCATGTGCCAAACGATTTCACACAATGCACATGTTGAGGAGGAGGATTTATCCAAAAACATGATGAGTATTTAAACAAGGCCACATATTCTCCCATATCTTCTAAAACTTATTAAATCACTTGGGATCCAAAATCTCAAAGGGTTTGATATTTTGATCGGGGAGAATTTGTGATTTAATAATGAAATTTGATAAAGGTGATCGTTTTGATTTAATTGTGCCTGTTGCTCGCTCATATGTGCTAGCGCTTCGAATCTTGAAGCACATATTGAGTGGGAGCAAATAAACTATCGAGGTACGAAAGCTTGTTAAAGTGATTTATAAAGTACCTTGATTGAGTTTTCAAATGGTTTTCTTATTGGATTTTGTGATTGTGGATGTGCTTCAAAAGAACTCTTGCCTCTATGTGATAAAATGTTTTAAAATATCCTATGCACATATTGAGGGGGAGAATTTTACCAAGAAAATCAAATGGCTTTTTCGTATGAATATTGTGATCAAAGAAAATATTTCAAAGTCCTCTTGCCTCCATGTGCCAAACAATTTCTAAATCATACGCACATGTTGAGGGGGAGGTTTTCTAAATGATCAAAACTATTAGGGTACAAAATGCTTTGATCTCTTATCACAAGTACCTTGATTGTTTTTCCAAATGATTTTTCAATTGGTTTCACGGAAGAATGAACTGTACCAAAAGACCGACCATTTTACTTTATGCATGGTGTTATAAGGATGGTTAGGTTAGGTATTCGTTCCCACGATCCCCCTTGAGCGGAGGGATCTACCGAGGACAATCCACTAGATAGTGTAGAGTCCTTAGGTATATTGAAAAAAGGAGAAAAGTGAGGAATGGGAAGAGTGCGGATCGAGGACCGAGCTAGTCTTGGAATAAACCCAACAAGGTTCTAGTTATGAAGTCTCGGTAAGCTTGAAGGGTTGAAGAATGAAAAGAAATGAATGATAAAATTGTGAAAAGAAATAGCCTCCATCAATTCAACCTTAGGGCGTAAACCGGGTTCAATTCATATGCTCTTGGTGGTTACTAAGGTAACACCGGTATTGAAGACAAGACATCATGGACCCAAAGTGATGCACCGCACTAAACTTCCCAAACCACTCAAGTTCCTCTTAAAGGGCTTGTTTCATTCTCACGGGAACCTACATAATCTATCGACTTTCTCTTAAAGATTGTTGATATTGAAGAAGGAGACCCTCTCCTAGTCTCCGACAAAGGAACCAAAATGCACTATTGAGTCTAGAGCCAAGAGATCATCCACAATATCTCGTTAGGACACTAAATTCTTGAAGACTTGCTTTTCACACAATGTGGAAAGTAAGTATATATTAAGAGTCCTATGCATTATCCTTGTGGTATTGCCAGAACATCCGAGTGATATGTAAAAATATTCACAATGAAGATGGAAATCCTTCTAGAGCCAACATCTAACAAGCTCTTGGTGGGTGACATGTGAAATCTTGCAAAAGATCAAGCTTGTGACAACTGGATAGAAACGATGGGGAGATTCATTCTTGAATCAACCTTGATCCAGGAATGGAATTGACGAATACTTTTGGAAAAACCGTTCGGTGTGCAAGTCTTCTTTTCTCTAGCACATCGAATGTGTATTCATTTTCAAATTCAAAAAAAAAAAAATATCTCTGATTGAAAAATACTTTTAGAAAAACCGTTCGATGTGCGAATCTCTTCTTTTCGCTAGCACGTCGAATGTGTACTCATTCTCTAATACAAAAAGTATTTTGATTGAAAATTGATCTTTCACATAAAACCTTCGTCGTATTGCAAAACTCTTTCTTCAAGCAATACGCGATTGTTATTCAAATCATTTTTCATCAATCAGTGAATCTCGATTCGCTAGTTCACTCACTCCGTGTTGTCTTCTTTGAGGCGTTCCGGTTTGAGAATGGCTAGAGCATTGCGAAACCCTGTCAAGGAGATTCTTAGGAATCCTACCGATCATAGGCAAGACTTGTCTCGATCAACGGGAACCGTGGGCGTGTACCTCAATTCAACGAAAATGATCAAAGACACTTTCGTGTGTTTTATTGCTAAGCTGTTGTTTGCGGTACATTTGGACGGTTGCGGTGATCATAATTGAGGAGTCAATCCAAAGCCGCATGCTCACCGCATCCACACTTAATTGAAGAAATCATGACTTGTGCATATCTACGTAACACGGCTCGGATATTTCTTATACTATGTCCTGCTGCTTGCCGCAAATATCTTGAACCGAGAAAAGAGCTTCCGCTACTCTGATAAAAAAATGTCATGATCCAGAAAGTGTGAGCATGTCGGTCCGAAAGTCACAACATCACATGATGGCAACACAATAAAGGGTGATCTAGAGATTTACTGTGGCTGATGATCTCAATTAAAGCTCGAAGATCATCAAAGATGTGGATCAGTTAAAGGCCTCCACTAACAGTACAAATCAGTGCGGACTTTGAAGAATCACTACTAAAGCACAAAGATTGTTGAAATGAAGAATTGAAGTCTACGAGCTCAAGAACAAAGACAAGAATAGAATGCTAGGATTCGAAATGTAAAACATGGGGTGACCTCCCTTAGGGGGAGATTGTTAGGAATTAGAAAATTCCATAGTGAAGAGTCGGTCACCCCAAATATTATCTAGCATAAGTTAGCTCGTAGATTTTTCATTAGTTACGTTATTTATTAATTAGTTAGTTAGTTTAGAGCAACACCGTGGAGGACGGACGGTCTTTACCCAATGTATGCACGATCCACAGCCCGTTGGTGGCGTTATATGTAAAAACTATAAATAGCCCTCTCCTCATGTGGAGAGGGTTGGTGCTTTCATTTCTCTTAATCATACAACTTCTTTTTCTCTCATCTCTTTCTCTCTCTAGAAAGTATCCCACCCATCTCTCTCTCTAAAATCTTCTTGTTTGATTCAATCCTCATACATGTTCTTTGATTAAAACAATAACCAATATCTTACACATTTTGACTGGTGACACTCCCTTCTCCTCAATCTCAAAGAGTTCACAGAATGATGCTGAGAGACCTTCCAGTGATGCTGTGAAATTTGAAGAACCAGGGAACAAAGTTGATGTTAATGAAGAAGTTCCTGGTAAAATTATAGGAGAAGAAGACCCTAAGAAGGATAAATATGTGTCAGTTGATGGTGTTAACACTACCAGCAGTAACTGTGTTTCTACTACTACACCTAGTGTTCCTACTGCTGGAGGAAGTTATGATGATATTAATACTAGCAGAGGTTATCCTGAACCTGCTACTAATCCTGGTGTTAATACTGTTGTAGACAATTTTATTGTCTATGATGATCATAATATCCCTCCTTTGGTAGATATATATGCTGACACAGATGATGATTTGCTTGATGAATTTGGTGAAGAGGCTGACATGACCAACCTAGAAGATGTCATTCCTTTCAGTCTTATTGTTACTACCAGAATTCACAGAGATCATCCTAAAGAGCAAATAATTGGAGAATTGCAGTCTACTGTTCAAGCCAGAACAAAGTCAAAGGGTTTGAAGGACTTAACTGATATAGGTTTCTTTGCTAGATCTCTTCATAAAAGAAACAACCATAAAGATCTCCAAAATTATTTATTTTCCTGTATTGTATCACAAGTAGAGCCCAAGAAGGTACATCAAGCGTTGAATGAAGAAAGTTAGGTTGAAGCCATGGAGGAAGAGTTGTTGCAGTTTAAATTGCAAGAGGTATGGACTTTAGTGGATCTACCTAATGGGAAAACTGCTATTGGTACAAAGTGGGTGTTCAGGAATAAGAAAGATGAAAGAGGTATTGTGGTTAGGAACAAGGCAAGATTGGTTGCTCAGGGATATACACAAGCAGAAGGACTTGACTATGATGAAGTGTTTGCTCCACTTGCAAGAATTGAAGCCATCAGATTATTTTTAGCATATGCTTCTTTCAAGGAATTTCTTGTGTATCAAATGGATGTTAAGAGTGCCTTATTATATGGGAAAATAGAGGAGGAGTTATATGTTTGTCAGCCTCCTGGTTTTGAAGATCCTATTTCCCAAACAGAGTCTACAAGGCAGAGAAGGCTATGTATGGTCTAAACCAAGCTCCAAGGGCCTGGTATGTAACCTTGTCCACCTACTTAATGGACAATGGGTTTCACAGGGGCACCATTGACAAAACCTTGTTTATTTTAAGATCAAAAGGTGACATATTGTTGGTTAGATTTATGTTGATGACATCATCTTTGGGTCTACTAACAAGGAGCTGTGTGTAGCGTTTGAGAAGCTTATGCATGATAAGTTTCAAATGAGCTCCATGGGAGAGCTTACCTTCTTTTTGGGGCTTCAGGTGTAGCAGAAAAAGGAGGGTATTTTTATCAGCTAGGAGAAGTATGTGGCTGAGATTATGAATAAGTTTGGGTATAAAGATGTTAAAATGCTAGCACACCTATGGAAACAAACAAGCCATTGCTCCCAAATGATGATAGTGAAGCTTTGGATGTTCATCTCTATAGATCCATGATTGGGTCTCTTATGTATCTCACTTCATCAAGACCAGACATCATGTTTGCAGTTTGTGTGTATTCTAAAGATTCACATCTCAATGCAGTGAAGAGGATCTTTAGATACTTGAAGGGGCAACCTAAATTAGGCCTTTGGTATTCTAAAGATTCACCATTTGACTTGATAGCATACACAGACAGTGATTATGCAGGAGCTAACTTTGATAGAAAGTCTACATCAGGTGGATGTCAGTTTTTGGGCTGTAGACTTATCTCATGGCAGTGTAAAAAACAAACAGTGGTGGCCAATTCCACAACTGAAGCTGAGTATGTGGCTGCTGCTAGTTGTTGTGGTCAAGTGTTTTGGATTTAAAACCAACTACTGGATTATGGGTACAAACTTTTTAATACTAAAATCTTTATTGATAATAACAGTACCATCTGCATTATTAAAAATCATGTTTTACATTCTAAAACAAAACATATTGAGATTAGACATCACTTTATTAGAGATGGTAATGAAAAAAAAATTGATTCAAATGGTTAAAATCCATACTGATAAGAATGTTGCAAATCTACTTACAAAAGCTTTTGATGTGGGTAGGTTTCAATATTTGAATGCCAGTATTGGAATGTTAAATCTCTAAATGTTTGATCTTAATATATTTTTGTAATGTTTTGTATGAATTTGTACTGTTATTAAAGTCAAAAAGTAATTCTGTTGCCAAGTGTTTGAAAGTGCTGCTTGTTTACTTAGTACTGCTGGAATCTGCTACTAGTTGAATTTCCAGCTGCTAAGTATCAATCTATGTTGTGATTATTGTGGAATGTTTTTGCTTGTGTTTTTGTGGTTTTGGATTAACATTTTGTAGTATAAGCAAAAAGAGATTGATTGGTTTGATGGAAATTTGGAGTATGTACTGCTACAACAAACTTACTGCTGCTAGGCAAAAAGTTAGTGCTGCTACGCCAAAGTTACTAATGCTTGAAAAATGCTTCTAGGTTTGAAAGTGTAGGGACGAAATTGTAACTTTTTGTCTATAAATCCCAAATTTCTTCATTCAATCAGATTTGTGCGCTCAAAAGTGTCTCAATCATAAACCCTAACAATCCCTTTAACATAAAACTGATAATTCCCAAATCCTAAACCTTAATTCACAATGTCGTCAAGAGTTTTTATTGATAGTCACAACTTGGTTGCTCTTCTTGACATACCTTTACCGGAATCTGAAGGATTTGCTGAGATTATTGATTTCTTAATGCTTGTCCTATAAGGTATGCATTATTAGTATCTCCTACTATATTTCTTTCTAACATCAAGCAAATTTGGGCTACTCCTAAGTCCAGAACTATTGACGGGGAAGTACAAATTCGAGCAATAGTAGATGGTCAAGAGGTGGTTGTTACTGAGTCATCAGTTAGAAGTTCCTTGGAACTAGCAGATGACAATGGTGTCGCCTGCCTCCCAACCCCTGCTATTTTCGAAGGTCTTGCAAAGATGGGGTATGAGAAGCCAAACAACTCTTTAAAATTTTACAAAAGGCTATTCTCTCCTCAATGAAATTTTTTAATTCATACCATCCTACACTGTATCAGTCCTAAAACAACTGGCTAAATGAGTTTAGTACAGTTATAGCTTCTGCTATAGTGTGCTTGACTCAGGGACAACAGTTTAATTTTTCTAAAATGATTTTTGATGGTATGATTAAAAACTGTGATGATTCAAGTAACTACTTTTTGTATCCAAGGTTTGTTCAAATATTTGTTAACAAATAACTTTTAAAGAAAAAAGGTTCATAAAGGAACCTTGGATAAACCCCTGCTCACAAAGAAAGTTTTCACATTTATGAGGAAGCAAGGACTAGGTTTTTCTGCAAGAGTTACACCACTTTTTGAAAACATGGTGAACCTTCCACAAATTTAGGATGAAGGTGCAGCAATCCCATCAGTTACCCAACCCACATCTACAATTTTACCATCTACCTCTGAACCACAAAAAAAAGACATATAAACGTAGGAAATTACAACAAAAGGGTGCTAAGCTACCTCAGGCTAGCACTGGTATGGTTGCAGATGAGGCTGTCACAGGTGAGAAGAGTGACATATTGGTGAGGGCTACCACTACTGCTTCTAGCTTAGCAGCAGAGCAGGACAATGGTAACATAAATAAGACCCAACCCAAGGCAACATATGAAATGTTGGGTTCTCAGGAACCTAATGTAGATGATGGATACCCCAGCCAAATGGAAAATATGGGGGGGGGGCTCAGATGCTCAAACTGGGTTTGAGATGGAGTTTACATCTTTCAATTCACCTCTCAGGGAAGGTAACACATCCCGAAGTGATGAGGATAGAACTGAAACTGATGAATTGATGTGTTAATACAAATAAGCCGTAAAAACATTTATTTATATTTTACGATCCTCTAATGTTTTGTCGATAACAAACGTGAAATCATTTTAACGAAAAAAATAAAATGCGTAAATGGTTTGAGCCAATAGTTTACTAACACACTTACGTTTTCACATAAAACACTAAAACAAGTATAAGTGATTTTATGATTTAGTAATATATATGTACAACAACTAGTGTTTATATATTGGGTAAATATATACATAACTTGTTAGGTTCCCATGTTTGCAAAACAAGCATCAATATATAAAGAAATAGAGATAAGAAAGATTGGTTGAACAAAACACACAAAACACGAATGATATATGAAGAGTTATGCGTAGGATTTGAATGAGATGAACAACGAACCTTCAAATGAAGGTTTAAAAAGGTATTTATAGGGGAAGGGAGCTAGGGCAACACTTCTAGTCCCTTCCTTCCTTATTAGATATGGGCCAAGGCTTATGGGCTTTCTACATAAGCCTTGCCTTTAATACTAACATAAAAGCCTAATTAAGCAACCTATTACATGTTAATTACAAACACCTGAAATATAGTTTAGGAGTGATTCCAACAATCTCCCCCTAAGTGTTGGTAATTAATGACTTAAGTAATTTGGAATGTTGTTGGTGCTGATGTAATAGTTGCTTTGACGTCTTCTGACATTCTTCTTTCTTGTGAGAAAAAGTTCCTTGATTTGAACAATCTCCCCAATGTAGGGATCTTGTTTTCTTTGAAGTATTCTGCTTTGACGTCTTTGATTTATTTGTTCTTTTAATTCTTTGTTCTTTGTAGTGGTTGTGATAGTATGTTGTTGTCAGCTATAGGTCAGCTTCGTTGCTCCAGCGTCTCCATGTCTTTCTCCAACATGCTCACACGCTCATTTGACACTGAATTCCAGATGTAAAGTAGTTCTCGAGTCTTTATAACTTTGTAGATTCTTTGATTTGATGAAGAATCATTATGACTTTGTGTTGCCTTTGATATTGAGAGAACTTCTTTTGTGATGTTGTTGGTATGAGCATGTGGAGAATCAGCACGATCGCTTCCTCCTGCGAGCATCCATCGCCAGCAAAGATCTCCAGACAATCACGAACACCAATTGATCATTGTAATCTTTTCATAAAGAATTGATTACTACAATTGTTCTCTTGATGAATTTCTTGATTCCATTCACCTTGGTCGGGCGAATCACCGTCCGAATCCCATAAGGACAATTGGCATTACATTGAACAAGTTCAAGTAATGACCCACATCTTCGTGACTCGATTCATGAAAGGAATCTCCTTAGCGGGATTCCAAAGACTTACAAGTTCGAACTTGAGCGTGTTAACATCATAGTGTGAAAACACATATCTAATTCTAGCAAAGGCTATTCTGACTGGAGTCCTCAAGTAGGATAACACGATATCTTGAAGTACACCTACGGTTTGGGTGAGTCATTGAGATACACCAAGCATCATCCCACGATCGTAGACCGTTTGAGACAACACTAAGCGTAACCCACAAGGAGTTACAAGTGATCTGTTGTCGGTGTTTGATGTTGACCGGCGGGAGTTTCCATTCAATCACCGAGGATCACGAGATGTGAACCCCTCATAAATGTTCTCGACAGATTGCTAAGATCTGTGAAGGACTCTAGAACGTATCACTTGCGTCCTTATTGTTGAACGTCAAGTGATGAAATGTCAAGTGTACCTAAGAGATCTTTTGATAAATCTCGTGGCTCTAGAATCAATAGTGCGCTTTGGTTTTCCTGAGCGGAGACTAAGGAGAGGGTCTCCTTCTTCAATACCAGCAATCTCTAAG
Source organism: Chrysanthemum lavandulifolium (assembly GCA_022545495.1). Lineage (NCBI taxonomy): Eukaryota > Viridiplantae > Streptophyta > Magnoliopsida > Asterales > Asteraceae > Chrysanthemum > Chrysanthemum lavandulifolium. The sequence continues at coordinate 204,488,096 of CM040245.1, forward strand.
AGAAAGCCGATAGATTACGTAGGGTTCCTTGTGAGAATGAAACAAGCTTCTGTTGAGAGAAACTTGAGTAGCTAAGAAGGTTTAGTGCATGCATCACTGGGTCCATGACGACTTTAATCTTCAATATCGGTGTCATCAAGTGACAACCAGTAGCATATGAGTTGAACCCGTTGTCTGCCCTAAGTTGAATAATCTGGAGGGCTATTTCTTTTCACCCTTTTCTTTACTTTTCTTTTTAATTCTTCAACTCCTTCTTTCTCCGATTTTCATTTTCTCCTTTTTTATAATCTTACCTAAGGACTTCTAAATTCTAACTATTGGTTGTGTCCTTGGGTAGATCCCTCCGGCTCTGGTGGATCATAGGATGGTTATTCCTAACCTTAGTCACCTTATAACTCCATGACTAACCTATGTTGCCATAAAGCCATTTTCATGAAAAATCTCTCAAAGTGGTTATGATTAAAAACATTTTGTACCACTTAAAGAGTTTTATATTTTGCAGAAATACTCCCCCTCCACATGTGCTTAATTATTTTGACATAAATTTGCACGGTGAGGAAAGAGCGTGCACTTTTGAATTGATCAACTCAAGATAGACAATTCCCTGCGAGACACGGTTACATCACTGACTAGGTCAGCTTGAAGTTGTAAACACTCCTTGGAGAGGAGGTTTGACCCATCAAGGTTCATGTCTATCAAGAGTTTCTCGAATGGTACATTCTACTAGGACAAGTCCTTTGCGAGACACGTTTACATCACTAGCGAACTAGCTTGAAATTATTACCCGTCCCAGACAAGTCTTTTCGTGTTACTAACATTTAAGAGCTCGTCAATTCATTGGTTAAGTCTTTAGCATGACGATTCAATAGCAATTCACAACATATTTCTTATCACATGATTTTTCTCCCCCTCAAAAAAGGCATATAAATGTTATTTTTGACGAAAATTTGATATCGAATATGTCCATTTCGAGTTTTGTGGGAAGATTGCCACGAAGAACAATTTGTGAACAATGTTTTAAGCAAATACTCCCCCTCAACAAGTGATATTAACTTTTGAGGTTTTGAAAATCATAAGGGGAAGTACTTGTTCTTTTGAGCAAAACTTTGAAAGTGAAAGTTTATATTAGTTTTACTCAAAAGTAAGAAGCTTTCGCTCCTTTTATAAGGATTGTGGCACTGAAGCGTACCACAGGGTCCTTTCATTACAAGTACGGGTTGTGCACTGTTATGTGTGTACAAGCCATAGTCAAATATAGATCACACATCCAAATATTTAAGGAAAGAAACAAATCAAGTAGTACCAGGAAGTCCGTCAATAACACCAGGAGTTCTTTCTGGATGTTGGTAGCCTGTTAAAGATATGCTTTGACGTCCACCCACGAAACTCTCCAATGTCCTCATTTGATCCCGATGAAACAACCTTTCATCAATCCTGGTAATGATCTTCTTCACATCCCTCTTTTCCCTAGAATTCCACCTTTTCTTCGACCCTATGCCTTCATGAATCTCCTTTAACCTATAAGCCATCCCATCCCGAACCTTCTTTAAAGTATGATCACAAAATTTGTGAAGCTCCTTGCACGCCATGAAGCAATTACGGTGAAGTTCACTGCGGTAAACTACCCCGAATGTTGGTTTCTTAAGAATGGTATACTGAGGCAGATGGTTGATATCGGGAATGTATAGCTTTGGTGGTGTGAGATTAACACGTTTCTGATACGATTCCATGGCAAGTTGAAGATCTTCAACACGTTCCTGGATGACGATGCTTCTGATGAATATTAGCAATGACTTGATGTACTGGAGCTGGATGTTGGTGGAGAACTGTCGCATTCGACCTTGTACCTTTGCAAGATACATGTCTTCAATGTCATTGAGTGACAATCTCAGGAAATCCGCTTCAGTAAAGTCATATTCCTGTTCTTCTTGGCGTTTGACTACTATTTTTTTTTCAGGAATGAGTAGTCCCACTTTGAAAACAGGGTAACATGCATTATGGCAACGATCCGTTTGTCACTGAACACCTTCTTTTTCAATTTAAGTACCTGGAAGCTTCTGTAGTAGATTCTTCTTCGTTCTGGCTAATGATGAATCCCATACAGTGCATCGATGTCATACTTTACCACATTGTCAATAAACATGTGTGTGGCTTCTTCCTCGATGGCTATATTGTTTGAGTAGATTACTGCCGGGAAAGGGAAGGTGAGCGAGGTAGCGTATTTTGTGCTAACATCACTACCGTGCTGAAGAAATTCCAGGTCATTTTTGAAGAAATAACGGTAGGGAATCTTAGGTTGATCAGGTCGGCCAATGGTAGGTAGTGGCTTAGTCCAGTCGGTGTAGTATGGAGACTGGTCAGGTCTGGTGAAGTCGATGTTTTCTTCAGGGTTGATCCAATCAATGTTGTTGGACATGGCTCATGCTATGTTGTCGAGATGATATTCGACTTCAATGGCACTGGCAAAGTTGTCCTTAAGCAGTTGAAAAGCGTCGTTCTTGATTCGTTTCAACTCTGCTTTCGTCATCTTTTTCACCTTGAACTTTTCTTAGATAATCTTGACCTGCTCCATAGTTCTACCATCTACCGGTTCTTGGCCTTTCGGTAACTGAGGGGTTGCATCATCAAGCTTTGAAAACCATTCATACTCTTTAGAATCGTCTTCATCAAGCCATGAAACAACTGATGTTGACTTTTTCTGCTTTGGCTTGGATGATGATGATGGTTTCTTGGTTGATGTAGAAGAAGGAGGTTGTTGTTGGGGCTCAGGAATCTCCTCATCGTCACCACCAGTGTATTCAAAGTGATCACCAGTTTTCTCCGTTGGTGGTGGAGACTCGAGTCCGAGGTTTGTGCATGTGAGGAGGCGTTGAGGAGATCTTCTAGTGGTGGAGGTCCTTTGGGGTGGTGGAGGCATAGATGATGAATCATCATTTTTCTTCTTACGATTCGGCTCAGAATTCTTATCCGCATCATCATCGTCTCTTGGACGCTTAGCCCTTACAGCTGACTCTTTGCATGAAGTTTTGAGTTGATATTCCAGCAATGCCTCAAATAGTTTAACTTCGTCAGAAGTAAATGTTGTGGATCGTTGAGACATTTGTAACACAAGCTTGGAAATCAATTCTGCATCGGAGACAACCATAGGCTCGATTGGATTGATTTTCATTGCTACAGGAGTAGATTGCATTGTTTGCTTGACCAATCGCATGAGATTTGGATAGAGTTGTCTGGCAAACATCTCTCTTGTCACTCCAGGGACGGTGTCGAGAAGAAACTTGTGAGTATATTCTCTGATCGTCTTGTCCATTTCTCCTTGGATATCTCTATTTAGAAACTATTGTATTTGTTCCCTTTCTCCCAAAAACTCATTTTTCACAGTCTGAAGTAGATTGATTCTGTCCGCATGTTGATTCAGTTTCTTGTTGACCACGTTTTTCTTCCTAACTTACTTGACAGGTTTGACAATCTTTGTCTTTGCACGTGATGCGGATCTGGTGGTGGTGTCTTTGGATGGTAGTGGTGATGAATGAGAAGATGAGTCAGACGAAGATGAGTCATGAAAAGGCTCTGGGTCATTTGGTGGCTTAGACGTTTGTTCCTGGTTATGTTCGGGACTATCTAGAAGATAATCATCGGCTTCTTTTTCAGCTTTAGCCTTTTCTTCAGCCTTAACCCTAGCCTCTTCTTCTGCTTTAGCTTTAGCTTGAGCTTCCTCTTTAGCTTTTTCTTTAGCAGCTGCCTCAACATCTTCATCAGTTATCTTTTCATTCTTCTCCTTTTCTGGTTCCTCAAAGTCGAAGATAATTTCATCCTCTTGCTGCTGTTGTTCAGATTCGTGGGTGGTGGTACCAGTTCCCTTATCGGGTTGATTAACCGCATCGAGAACGGGTGTTGTTAGTGAGCCACCACTTGAACATCCAGGGCCACGAGTCTGTTGAAGGTTAAACTCCTTAGCAACATGTTGTAGCCTGAGATTCTTTAGTTTCCTTCGGTATTCTTTTTCTTCATCCTATGGCTCTTCTTTTGAACTTTCTTCCTCTTCCTGCTCTGCCACTGGATTTTTTCCCTTGTCAGATTTGGAACTAGGAGGTGTTTCTACTGTTTTCGTATCGTCTGTAACAATTTCTGACTAGTGAACCTCTTCATCCTTGTCAGTATCCTCGGAGTCCTCGTCCTCTAATTTTGGTGTCGGTTGAGGATTAGGAATAACAACCTTTGATGGAACTTTCCTTTTGAGAATATGAGTTCTCTTTGGATACTTTCGGTACTCCGGTGCTTGCAACACTTCCAAAGATCGCCCGATCTCCGGTCTTCTTGATGGGATTACGGAAGACTTTTCATCAATGAAGCCAACTTTTCCTGATGCTACTACTTTTTGATATCGTGAGTATGATTGAAGTTGCTTGATATCATCAGTGAGAAGGCAGTCTGGCAAAACTGCACCTTGTTTCTTTGTTGTTGAGTCTTTGAATCTGACAACATTTAGAGTAGGATCAAACAACGTAGAGTGATGGTTGGGGTCATCAAATCTCAAGGGAATGTCCAGATTATTCCCGAGTATTCTTTGTATCAACAACTTTGTGTATCTGATGTAGGAGATCTTGGTGCCAGGCTTCTTGAGATAAGACATCATGTCTTCCCAGATCAGAGTTGCGAAGTAAATATGCATCATGTTGACCATCCCCCATAATATCTGTAGTTCCATGAGCTTAGGATGCTCATAACCACTATCACGTCCAGAAACAAATTTGGCAACCATGATGTATAATGTTCTCCATGGCTGAGGGATGTTCTTTAGATCAACTGAAGAATGTTTAGTAATGATCCCAGCAACTTCATCATAGCCAATATTGACCATGAATTGGAGAGTAGCCTCTTTCGATGGAGTAGCTACATAATCAGCAGGCTGGATGGCAGGGAGAAGGAGAATTGCCCTTAAATATGCAATAGTGATGGTGACTTGTTTGTTGTTGAGTGTCACCATAACAACATCTTGACCATCAGCCTTCTTCATAGTGTGCCAGAACTGATGAATGTAGATCTCTGGTACTGTTGTAGAATTTGTGAGCATGTTCTTGTATGGATGAGTCTTTAGAATGTCCATAGCAATATGACATGAAGACTCAGAGCACGTGAAGTTATCAAAGTCCACTTTGAGATTGTTTTTTCCAATCTTCATCTTGTAACCGGTAGGGAAAATGTCTTCCATCGTGAGTACATTTGGTGCGTTAACATTTTTCATCGTGACGTCCATAGTGTGATCTGAAAGATATTGAGCCAAAAGAACCAACATATCGAAAGACATTACATTAGTCAAAAGTTGATTTTATTGTCCAATTATTGAATATGTTATGTTAATGAATGTTACGAGTCCAACGTCACTTGTTTGTCCAATAGTCCGAAATAGTCGTGATAAGTTTCGTGAGTTTATTAATTGTGAATTTTAAAGTCCAAATTTTCACTCATTCACACAATATATTAACCATTATAACTTATTAGTGGTATTTTGATTTTGTGACATTATGACTTGTTTATTTACAAGTTTGTACGCGTAACAATTCATAATTGTGGTTAAAAATAAGGCTTAAGCGTAAAGCTACAAGCTCATGCGTAAACAATTGTGACCATACGCGTAAGCATAAGCTTATGCGTAGGAGCTCCTCTTACTCGTAAGAAATATTACGCGTAGGAAAAGAGCTCTTGGCATAAGGCTTACGCGTAAGCTTATGTGAGAGCTTATGCGTAAGGTTTACTCGTAAGAGTGAACCTTATGCGCAAGACTCTGGTTTACACATATCCTTCACAGGATACGCGTAGTCCCCATGTAGAACCTTACGCGTAAAGGTTACGCATAAGATTTCTCTTACGAATAACTTTCTACGCGTAAGATGATCCTTTATGCGTAGAATTCCATTTCTTAACCTTGATTTTGATTTTTCACGCGTAAAACCTGAAATAAATTCGTCATAAAATTTTCATTAACACATATTTCAATCCCTTTCATTCTCACATGGAGTCATAGTCATAAACAGTTACGCGTAAGGATTGCTTATGCGTAAACCTTAAACCCTAGGGATTCAAATTTAACGAATAAGAAATCTAGCCATAGGATTTGCACCAAATTCATTCTGGAATGTCTTAGAAGCCTATTGAGTTGTTTACAACAAGTTGTAACATAAAAAACCTCAAGAATCAAGAATACCCAATTTTATGAGACATAAACCCTAAATCTTAATTATATCAAATTTAGTGTTTCTGGGCATGATTAAATGTTGTTTTAGGTTAATTCAACATGTAATAAACATTTCTCAAGCAACTAATTTCACAGAAACAATGATAAGGTTTTAAAATGTACCTTTTGAGGGTGGTTTAAGCCCTTATTTGATCATTTTTTTCCCGTTATTACTTAATATCGTTCCTTTTCACTTTTTAGGTATCTTGAAGGCAAAATGCTGAAATGACACTTATTCGGACGAAAATACGCGAATATACGAAGAAAATGGCCAAAGTCAAGAATCGAGACACTCAGTCTTTGAATCAAGGGGACGGCGTCAGCACAACTAGCGACGCCGTCGGACAACTTTGTGACGGCTCAAGAGCCAAATTGCTCATTTACAAGTGACGGCTTCGGTTTTAAAAGAGTAGGGCATCGCAACTCAGACGGCCTAGATTTGATCCAGACGACGTCAGAGACTGAAGGGGACGGCGTCACAGGAATAAGGTGACGCCGTCGTAAGACTAACGTGGCCAAGACGAAACCATAATACCGGCGGCCCGACGACGTCACAAATCAAAGGGTGATGCCGTTGCATTTGTAATCTTATATATAGAATCCTAATTTTTTAGTTTTCAATGTGTCGTCTTTGGAGTAAAAACCTAAATCGAACCAAGGCTGTCTTGTACAGTATTTTAGGGTTCTATACCCTATCATACATCAAGATAAGTGTTTTACTTCATTAATTCAAGTATGTCTTCAATTAATTGTGTGTATGCTTGCATGTTTCCCATGTCCGGCTAATTTACTTGTGTGTTTGCTTAGGGAATACGAAACTTAATTATTTTATATTGATTGGTTGTCTCTTATCTTAATTGTTAATGATCTAGTATTGCGATAGATCATCCATTGTGTAGTTAATGCTTGATTAATCTTTGTGAACCTTAGCTTATAGTACCTAGAGTCATTGTAGGCTAAACCTTCCAAAGAGTACCTTAGTGTTAAGTTTATAAATACTAGAGATTTTGTAGTCATTAACCTTTGGTAGCTTCAAAGAGTTAGGGATAAACGCATACCCTAAGACCTTAGACACACAACGCGATTAAGAATAAGGACGTGACAATTCAACCATCAATAGGAGATAATTAAGGAGTAATAAAACCTTAGTAAACACATCTTTAAATCATCATACGAGTACAAAATAATTAGACATATACTACCCATTATTTTAGATAATTAGATAAGTAGAGTAATCGGTAGAAATACCAACCCCCAAATCCAAACCCCGAGATTCGTACCTTTCCATTTCCAAAAAAACATAAACAGATAAAAAATAATCTTCCTCAACCCCAACCTTAGCGTAGTAACTTCTCACTAGAATTCCTATTCCCCTAGAGAATGATATCAATTCCCGTGGCTTACCCTAATACTATACTACAACGATTAGGTTCACTGCCTAGGGTGTTGAAAAACTTGCTCGAAGAAAAGGAAGTTCCTTTGACCCCGAACGACGCGTGTAGCGTTATCAAACACTCACAATAAAAAATGCTCAAATCCACGCATAAACCCTAACTTTTGAAATTGATTAATTGATGTTTCTGGGTTGATTTTAATGTTGGAAATAGTTTTAGAATGATGTTATCAATGTTTTAACACACTTATTTCAACAACAAACACCCAAAACATGATTGCATGTTCATACGCATACGGGTAGAACATGAAATCATGCCTAGGGATAAATCTAATCGTTGGTTTTACGTATAAATCAAAACCTATGTTTAGAATATCACCAAGAATCATTAACCACTTACAGAATTGAAGATTGAAACACGGATTTGTAGTTTGAATTATAGGCGTAGTATGAGTTGGTTGGAAAAGTTAATGTGTGTAATAAATGTGTTACTAAGTTTGGTGGAGAGATTTTGTTAAAAAATATTTTAAACTTTTGACAACTTTGGTCTCTCCACCTCAACCATTTTCATCTAATGCCCATAACTTCCAATTTGGTTACATAAAGCAAGATATTTGGAAAGAAACTTGACGACACTCCCCCTCGACTTTTGAAATAGAGAAATTTTACAAATTTGGGTCCGAGGAGTGTCAAGAAAAAAGAAACGTGTCCACCGTTATCAAAGATACTACCAATACATGGTAGCATGCAAGTACAAGGTTTTATGAAACATAAAATATTTACTTTCTCCCCCTCAACACTTAACCGTGAAAATATTGAAATTTTGAAAAAGTGAAGTGTTGACGGAAGATTTGTACTTGCCATGTTGAAAGAAATTAAGATAGAAGAATATTTTTGAGTTTTATAAGTTTTATATTTTTGTATTTTGTTTTTGAAAAATATTTACAAAAGAGTTTTTGGTGTTTGTCTGGTTTTAAGATTGTTTTAAAAATTCGTCCAATTCCTATGGAGTCAAACACCTCATACCAATCCGGTGGACCAACTCAGTAAACCTAGCAGGAGCTAAGGCTTTGGTGAGAAGGTCTGCCCGTTGATATTCAGTACCCACAAAATATAATTCAACGGTACCCTTTTCCACATGCTCCTTGATGAAATAATATCGAAGATCAATGTTCTTAGACTTCGAATGTTGAACAGAGTTTCACGAGATCGCAATAGCACTTCGATTGTCGCGAGACATCGAATTTCATCAAACACGTAACCATAGTCCTTGAGTTGTGTTCTCATCCAAATGACTTGAGCACAACACACCGACATGGCTACATATTACGCTTCGGTTGAGGACGGTGATGTACAATCCGCTTCTTAGATTGCCATGACACCGGTTTATAACCAAGAAATTGTAGAGCTCTCAAGTACTTTTCCGTGAATCTAAGCAACTGCGTGATCGGCGTCGAAAAAGCTATTAGTTCAAAACCAGAATCCTTCGGATACCAGATCCCCAAGTTAATGGTTCCCTTGATGTATCGGAGGATTCTATTAGCCTCAGAGAGGTGACTTTCAGTTGGTCGCGAGTGATAACGGGAGCAAAGATATATATCAAAGACAATATCAGGTCTACTGGATGTTAGATACATGAGAGACCCAATGATACTTCGGTATTTGGTAGGGTCAACCAATTTCTCATGCAAATCAGCGTCTAGTTTCTTGGTATGTGCCATTGGTGTGGCATAGGTAACACAGTTTTGCATTTCATTTTTGTTTAAAATTTCAAAAGCATATTTGGACTGACTCAAGAAAATACCACGGGGTGATTGATGAACTTGCAGTCCTAAAAAGAACGTAAGCTCACCCATCATGGACATTTCAAAATGTTTTTTCATAAGTTTTGAAAAGGCGTTTGAGTACTTTAGATGTGTTGACCCAAAAATGATGTCATCCACATAAATTTGAACGATTAAAATGTGTGCCCCGTGATATTGTATGAATAGTGTTGGGTCGACCGATCCTTTGACGAAATTATGAGAAATAAGAAAGGATGACAACTTATCATACCACGCCCGAGGAGCTTGTTTGAGACCGTAGAGAGCCTTGTTCAGTTTGTAGACGTGATTAGGGAACTCTGGATCAACAAATCCTTATGGCTGACTAACATAGACCGTTTCTTTCAGTTTTCCATTTAGAAAAGCGGTTTTGACGTCCATCTGAAAGACCGTGATGTTCATGTGAGCCGTCAATGCCAGAAAGATCCGAACAGCCTCAAGTCTAGCAACCGGTGCGAATGATTCCTCGTAGTCAATCCCTTCTTCTTGTCTATAACCCTTAGCCACAAGACGTGACTTATTTCTGATAACCGAACCTTCAGCGTCCAATTTGTTTTTCCAAATCCATTTCAGACCAATAACATAGTTCCCAGTTGGCTTTTCAACCAATTCCCATACTTCAAGACGTTTAAACTGGTTAAGTTCTTCTTGCATGGATTCAATCCAGTTGTCATATGTCATGGCTTCCTTAATATTATTGGGTTTAGCTTGGCAGACGGTAAGTGCATAAATGCAATGTTCACCGTCAGTCTAAAGGCGTTTTCTAGTTACGACTGGTTGATTCGGGTTTCCAATAATGTTCACAAGAGGATGGTATTTAGTCCAACGATGTATGGAGGGTTGATGTTGATATACATTCTGCAGATTAGGAGGATTCAAATGGCTTGTAGATGATTCTACAACATCAGGTGTGGCAGTTTCATTAGCAAACAGTTGAAGAACGATTTGGATCATAATCTGCGGTGGGGTACTTCATTGTTCGAAGATCATCACCGGTTCATCGTCATTGGATGCGGTTTGTTCGGTTGTTGTTGTAGAATCAATTGAGGTGCTTCTTCAACGGTTGTTGTTGTTTCAGGTGTATCAGGTATTGGATTATTATCAGGTTGAGCAGCGGAAACAGTTGATACGTCTGGAGCACGTTGATCAATATCATCACTAAACAGAGGAGCAAATAGCTGTTTCTATTTTTTGACGAGTAAGCTGTAAGATTGGTTCAACTGATGATGGGGTTTGGGGGAAGTTTAGACGGTTATGTCCGGGTTCCAAGATGTTTAGCTCAGAAGCCATCTCTGTAAGCTCATCGAAATTTTCATGAATCCTTTCCATAATTTCCCTTGTACGACGATTCCAGATCCGGTAACCCTTAGAGTTTTCACAATATCCCACAAAGACTCCAATGTCAGCTTTGGCTTTGAGCTTACCAAAGTCATCACGATCATTGTTTGGGTAACAAAGGGACCCAAATACATGAAAATGTTTGAGATTCGGTTTACGGTTGTGGATAAGCTCATAAGGTGTTTTGTTGTGGCGTTTAGTAATCATTGAATAGTTCTGAGTGTAGCATGCAGTTGACACGGCTTTACCCCACAAGTTATCTGCAAGTTTAGCATTAATTAACATTGTTCTTGCAGCTTCCACTAACGTACTGTTTCATCTTTCAACAACTCCGTTTTGTTATGGTGTTCGTGCAATTGATGTTTGATGCTCAATTCCCACTTTCTCATAGTATGTACGAAGAGTTTGATTCACAAATTCAGTTCCTTTGTCTATTACGATTTGTCGATCGTGTTCGAGTGAACTTGAATTTTCGTGAGAAAGGTGATGATCATCTGTGGAGCTTGATCTTTACTTGAAGAAAATAAACCCAAGTCCATCCGGAGTAGTCATCCACATTTACCAAGATGTAGTGTTTGCCGTTAATCGCCCCGCACACGCATCGGGCCACACAAATCCATGTGAAGAAGATGAAGCACATGTTTGAGTCGTGTTCCACCTTTGAAGGAAAATGAGCACGAGTGCTTTTCCCTTGTTCACAAGTCGAGCATAGGTGATCTTTAGAATACCGAAATCTTAGGAGACCTTCAACAAGTTTGTATCGTGCAAGATTGGTTATGGTTTGAAAGTTTAAGTGTGAGAGTCGACGGTGCCATAGCCAAGATTTTGTAGATGTTGCCTTTGAAAGTAGATAGATGGGAGATGAAACAATCATGTCTTGCATTGAGATTGTATAAAGACTTGATGTGCGGGTACCAGACATAAGATCGTTTCCTTGTAGATCACGAATGAAACAAGTTTTCTCCCGAAAAGCAACTTCCAAATCTCCATCACAAAATTGACCAACTAAGAAGAGATTGTGACCGAGACCTTCCACATAATAAACCCTGCTAATTTCGATGTGACAATTGATGTAATCTCCGTAGCCCATGATAGCTGCGAAGTGATCATTCCCGAACCTGACAGTGCCAATGAACTTTGAAACAAAGTTGGATAACAGTTTGAGATTGCCTGCCATGTGCCGGGAACATCCGCTATCAACAATCTAGAGGATGATATGTATCACCTGCATTACACATAGATGACACAGATGGAATAGAAGTAGATGTGGAACCCGAAGAGTTAGAGGGTTTTAATGCATTTATAGTTGAAACACACATGTTTATGATTTTAGGTATCCATTTAAAGCCATGTGTATTATTTAACCATTTCTTCCATCTCTAACTAGTCTTAGCTTTTGTCTTAGTAAATGCACTAGGTGATAAGTTCTTCCTAGGAGGTGAAGGGGTTTCTATGGGTATATCAATGATAGTAACCGGAACACTAGATGGAGGCTTACCTAGCACAGACTTAGAAGCATTAGTGGGCCTAGATGTATTCCATTTTATATTATTCCATTTACGAGATAAGATAGCCTTAGCAACACATTTACCCTGACAACCAGAGAACATGCTTTTATGACAACCAACAGAAGAAGCTTCAAACAAAACATTCATAGTACTTAAGGATTCAACATTCGTTACATCACTTTATCTATTACATTTGTCTAACGCAATGTCTAAAGTGGGTGCAAATTGAGTTTTATTCAAAGTCCTAAGGTGTCCTTCGACTTCAGAGATCTTTATTTTTCTTTTCTTACGTCGCAACTTCCTATTCTTCCTTGTATTGCTCTTAGGCTTTGAAGTGCAGGCGTTGGGAAAAGAGGCAACTATTCCTGTTTCAGTAGAGGGAAGCACATTAGTTTCTTGTGGTTTGTCATTAAATCTTCTAGAGTCAGTTTGAATCTGTCTAGGTGCAGTTACTGCTGTGTTACTATCCCTATCTTTCTTAAGTCTTACCAACTCTGCTTTTAGATCATGGATAGTGTGTAACAAATCTAGATTTTTAGAACAAATGTTTCTATTTCGTCGTAAAACATCTTTGGTATATACAGGATGATCATCAACATCTTTTGACGCTTGAGCATGAGTCTTTTTGAGTAAATCAAATAAGACACCATATTCCTTTTTAACTTTTGAAATTTCTTGTTCATATTTTGAAATTTGACACTCAATGACACCTTTTCATCATCCAGTTGCTCAAGTTTTGGATTAAGAGTTTTGGTATGCAACTGGTTGATTTTGTTTTGCAAAGCGAGTTCTCGATTTTGACAATCTTTTTGACACCATTGAAGACGACGTTTTGCATTTGAAAACTCGTTTAACAAACACTCATTTTCAACTTTTAAAGACTTGATTTGTGACACATTATCGGTATTCTCAACAATTTCAACAGAATCAACAGAATCAGCAGTGATATAATCAAATGCATATGCAACAGAATGTAATAACACAACATTAATGGTATCAGCACATATTTCATCTTCCAAGAGTCGATCAACATCTTTTCTTAACATTTTCTTTTTACGTTTTGTATTTGAAATTGATGTTTCGGTTTTCTCGAAAACTGTTTTCATAAGTCCAAGCTCCTTGTGGAAATCCCTTTCCCAATATATTGCACACATTTTCAAATTTCGGACATGAGGTAAAATTCTTTTCTGAAAAATATCTCTTTGTTCTCGCGCATGAGGCGATTGAAAATGTTCAACTTTTATTTCAGAATTGATTTCAATTTCACGTTCCAAAAGTTTGATGTCCGATAGGAATGTTTCAAAATATTTAAGAATTTGACAACGTTCGGGTACTGTTTTTACTTCACTGAGTGAAGGTAAAGGACCATTAATTTTGCAGTATTGGATTGGGAATCAACATTAGAAGACTCAGAAATAGGCGTGATAACCCAAGGTGTGTTAGAATTATCCTGTTGTGCGATGAGGGTTATGGCTTTTGAATAGTTAAATGGTTTGTTATAAACAACATTTTCTAATTTTGACCGACTCTCGTCTTCTGCATCTAATTCTTCCATGCGATTATATTCAACAACACTCATAATGGAATCATCAATTCTATGTTCTGCACTGTAAACATGAGGATTTGGTTTGAATGCTCTATGTGAAAAATTTGGTTTGTAATCAGCAAGATTCGGTCCATATCCATTTGGATTTGGTTTAAAAGTAAACTTTTGAATAGTTGTGATTGACTCACCATGTTTATAAACAACATTTCGAAACTCTTTGATTTTGTTTTGTAAGTCGACAATTTCTTCAAGATAGACATCTATTCATTTCTTTGAATGCTTTTTGTACTCACATAACTGTTTTTGACAAGTTAACAACTCAGACTTGGCCTTTTGAGTTTCCGAAGTGAGAGCGTTAAGTTGTTATTTATGATCATATTTCAGTTGTTCTATTTGAGACAACAAAGCATTCTTAGATGCAACTAGATCACATATCTGTTTTTCCAAATATTTTTCGTTTTGGTAAGACTTAGCAAAAGTGACTTCAAAACCTTTTTCACATTTTTCTTGTGTTTGAAAAATGTTGAGTTGAAATTTGAAGCATTCATTATCCTTAGTCAGCAGTGCATTTTTATCCTTTAATTGCTGATTGATGTCAAGGTATTTTTCCATTCGAGATTTTTGGTCCTTAAGTAAGGTCATGAGCTCAATATCTGGATTATACAAAATTTCAGCTTGTTCAACGTGAGTCTCAACATGATCATTATTTAGATCCTCAAATATAACCACGGAGTCAACTTGATTATCAGAATTAAACATAAGGTCATCTTGATCGTCAAATATAACTACGGGTCTCTTTGATTATCATCGGAATGAGATGTAGATGGCTCATGTTGAACACTCTGATCCTTGTCGGATGCAGATGTTGGCGGAGATATAAGATCGATAATGAATATAGTTTGATCGGTACCGAGACAAGCCGTCGGTGTCATACTGCGGGCTGTGTCACTCATGTGGAGTTCGTGCATGTTAGCCATTAGCATCACTGCCGCATTAGCTCGCAAGTCCTCCATGTCATCATCGAATCGCATTTTCCATGAAGCTTTGTTCCTTGTTGGTAAGAGTTCCACCGTTTCATCCTTGAGAGCCAAGAGTAAAGCCTCTTTGTGATAAGCGCGCCTCTTGTCCTCGGCGTAGGGCATGCATTAGCCGGATGAACCTTCTCATTACTGCTTATAACAACGAAGACCATTAACCCCGATCGAGCATTTCCCTGATCAACCACTTGAGCTCGTTGTTGTGGAGCACCCATGTTATTCCTTCCATTAACATTAAACCCTTGACCACTACCCATCTGACGAACATTACCATAATTCTGAACTTCAACACGTCCATTGTTAACAACAGCCTGATTCCTTGTGTTTGATGAGGTACGAATGCGATTGTTGGATTTTTTTGAATATCGGCCGAAGGCTCTAGCAATCATGAAAAACCCTTGTTGCAATGCATCGAAAGCTTCTATATCCTCATTAGATTCCCTGTAAAGTGCTCGATCATTGTTGTTGCTGTATGGAACCAATTGAGTTTCTTGAGATTGTTGTTGTGATGGATCATATGGTGTAATTATAGCAGTTGGTTGTTGAGGATTTGTGAAGACAATTTACAAAGTAAGGAATTGAGGATAACACGTTTGAGCCCACAAAGCTAGAGATTGATTATCCGGAAGTGAAGGCGAAGCAGGGACTCCACGGATAATCCTTTCTTTGTTAACTTCCTTTTGGTGGGGCTTCAAATAGTCATACAATAATCCGTATGTACCATGATGAAGATTCTTCGCTTGACGGATGACAATGACATACTTTTCCCTATCAGGACCAAGACTACTAAGAAACTTAGTGTTGACTACAATTCTTGGCATAATGATGTTATGTTTTTCCAAGTCATTGATGATGTCTGAGAATCGATGATGATATGACTCTAATGTCTCCCCTGGTTCAATCATGAAGTGTTCATATGCTAAGTAAATTTTGGATTCCATGTCTTCTTGATTGAGTTCTGTGCCTTCCATGAGAAGATGAATATGCTCCACATTGCTTTAGCGATCTTCCGAGCATCAACACTACTGACGGCATCGATTGGGTAACCCCAAAAGGATATATTGCATTGCAAGTTCATCGGCTTCCATGTGTAGAAGTTGATCAGTAGTGAGTTCATTTAGACTGACAACGTTGGTGATATCATCTCTTGGTGGATTAGCATTCGAATCTCCGGGTACAGTGATAGTAGGCATCTGAAATGGACCTTCAAGGATGACCTTCTTCAAGAACTTTCCATGTGGCTTCTTTAGATCACAAAACCTAAAGAACCTTATCACCCATTGATCGTAGTTTCAGGGAGTGAGCATTGGAGGTCTATCAAGTGATCCAGCCTCATGAATGGATTGTTGGCTACTTAAAGCTTCACACACCTTTGCAAACCAAGACGGTTCCTTCATAGCATACTTGGATGGATGTTGATTTTGAAAGTTTGTGTACTGTACTTATAGACTAGGTGGTGGTTGAATCATTTGTGGTGAAATTTCTCCTTGAGGAATTTGTTGTTGAAATTGTTGATAGTATTGTTTTTGTTGTGTTAGTTGTTGTTGTTGAGGATACATATGAGGAAAGCAGCTAGAGTATGGTGGTTGAGACATCTTGAAACTTGTGTTGATGATGAATCTTTGTAGTCGAATGAAACTTTGTTGATGAAGTATCCTTATGCGTAGAAAACCAGCTTATGCAAGGAAAATACCTTATGCGTAAAAACACCAACTTACACGTAACAATAGAGCTTACGCGTAGGAATAGCTTACGCGTAGACTTGAGAAACACTTAGCTTAGGCGTAAACCAAAGGCTTAGTAGTAGAATCCTTATGCGTAAGATTAGCTTATGCGTAAGACAGGCTTAGGCATAAGAAAATGCTTAGGCGTAAAGAATTCTACGCGTAAGTGATTAGCTTAAGCGTAAAACTAGGGTTTTGCCCAAAAATCCTTTACACTTATTCCAGTGTAAAAGATATCCAAAGTCGAAGTGTTCTCAGGCTTATCCAAGCAAGAAACCACTGAATAAACCAATAGCACTGAAGATCACACATTGAGAAGCTTATGCGTAGACTTTGAATTCTTACGAGTAAAACTAGGGTTTTACTATGCGTGGGATATACCAATCTTAGCCAAAACTGATTTTTCTTCCCAAAAGTGTTTATAAACCAGATTTTTATGATGAAAAAGCTTCAATATCACCAAAATAACACAAAAGTGTGAAACTTGATGATCCAAAACTCGTTTTCACCTTACGCGTAGAAATGACTACACGAATGAAACCAAGCTCAAAAACAATGAAACACACGTAAAGTTTCAAACTTTATGCCAAAAACTTAAAATTTATCACCAAATAACCTTTAAAGTACAAGAATCTTGAGTTTTAAAGTGTAAAAATGAAAGCTTTTAAGCGTTTGAAAATTTTAAACATAAAACTCACGCGTATACTTATAAACTTCAAAAACAAAGATGTTTCACCCAACTATTTGGTGAATGATACCACTGTTAGGTTCCCATCTTTGCAGCACAAGCATCAATATGTAAAGAAATAGAGATAAGAAAGATTGCTTGAACAAATCACACAAAACACGAATGATATATGAAGAGTTATGCGTAGGATTTGAATGAGATGAACAACCAACCTTCAAATGAAGGTTTACAAAGGTATTTATAGGGGAAGGGAGCTAGGGCAACACTTCTAGTCCCTTCCTTCCTTATTGGATATGGGCCAAGGCTTATGGGCTTTCTACATAAGCCTTGCCTTTAATACTAACATAAAAGCCTAATTAAGCAACCTATTACATGTTAATTACAAACACTTGAAATATAGTTTAGGAGTGATTCCAAGATAACTAGTATGTATTATAATGGGTAATATAAATGTGTAGAAACTTAAGTATTTGACCAATTGACCAAATACATTGAATGTAGTTGGGTATAAACCAAAGTCCATGACCCATACCCATGGAGCATGAGCCATAACCCATTGCATGACATCATGCTTAAGTCATATATGGATATTATCCATGACCCATGGTTTTAACCCATGACCCATGGAATAGATGCATTGCATCTTGTAGATACATTGTATCTACATGGATAACCATGATCCATAACCCATGACCCATGACCCAAAACCCATGGGTAAAAGGGAGCGTCCCACGGATCCCCAGTAATACATTGGACGGATCCTTTAAGTGAGGGATCCGTGGGATCCGTGGAACATTAGTTTTTTTTCCTCTAAAAATAGTGAGCCATTTCTTCCTTTTGGGTTTCCACTCTCACACATACTTTCCCCAAGTATTGTAACCTTCTAACCACAGATCCTAAGGATCTTTCTATGTAGTTTGTCTTTTATTTTTGTATGATTCTCTAGGTTCCTCTTAAAGGCGAGATCACACTTATTGAAGTCAAGCAAGCTCAAGTCCATGAGTTGCCATGCTTCGTCATCATCAAGACTACTGAGATTCTCTTGTTGATACTTCTTTCTTCCTCCATAGAAGTGTTGTGTCCAAGACATTAGTGAAGAATGCCAAAAGAGTCAAGACGAAAGCATTAGTGAAAGGTGCTTAACGTCCGTTTCAAAAGCATTAGTGAAGAATGCTAAAGGAGTTAAGACGAAGGCACTAGTGAAACGTGCCAAGCGTCCGTGTCAAGGGCATTAGTGAAAGATGCCTAGAAGTCAAGTCAAGTGACATTAGTGAAGAATGTCAAGGTTGTATACTCGATGAGGTGCTTCGATATACAAATAGAGATAGGTTGTATCCAAGGATATTGATATCCTTGATGGTGTTGTAATAAAGAGATTGATCTCCTTTGGGGTTAGGTGTTGTGTAGTGTTGGGTAGTAGGTCCTCCATCATAATGGAACTCTGTACTTAGCCTAGTACAAGAGAAAGGGTAGGTGACGTTGTGGTAGGTGTGGTTCTCCATTGTGAAAGAACATGGTGGTTAGCCTAGTACCAGAAAAAGAGTAGGCGACGTTGTGAAGGCTTCTTCGCCATAAGGAGTTGGTGTCGTGTAGTGATTACGAACTCTCGAGTAGGTGACTCGGGAGTGGAGTAGGGCAAGGAAGGTGTCCTTGTAGCCGAACCACTATAAATACCCGTGTCGTGGTTATGTGCTTCTTACTCTTTATCTTTCATTACACATTTATATATCTATCTATCAATGTCCAACACACACATCCAAATAGATTAACATAATTCGATTTAAATATTTTAAAATGAAATTTTATTTGGTAAAACTATTCAACCCCCCCTTCTAGTTTTCCACAATTGGCATCAGAGCTTCGTTACCAAGTTTTTAGAGTATGTTGTACTTTAAAAACTTGATACGATCCGTGTATGTTTGAAAACTACAAAGAAGGAAATCTTTCAAAACATTTTTTTTCTTCTATGTTGGATATTGGTAGATTATTCTAACATCTTCTTTTTAAGAAATCTTCATGCTAGGATCTCTCCAAAGTCTTCATTTCTATTCAAAGAATAATGAAGTCAACTTTCAAGGAAGAACCTAAAAGTAATCACAATCTACTTATTCTAAGTACAACTGATTACTTTAAAAGGTCATGAAGTATTTTCGGTCTTATGGTCTCCATAAACCGTACCAAGAGCATAAAGGTATGTTTACTTTTCGTTAGTTTGCTTACATCTACATGAATACGTGAATACCATTTTTTATTTAGACGTTAATAATTGCTAGTCTCTTAAAAGTCTCTTTTTGCCTCTTTCCCGACTTACTCATCATCGGGAATAGTATTCCGCTTGATCTCGTCAAACTAACGCCGTCATCACAAATGGATCATTGATATTTAACCTTTCAAATCCCGTTGACCAAACGATTTTTTTTAGAAACCTCAAAAGTATTTTTTTCTTCCACAAGCTAGTTTATAACTTATTACAAAAATAATGCCAAACACCCTTTTTTTTGTCCACAGTAGCCGGATCCCTCTAGTTGTACTAGTCGGATCCCTAATACAAGGGATCCGGGGGAACCGTGTGACCGAAACCAGCTATACGCCTTTCAAAATTGATTCTGCTCATTTTCCCTCTCCTCATAAAACACAAAAATGACCCAAGAGCAGTGTTCATCTCCATAGGACTCCATATCCTCAAGCATCCATCTCTAAAACATCATTGTAAGTAATTACACTAACATGTTCTAATATTCATCATCTTCATCCTAGGGTTTATGGATTTTCCAATTTTTCTTAATCAATTGATAAAATTAGGTGTTCCAAAATTGATCACTATAAAAGCTTTTCACATAACTAATATTACATTGTGCTTACAACATTGTTAACACAAATCAAAACCATAAACCCATCTCAACAAATTTTTCCTAATTGGAACATTTGTTTTTTCTATGACCAACCATGCCTAAAGCTACCCAACAAGACCACCATGATACCGTACACTACCTCACCCAATATTATCGAAAAGAGGGTCTGTCAAAAACCGATCGCAAAGTCTTCAAAAGACTTGAAAAATGACTTATCCACGAAGGACGTGCAGTCAAGGAATGTTTCCTTGAATATACCAACATTCATGAAGTCTTCTCGACAATCAAATTTGCTTGTCTTCTTGATATTAATGAACAAATTTGCCCGGTTTTCATCTTTGAATTCTACAAAAGCGTTAGGATCATTCGAAACACCGATGATAGCATTTCAATCGCCTTTGTCATCAATAAACAAAACTTCACTCTACTCCTCAACACATTTGCTCAAATCCTTCGCAATCCTTGTGAAGGAATTTGTATGTACTCTCAAGATTGGGAAATATCCACTCAATCTTTTGCTCTTGATTCCTAACTTGTCTACAATACTCCTCTTGATGATCCCGCAACCGTTCGAGACACTATCTTCAAGGTTAGAGCCGACCAATCTCATTTCAACCGCAACAAAGAGCTCATTCACCGTGATCCATTTCAAATGGAGCTCTTCGAAATGCACCCCATTTTTAGAAAACAGGAAGAAATTCTTAGGGAAAATGTCATTAGCTTGGTCGGAAACAAAGACCATCCAAATGCATGTCTAGTGCAAATGATTTGTTTCCTTATTCACCAAAGGCCATTTAATCTCGTCTATTACATGGTGAAGAGAATGGCCGGGGTATTCAAATTTGCCAACATGGTACTTCCGTATGGTATGCTCCTAACACGACTCCGTGAGTATGTTAGTATAATGAAACCATCTCCAATCAATGATGATCATTTTATTTCTGATCACGTCATGGTACCTCTTACCAAACAACCCTCTAAATGGTTCATGGTTAGTGGAAGAAAACCTAAGGCTCTCCTGGACTCCTTGAACGAAGAAGAAGAAGCAAATGTCAACCCCGAAGCTAACGTCGACTTGGACCCCATTGGCTACTATAACAACTTCCAACTCTTCCAAACGAGACCGTGGAATTCAAAAAAATAAAGGGTATGTTCTAAAACCTAGCTAACTACGTCATGAAGTCGGGAAAGAGGAAAAGAAAGGATTGACAAAAGAGGCATTAGGATTATGCTAGTTTTTAGACATTTGGTTTATATATGAATGCTTATGTTTTTGAAGCACACTAGTTTGTGTTGGTTTGGATACTGTCATTACTACTCTTATCTATGATATGATTTATGTGATATCATGCTTGTGTTGTTATTCTTTGGAGTAGAGTTTAATAGAAATTAGTGAACACAGTATGGTGCAAAATCTGCATTTCTTTCTGTGACGTGTCTGATCTGCAGTTGTCGGATCCCAAAGATTGTACTAGACAGATCCCTCCTTTGAGGGAACCGTAGGATCTGTGATAACAGATAAGCAATGTAGAATCCCACACATCAAAACAACTCACTAGATCACTTCACACTAGCTAAACATAAGGCCTTAGAACCACCTAAGTCTTCATCAAGCTTAGAAAGCTTCACACTCACCCATAGCTAACTTAGGATCAAATTCAAAGTGTTTTTGTGTTGGGAATAATCTGTTACCACTGATAGTTGTAGAAGACACTGCTTGGATTACACTAGCAGTGGAAACGTATTACCACTGCTGGTACATTATTACCACTACTATTAGATAATGGTTAGGAAAACGTGTCTAGATAAGTATAGAAAAGATCTTGTGTATATTCTATATTGTTAGCTTTATACTTATCTTGTAAAGGACTCCTTGTACTATAAAAGGAGGTCCTAGGTCATTGTCTTAGGTATCTAATTACTTATGTATTACTCACAAAGGCTTCAAGGTGTAACCCTAGTGATAAGCAAAGATCACTCGTATTATTCATTAATAATATTGGAGCTTAAGTTTTGTGTTTAATCTGTGTTTACTTACAATACATCATACAATCCGTCTTCTAAGTATTACTAAGTAAATTCCGCGTGCTTATTAATATTATACAAAATATCATTGACACAAGGTGTGTGTCCAGATCCATCAAGTGGTATCAGAGAGAAGGTTATGATATTTTGTTTTAGAAGATCCAAGGAATAAGCTTAACCTACTCACTCAATTCAATGGAGATGGAAAACAACCAGTCCAACTCTTCTACACCAAGGCTACCTAAGCTCAAACTTAATGAGTTTGAGATGTGAAGGATACTGATTGAGCAATACTTTCTCATTCGGGACTATGCTCTATGGGAGATAATATTAAATGGTGATTCTTTCCACTGTGACAAAGACACGAAGGTTGGTGACACGAGATGTGGTGACAGTTTACGTGCTCGAATCTAGTTATGAAAAGGCATCAAGAAGAATGATCAAAAGGCTAGAAGTTTGTTGTCGATGACTCTTCCTAGAGACCGGATCATAGCATTCAACAAGTTCAAGACCGCTAAAGAACTTTTGAAGAGATTTGCTCAGTGTTTGGTGGTAATGATGCTACAAAGAAGACACAAAAGACATTGTTGAAACAAAGTTATGAAAACTTCTCTGCTTCAAGCAATGACTCACTTGATAACATCTTCACCAAATTCCAGAAGATTGTAACATAACTAACTGTGTTTGGCATTGAGGTAGAAAAGGAAGACCTCAATTTGAAGTTTCTAAGAAGTTTGCCTTCAGAGTTTCAAACTAATGTTACTATCTGGGAAAACAAAGCAGATATTGAAACAATGAAGCTCAATGATCTTTACAACAACTTCAAACTTATTGAACAAAGGTTGAAGAAGGCAGGGAAACTTGGTACAAGCTCTAGTAGCTTGGCATTGTTGTCAACCTCTCATAATGATGATGATTACGAAGATGATAGTGATGATGATATTGCCATCGCTTGGTTCTACTGATTTCCATCGGTAATGTTAGTGGTACCACTGTAGGTTCAAAGAAGAAGATTTCTAGTATTAGAGATCCTACCTTTTATGCTTTCATCTCCACTCAAGTTAATGGCTCTATATTAACACATGAAGACATAGAGCAATTGATGAAGATGACTTGGAAGAGATGGACACAAAGTGGCAGATAGCTCTTTTTAGCATGAGAGCTAGGAAATTCTACAAGAAGACTGGCAAGCCTATTCACATCAATGGTAGTGAAACTGCAGGCTTTGATAAGAAGAAAGTGGAGTGCTTTAACTGCCATAAGTTGGGACACTTTGCTAGAGAATGTAGAAGACTAAAGACCAAGGACAACAGGTCTACTTGGTACAAGCAAAAGAAGGAACCAACTGTGGAAGAACCAAAGGCAATGTTGGCTATTGATGGTGTGAGCTATGATTGGAGTTTCATGGCTGATGATCAAGAGGAAGAACCTTCAGATGTTGCTCTTGTTTCTACTGAATTTGCTCTCATGGCTTTCTCTGACTCTGAGGTACAAAACTTTGAAAGTTGTTCTAAAACATGTAGGGCTGCTAGAAAAGTTGAAAGGCTTAATGAATCTTATGAAAGTCAAAGAACATAGTTGATTGCTGCTAATTATGTTGTGACAAACCTTAGGAGAGGTTTAGCTGTATTAGAAAAACAACTAGAGAACTATAGAGATAATGAGACTAAATATAATGATGATATGATTCTTCTTAGAAGTGAGGTAGAACATACGACTGCTGTGAATGAGGCTTTCCAAAAAGATCTTGATAAACTTAAGAAGATAAATGAGAATGTCAATTTAACTGTTGACACCTGTTATTATCAGTCTAATTCAATTGATAAAATTTGGAATGCTCAAATACATAGTAAAGTTAAGTCTGGTATGGGTTATAATATAGTGCCTCCACCACTAAGGGGTGTTCATTCACCTCCAGGTATAGATTTAGCTCATACAGGTCTAAAAGACTTTCAGGATCTTGATCTTGAATATGGTCCTCCCAAAACTGTGAAATATGAGGAAGAGGTTAAGAATAGTAATGATGTTTTTGAGAGTGCTAGTGACTCATCAATTGTTGATGAGAATGTTAAAAAGAATGTAGAGACTTCTATCCCAAAAGTTGATACTACTGCTACAGAGGAACCTAGGAAACAAGCTAATAAACCTATATCAACTGTAAGGTATGCTAAGATGTATAGGAACAAGTCTACAGCTCCTAGGGGTAACCAAGAGCATGCTATATATGTGGTAGTTTTGATCATTTACATGCTTATTGTGACTATCATGTTGGGAGAAGGGAAGTCCATGGGAATAAAAGGGTGGAGTCTAACAGGTTTCAAAATAAGGTACACCCTAATCCACACAGCAAAATGGTCCCAAGAGCAGTTCAACTAAGAAGTGGCCTCAAAAATTTTGCCACTTCAAAAACTGATAACACATCTCACCCTAAGTCACCTGCTAAAAGTGCAAAGTCCAAAGCAACTTTTGCAAAATCTGCACAAACAAGGAAAGGAACTTTTCAAAGTAAAAGGTTCATTATAACCAACAGTAGGTACCTAAAACAAACCAAATAGTTACACCGCTCATTCAAAAGTTACCACCGCAAGGGTTGTAAACAAGAAAAGGGGGACATGGGCAATCTTGTGAAGGCCTCAAAGACATTGGGAATGGAAACCTAAAGGAACTTCCTCTACAACCAATCGCAATGGTGTATCAATGACCTTTGATAGATTTAACTATATTGATACACGAGGCAGATCCAAGTCAATCATGGCTTGGGTCCCTAAAAGAAAATAACTCTTTACTTATATGTGCAGGAACATCCAAGATCAAAAAGGTCAGATCAAGGATATACAGATAGTGGGTGTTCAAGGCACATGACTCGCAACAAGTCCTATCTCTAATTTGAACATTATGATGGACAGTATGTCAGCTTTGGTAATGAAATTAATGACACAACAAGTATAATGCAAGAACTCTAAAGCTAAAGGAAAACATGGATCATTATTATTATTTCACAAAACTGCACACTGAGTGCAGTAGATACATTCATGGAATACAGACTACAAGCATCATCACATCAACTGAAAACAACAAACAACAACCTACTTCACACAAAAGCTTCACAACCTACCATAACCATACTCCATCTAACCACCATCTACCACCTATGGCTTCTTTGGAATGGCCTAAGTTGGCATCACCTTAGGTACATTACGCATATCAATCCTGTTATACACCTTAGGACTTGCAAGACCCATCACCACTTCTCTAACAGGTGGTGAGGATGATGAAGGTCCCTCTTGTGGTGGTGCTGTCAACAGTGGTGGAAAAGGAGGCATCTGCAGTTCTCCTGATGGAAGCATTCTTGCAAGGGGAGGCACATTCAAGACCCTTGACTCAGTATCATTATTTGTGCTTGTACATGGAGAAATGTAGCTTGCATTGGATTCTGAGCTATCTTCAATGATGACAGCTTCTTGTGGCTTTGGATGAGTTGAAGAAGGGCCAGCAGCAACAGGGTTTGAATAAGCATCTGCATGAGCTCTTTTTCTTGATGAAACTGCTTCAAATACCTCTTTCTTCTTCTTACCTGGATTGTTGAGCACATAATGCCAAGCCTCATCATCCCAAAAGCTGTATGAAATTGAACTGTCAGAAGAGATGTTGATTAGGCTTGAGTTGCTCATGGTAATTCTTGATAAAGTTGCTTTTGACAGACTTTAGGAGAGAGAAGTGTTGGTGTGATAGAAGGTTTTGGGTGCTTGGTTCTTTAATACAAGTTTAAGTTGGAATCAGTTAGTTAATGAAGGGAAGGTATAAGTTGTTGAGAAGTAAATGAAGTCTTTGACTTTGGTGGCTGGATAAGTGACTAGGAGTTGACCAAATTAACTTGGAATTTAGCCACTGCTTATGGACTCACTCTTTGCTATTCTCTAACCACTAATACCTAACACACTCTTTCAGTGTAAGATTTCTGTTTGTGACATGAAGATTTGAAGGATTCTTTGATTACGTTAAAGTAGTTACTCTTTAGTGTTTAGTTGTCCACTAACTTCTATGCAGAAATTAAATCTAACAGTGGGAACTATAATGCAAGCAGTGGAAATATGTTATTCTCAAATTGGAAAAAGGAAAAGAGAAATATTTCAATTAATACTCAAGAGTCATTACATCCAACAGAGAGTGTCAACAACCACAATAAAAACACAAAAGATAACACCCTACATTCCCACACCCTACATCAGCTACTCCATTGGCTTCTTGCCTTTGCCCACATAGTCATGCTTGTTTTTCTGTGCTCTCTTCCTTTTGTTCTCAAAGGTGGATTTCATTTTTAGACAAGGAAGACCAAGAACTTGTGGAGGAGGCTTTGGTAGCATTGCAGACTTCTTTGGTATGGATATCTGCTTCATGTTGGAGATAGCTGTTTCCAGTTCTTTTGTAAGAGCACTTGGCAATTATTTGGCCATGGAATAGGTCTCATCATTCGTCTCATCATCCTCTGATGAGCTGGAGTAAAACTCAAGAGATGGTGCAGGTTTAGTAGCAGGTACACGCTTGGCAGTCTCTTTAGTGTACTTCTTGGATGAAGTGCTTCCAGCCCATGATGGAAAGTATCCAGCCCATCCTGATGCCTCTGAAGAAGTTTCTGATTTGATCACATACTCTTCTTCTGAATCAGAGGAGATGTTAATGGTGTTGGAAGGATTGCTCATGATTTTAATTAGGGATTTTGTGTGTTTTAACGTGTTTTGATGAAGATTACAATACGCCAAGCCTCCTTATATAGACAAAGTCGGTTACAAGGGTTAATTAATGAGTATATTTAGTTTTTCCTATTTTGGTAGGTTAAAGAGTAAATATAGATATTATCGGGTTGACTTTGGAAGATATTTTTTTTGGATAGTGGCTTGGTTAAAAGTAACTTTGGTTAAGAACAAGTTGGTTAGTCCTATCACATGCATATACATAACCAAGCTTAGATGGGAGTTGATCTTAAAAGGTGTATAACTTAGATACACAACAAATGGTTATTGATTCACCATGTCTAATCCACATAAGAATCAACTAGTCCAGAGCAAACGACTACTGGTAAAGACTTGACAAATCCGTTTATGGTTGATAGTTTACCAAAAACTATATGGTTATCAACTCACCATATTCTTTATGATTAAGAGTTGGCTAGTCCATAGCAAACGGCTCATGGTAAAGACATATCAAATCCATTGATAGGCGATAGTTTGCTAAAACTATGATAAGAGCAATCTAGTTTTCATATGTTTTCTTTACCATCGCTCTTTGAAATTTTTGTGAAAAATTTACCATTTGCTAGTTCACAGTTTCCACTGACAGTGTTATTTTACCACTGTTGTTCTAGCCGTTACAACTGTTGTGTCAGTAACAAATTTTTTACTAGCCGTTGTAGAAAAATTGCTTTCCATATATATATATAGGGTAACTTCTAGAGAATTATCTACTTTCCTATTTGATATTTATCCTCTAAAGATAAATACTTTCCTTAGATAATTTTTCTTGCGCTACACTCTTAAAGCCTACCTCTACATATCTTTTATCTCAATTGGCTAGTTATTCCGTTAATTATTACTGACATAATATCGTTTTTCATCAAAAGTTTCTATGGCACCATTAAAATTTGCAGATGAGCACAACCAAGTGGCCAACCTACAAAAGTCAAATGAGAAGAGTGGCCCTGTTTTTCATCAGATTGTGGACTTTCTCAATACTACCCATATAAGGTATGCTTTTCTTTTAAAACCCTCAATCTATATCTCTCAAATCAAACAGTTTTGAACTTCTGCTCAGTCCATAACACTTGAGAATAGAGATACACATGAAACAGTGAATGCTCTAAGAGCCACTGTGGATGGGGTACCTATTGATGTTACTGAGGCATCCTTGAGGAGAGTTCTCCAATTGGATGATCTCAATGGTATCATCACATTACCTATGGCAGATATACATGATACTTTATCATCCATGGGGTATGATACCACCGATAAAAAGGCTACTTTCAAAAGAGTGGTTTTGTCCCCAATGGAGATTTTGATACATACTCTTTACATTGTCTCGGTCAAAGAAAACATCTTATGAGCAATTTAGTTCAACCATGGCTTACCCTTTGGTTTGTCTAGCCACCGATAAGATTTTTAAGCGGTCAAAATATACTTTTACAAGTATGGTGGCAATGTAAAGAGTTCAACAAAATTTTAATGTATCCAAGGTTTGCAAGCGGTGCTAAATGAGTTTCAACTGCAACACCATACTAATATTTATAAAATCTGTTGTCTCAAGCCTAAAGTTTTTCAAAACATGAATAAAGATGGCAACATGATTTTTACACCTCTCTTACCTCAAATGCTTGAAA
The DNA here is from genome assembly GCA_022545495.1 of Chrysanthemum lavandulifolium. Classification (NCBI taxonomy): domain Eukaryota; kingdom Viridiplantae; phylum Streptophyta; class Magnoliopsida; order Asterales; family Asteraceae; genus Chrysanthemum; species Chrysanthemum lavandulifolium. The sequence continues at coordinate 204,516,635 of CM040245.1, forward strand.
AGATTTCACCTGAACAAAACTCACCCATAATCTCTGTTCCAAACAATGATTATACTCTACCGGTTTCTCACACCTATGAGAGGAGGCGCAAATAGCCAACTTCTTTCATGACAACACAACATGTTTCTGAACCTTTTGGTCTAGGAACAAGCAATGGTGGTTCTAGACTTCAACCTAGTCTAACTAGGGAGGAATCTGAGCCATTGTCCCATGATTCACCTCTCCCAACAGGTCACACAGTTGGAAGTGATGAGGGCAGTGGGCAACAATTGGAATTGATGGTTTTGTGTACAAAGTTATCCAAGTAGGTTGAATCTCTACAGAAGGACCTGGCACATGTCAAGAAGCAGCATGCCTAGGATATTAAACATTTAAAAGAGGACATTCAGACCTTGAAGGAAGAGTTGCATGGGTTGAAAAAGCAAAGGAAAACTACAAAGTTGGTGATCTCATCTTCATCCTCACCTAATGATGGTGATTCAGCTGGTTTTGATAAAGATTTGGGTAATTCTCCCAAACAAGGGAGGAAAACAGGTGCTGAAACTCAGGGGAGGAAAATTGATTTTAAAGATGAAGGTGTTACTAGTAAAGGTGCAAAGGAAGCTGATACTCAAGAAGAGCAACTAGAGCAAGATAATATTTTATGTACTGCATCTGATGATCCAATTTCCACTGCAGAGCCAAATATTCCCACTGATGAACATAATGTTGCCACTGCAAGTGAAGAAATTGATAAACAGAAGAAAGATAAAGGTAAAGCAGTTATAGAAAGTGAAGAACAACCTGGAAGGAAGATTTCAAAGAAAGAACAAGTTCGGATTGCTCATGATAAAGAAGTTGCTAAAATGATATATGAAGATAAAGTTGCTGAAAAGAAAAAGCTTGAAGAATTAGAAGTTGCAAGCTTTATGGAGGCTAAAAGGCTGGATAGATTGGAAAATCCAATTTCCACTGTTCAACCTACAAGACTTAGAGAAAAGACTCCAGAGTTCAGCTATGTACCTACTGAAAAAGAAATTGATTTCTTGATTGCACATGATCCAGTGATCAAGAAGAAGGCAGTTGACCTTGTAGCTGATGCATCTTTAACTGAAGAACAAAGAACTGCACAATTAAAAGATTTTATACAGATGAAGAATAATCAAGCACATCAAGAGGCTATTGTTTTAGTCAAGAAGGGCCAAAAAAAACCAAGACAACCAACTAAGGCACAAGTTATTGCATACATGAATACTTATTGTTGCAATGTTGGTGGTTGGAAGAGACATCAATTCAAAGGAATGTCTGATGATAAAGTTGAAAGTATCTACTATAGAGTTCTTAGATTTGATAAAGATTTCATTCCAATGGATTCTGAAGAAAAACCAAGAAGACATCCTGATTTGAAAAGAAAGGCCAAAGATAGTGAATCTCAGACTGGTAAGAAGACCAAGTTCACTGAAGAATATATGACTGACATGATTGTGATAGAAGAAGAAGATTTTTATCCAGAACCATTGCAAGTTAGACATCCTTTCATTGATTGGGAAGTTTACACTGCTAGCAATTTTGCTCCAACATGGAAGATCACAAGGCTAGGTGGTGAAACTTCATCATTCATTCAATTTGAAGATCTCATCAAAGCTTTTGACAGAGATGATCTTGACAAATTATGGAAGTTAGTTCAAGAAAGGTTTGATGTTCAAGATCTCAAAGATATGAAGGAGATGCAGTTATGGGTTAATCTTAGAAGGCTCTATGAACCAGATGTTTATGATGATTTCTGGAAATTCTCATGTACATGTCCTAGTACAAAATGGTTTTACTATGATTCATGTGAAGTTCACCATGTTTCTACAGCAAATGGAGTAGATGCATTCATGCTTGCTGAGAGAGAATATCCACTCAGAGCTGGAACTCTCACAGTGATGTTATGTACAACAATAAGAGTTCATGAAGACAATGAGAAGGTCAGAGCATTGTTACATTGGCTTCAAGATCAATGTTGAAGAGCTATTCAGAAGTTAAGGAAGAAGTAAAGTGTTTGGTTGAATTCCCCAAATCCTTGAAGATGATGCAGATTGAAGAAACTTTTTGATTTGCAGAGAAATCATAAGTTTAGGGGAGGATTGTTGGGAATAATCTGTTACCACTGATAGTTGTGGAAGACACTGCTTAGATTACACTAGAAGTGGAAACGTATTACCACTGCTCGTACATTATTACCACTGCTATTAGATAATGGTTAGGAAAACGTGTCTATATAAGTATAGAAAAGATATTGTGTATATTCTATATTGTTAGCTTCATACTTATCTTGTAAAGGACTCCTTGTACTATAAAAGGAGGTCCTAGGTCATTGTCTTAGGCATCTAATTACTTACGTATTACTCACAAAGGCTTCAAGGTGTAACCCTAGTGATAAGCAAAGATCACTCGTATTATTCATTAATAATATTGGAGCTTAAGTTTTGTGTTTAATCTGTGTTTACTTACAATACATCATACAATCCGTCTTCTAAGTATTACTAAGTAAATTCCGCGTGCTTATTAATATTATACAAAATATCATTGACACAAGGTGTGCGTCCAGATCCATAATTTTGATTTATCAACTCATCAAAACTCACCATATTTCCGCTTGAATACTCACACATTGTTCCTCACATCTCAAAACACTTAGGTGGATATCTTTATCAATTTTAGGAAATTGATTTTAGTCATCCTTATCCCAAAATGGGTCAAAAACTAGATTTTCAATTTTTTTTTTTTTTTTAAGGATTTTTCAAATTTTATCTCAAGTTTACATCTGATCTCTAGGACCATTTATTATGACTTGACAGCATCAAAATTCCTAGTGTCATCCTTGAACTGCCATTGGTGATCATAAAGTCTCATTTTCCTTCCATAAAAGGCAATCATTAGCTACATCACTCATTGCCCTTGATCATTTAAGTACTCTTTCATTTAAGACACTTAGAAAGATTGAAACACTCAACGAGGTATAGGTGTTAGACTTCACAAACATCATTTTTCTTTTTCTTTGCTGCTGATACCCGGATCCCTAGGATTAGCCTAGATGGATCCCTCATTGGAGGGAACCGTGGGATCCGGGTGACAGATTCATGTCAAGTCTAGTTTAAACAATCATTTCAAGTTCACCTTGCTAACTTAAACACTCCACCTCGTCTTAACTAAGTCCATAGATCAGTAAAACTCTGAAGTTGACTCTCGTGCATGCTAATCATCACATTCCAAAGGACCTTATTGGCTTAAGTCTTGAATTCACTTGCTAAATCCTTCCCTTTATAAGTCATATTGTTAGAATCTCTTAGTCATCAACCACAACATAATTCTCAGCTTTTAGAAACCTTTTTCTTAGGCATTGTTTTTTTTTGTCTTACAACCTCGTAATCATTACTTGAATATATAATATTGTTTTTCTTTGATTTGGGCCCAAAATTATCACCCATTTTACATTTTTAGATGGAGTATAATGATGAGTTTCATCATTCCTGCAAATTTCGTATTTTTACGATACCCGGTTTTACGTTTTATGGCTTAACAACTTACGGTTGGCATTTAACGGAACCAAATCTTGCTCTAAACTCAAGATAAGACCAATACTTATCATCTAAGCCACCTATGCATGTTATGTCCGACCTAAGGGGGGGGAGTCATCATCTTGGTGGCTTAATCCTAACCATGGTTCATTTAGATCATTACATGTGTCCTAACTTAACCATGGTTAATATTTAACCCAATATATGGTTAACCAAACTTACCCTCCTATAAATAGCAAGTGAAATACATCCTAAGAACCCTCAAACACTAAATTGGGTCGTTCATATCATCAAACCATCATATCTTCCATAATTTGTTCTTAAACTCCAAGTTTATGCAAAGAAGTTTCAAGTAGTAAGTTACTACATCAAATCTCTAGCAAGTTTAAGTGATCTTCTTGAGTTTAAATCCACTCAATTCACTTATTACTTCATCACCAACTCTTCAAGATTGCAAGGGTGCCAAGGTGTAGAAAGCTAGCTCAATCTGAAGTCTTAAGTGATCAATCAAAATCCTATCCTTACTAAGTTACTCCTTTCTTATTGAAAGCCAAAAGTTGTAAGCAACTAATCACCACCATCATCTCATCTTTATTATTCATAATCTTAACTATTTCATGCTATATATATAGTTACTATGTTGATTCATGATGTACATATACTCAATCACATGTTTTAATTCATATATTGTCGTAAAAGTAACAAACTAGTAAACTAGTCATATTCTACACGTTTGAAACCATTAAAACCTGTCACATATGGAATTTTTAACTTAAATACTATGGTAGACAAGATAAAAAGGTAAACATAGCAATTTGAATCACCCGAAACAGAAAAACGAGTCAAAAGTTATTGTCAAAAGAAGTTAGCAAAACCAAAACGCCGAAATTGCCAATTTGAACCTGTTAAGGGTCTGTCCGTGTTAAAAGTGGTACTTATGGTCCGAATCATCAAAAAGTTAAAACATAAAAGTTGTCCGGAACGACGTTTTCCTTTGCTATTAGAGAAGGTCGGACCTTGAAAACGCTTAAATAGGCCATATTCTTTCAAAAACTGAAACTTCCCTGTATGTAGTTTCACGACTATACTTTTGTAACAACTAAAAGCGAAACCAAGTTATTTTCATAGCTAGTTACATATTAACTTAACAAAACTTCATTTAATCTTTGAATTAGTATTTTCACAAGTAACAGAAAAATGACCATTTTACCTTTTCCGACGATTTATACCAAAACTTCATTCTTGAACATGTTAATAAGTTGTAATCACTAGTAAACAATGAGAACTTGTAAAAACTAGATATTTACTAAAAACATGATAAACTTAATGGTATAAAAATCTTCACTCAAAACATATGTTTTATCTACTAAGTGCTACAAAACTAGGGATCTTCATGTGAGGGTTTCATTTGGGTAAAAGCGATCGACGAGTTCTTTGGATTCACGATTTAAAGTGTCCTAGCTCCTCGAACGTTTACTACATGACCTCTGAATTGTGATGGCCCGAACGGTAGTACGATATGTATAAACTAAACTCGTTTTCACAACTAGACCATTTCTATAAAACGATATACACAAAAACCATGTACTACATCATGATCAACATAGAAACGCATATAGGTTTGTTATTTCTTTAGCATCATTATTTCAAACCTAAGTCGCAACATCCTATTCTAGGTTGCTCGTAGAAGTTCCCACGACATATCCATCATTCTCATTATACATTTGATATCATTCACTCTGAGGTGAGTTCATAGCCCCAATTTTATTACTTAATTGTTTTACAAACCCGTGGGGGAGATACATGCTTTATTTTAAACCGAACACATTGCTTTCAAACTATATGCTTATCTGATTGTTTTATTAGAACTAAGTTACCACATTTGCCAAACTTAAGTCCCTTAATCATGAATCATTAATCACTAGTGAGAGTGGGCGCGAATATTGTGAATAGATCTATTGGGATTGACGAATCCGTTTGTGTTGACCGGTAGGCAAACAAACACACTATATTTGAGTAACATTGGTAAAAACGGCAATTTTACCTGATAGGGCACGCACCGACATTTTCTCCAATTAATTTTGGAACACGTTAACGTCTTGATTGCATGATGCTTAGTGTAATAATAACTGTTTTGGTTTTCAAACCATTGGTGTGAATTTATAACTCACACTACAAACATAATGTGTTCAACCATCAAACAAACTCTATGAATTTCACTCAACCTTTGTGTTGACAGTTTTAAGCATGTATTTCAGGTCCATAATGTCGGAAGCTGGCACGGAAGAGCAAGGACTAGATCAAGAAGTCTATAAATATTTTATCATTCATAAAACATCAAAGACTTTATACTGATGTATTTTGTAAACCGTGAAACCAACTGGGACCTATTTTTTAAACTCTGATATATTTTAATAATTTGAATGATAAATCCTTTTAAACGACTCTTTAGAGTTCGTATTCTATTGTTATGATTGTTGTGCCATGAAGTAACACCCGTTTGAATTCATTGCGTATCACGAAATTGGGGTGTTACTGATTGGTATCGAGCCACAATTATAGAGAAACGGGTCTAATTGAGACTTAAACTATAAATACTTTTACAAAAAAAACATTTTATAGCCTTCCGTTCTCCGTGCCTTCCATCCTCCAGACGATTATGTGACTTTTAGGTATTTTAAGCTATACAAACATACTAGTATATTGATATATACACTTGACATAATTTCAATCATAAACAAAGTACTAAACATATTTGCGTATGCCTATTCTGAGGCATTACGGCACAATCATATTTTCCGAATCTCCCAATCATGCATCTACTCATGCATTTTAGGATTACGAAACTTCCTCCAAGACATTATAACTGACTACAATGGTCTTTCCTACTTCCCAGACATTGTGAGATACAATGGTCTCATTCATTTTTTCAAGACACTGTGAGATACAGTGGTCTCTATTACATTCTCAGACACTGTAAATCCTATAGTGGTCTCATTTATTTCTCAAGACATTGTGGGTTACACAATGGTCTCTCTATCATTTCTCAAGACATTGTGAGTTACACAATGGTCTCTCCATCCTTTCTCAAGACATTGTGAGTTACACAATGATCTCTCCATCATTTCTCAAGACATTCTGAGTTACACAATGGTCTCTCCATTATTTCTCAAGACATTGTGGGTCACACAATGGTCTCTCTATCATTTCTCAAGACATTGTGGGTTACACAATGATCTCCCCATCATTTCTTAGACATTGTGAGTTGCACAATTGTCTCTATTATTTCCTAGACATTATGAGTTACACAATGGTCTCAACTATTTCTCAGACATTATGAGTTGCACAATGGTCTCAACTACTCCTCAGATATTGTAAGTTATACAATAGACTCTAGAAATTATCTTATCAAACCTTATATGATATTCTTTTACATGAAACCGTCACAATCTTTCAATTTTCCTAATGGAAATACAAGAAATGGGATTTCTAAAAGATAAACTGACTCATCATCTACAAAAAGCTGAAGTTCATCAACTTTCTCTACATTCATCAAAATTCTCTTCTGAAACCTTCATTGTTAAAGGTTCGTGATTCTAGCCAAGTATAGACTATTTTAGAATTACTTAAGATTTCCTTTCCACACGTATCTACCCATACTATCTTCTATGCAATGGAATATGAAAACATAGGTTACAAGTCTTTTATTGCCAGGACTTGCAACTGAATGGTTTGATATCGCCTTTGCTTAGTGGACAATTTCTCAAAAGCTATGGACATATCACAAGTATACCTAATTTAGGTATTTGGAAAATTTATCGAACCTCGGCTAAATATAGTCTAGTCACCTATATTTAACCTAGGGATAGTGGAACATAGTCGGACTAACTATGTTCGACTTAAATTTTTCAAACACTGAGAATAGTTATACAAGTGTTATATTCAGGTTGATTTCCTACTTACACTCGATAAATCACCAGAATTCATTAAAAGGATCTAGAGACACGAGAGTGTCTTACCACTCAGCAACATCTTAACATCTTATTTATACTACCTAATTTCATTCTTGAAATTTTCATACATAATGTAGGACCTTAAATATATCAACCTTATCACGTATACCACTTATCACACAAGTTACACGAACCAAACACAAACACACGTATGCGTAGAACACGTGAAACACAAACTGTTATGTGTAAATAAGAAAGAAACAATGATGAGAAAGATGGTGACTTGAAGATATGTTACTCGTGTATGTGTTAGAGAGAAAAGATGAAAACAAGAAAGTTGTATTACTTCAAAGGGAAAACACACACACACACACACTCAAGCACACCCCTCAAATGAGACTTTGAGGGGTATTTATAGTACAAGTACTAGACGCCCTAATGGGCTTACCATGGGCCTCGTGGTGGACTTGGATTGGATTGGGTTACAATAACATATTCAAGGCTAGCTTAACATAACTTCTAGCCATTTAGCTTAGCCCAATCCACGAGCCCGTTGACTATTCTAATACGATATCTAACACACGTTACAAAGTTCCTAAATGTGAATGACCATCACTTCTAATAAAATGCTACTAACAATCTCCCCTAAGGGTGGTCATTCAAAGATGCTCCACTTGATTAGGTCTTTACTTTCCTTGAGCTTGAACTTTGCGTGTAGATATAGAATAGTCTTGATTCTTTGTTCCTTCATGCTTTATGATCAATTAATGTGGTTGTCTGCCATTGTCAACTTCGTTGGTTAGGTGTCTCCACGTCATTCTCCACCATGCTCACACTTCTATTTGACTTTTAATTACCAATGATGTAGTTCTCGAGTCTTTTAAGTTTGTAGATTCTTTGATATTGACGAAGAATCATCTTTAACTTTGTGTTGCCTTTGAGTTTGTTGAGAACTTTCATGTGTTGTTGGTATGAGCATGTGGAGAATCTGCACGATCTCTTCCTTCCACGAGCATGCATAAGAAGAAAACAAAAAACACGGGTTAGAAATAATCCAGCGCTTACAAGTTTGAATTTCGAGTTTGTTAACAGCATAGTGTGAAAACACGTCTCTAATTTTCACAAAGGCCGTTCCTGAACTGGAGTCCCACAAGTGAGATAACGCGATGTACCGAAGTACACCTACAGTTCAGATGAGTCGCTGAGGTACACGAAGCATCACCCCTGACGTAGACCGTTTGAGACACACTAAGCGTAATCCACGGGAGTTACCGAAGTGACTGCTGTGGTCGCTTGATGTTGACCACGGCAGAATTTCCATTCAATCATGAAGATCACAAATGTGAATCTTCTCATAAATGTTCTGGCAGATTGCTAAGATATGCGTAGGACTCTAGAATATATCACTTGTGTCCTTATTGATGAACAACAAGCGATGAAATGTCATGTGTTCCTATGAGATCTTTTGATGAATCTCGTGGCTCTAGACTCAATAGTGCATTTTGGTTTTCTTGAGCGGAGACTAGGGAGAGGGTCTCCTTCTTCAATACCAACGATCTCTAAGAGAACGTCGACATATTATGTAGGGTTCCCAGTGAGAATGAAACAAATTCCTTTTGAGAGGAATTGAGTGGCTAGAAGGTTTAGTGCGCAAGCGTCCTTTGGGTCCATGACGTCTTTGTCTTCAATACCGGTGTCATCTAGTGACAACCGAGTGATGAATTGAACCCGGTTTACGCCCTAAGGTTGAATATGGAGGATATTTCTTTTCACCCTTTCTTTTACTTTTCTTTTTAATTCTTCAACCCCTTCTTTCTCCTTTCTCACATTACTCCTTTTTCCAATCATTCCTAAGAACTTATAATACTAACTATTTGTGATGTCCTTGGGTAGATCCCTCCGGCTCTGGAGGATCATAGGACGGATTTACCTATCCTTAGTCACCTTATAACTCCATGATTGTCCCATGTTGCCATAAAACCATTTTTCTTGAAAATCTCTCAAAGTGTTTATAATTGAAAACACGTTTGGAACACTTTGAGAGTTTTATATTTTCAGAAACACTCCCCCTTCACATGTGCTTATAATTTTTGACAGAAATCTACACATAGAGGGTAGAGTTCGCACTTTTTGAATTGATCGGCTCATGATAGACAATTCCCCACGAGACACGGTTACGTTGCTAAGTTAAAGAGTTCCAATGTCAGTTTTTAGGTGACAACTGGCTCTAATAACTAACTTGAAGATGTAAACACTCCTTGAAAAGGAGGTTAGACCCATGAAAGTGCTTGTCTATCACAAGTTTCTCGAAATGGTACATTTACTGACTTTGATTCCTCGTCAATTCAATGGTTTCAACTGAGTCGAGCTCTTTTGAGATTTAAACATCGATCATTAAGCTTTTTTTGATCACATTTTAATCACGTCTTCTCCCCCTCAAAAATAGCATATTCGTGATATTTTTGATATCAATGGATTAAACATCATTTTTAGAATCTTTTGGGGAGACAAACGGATTTGATTTAAGCATGAATTTGGAATATTTTGTTTAATACTCCCCCTTTAATAAAGCATAATCAATTAAAGGGTTTTAGAGGGAGTTATCTTGAGCACAAAATATTTTGAAAGATTTTGAAAATCTTTTTGAACAATCTTGAAAAAAGGTGCTCAAGATGATGATGATTTCTCATCAGTTTTAAATGTAGTGCACTGAAGCGTACACTAGAGTTTTCTTAAAAAACACGAGTTTTGATTTGAAAATAATCAAAAGTCATCATTTTTGTCCGGGTTTCGTACTGAAGTATACGAAAGACATTTTTTGAAGAAATTTTGAGAAACGACATGTTTTAGAAAACATTTAAAGAACTCTCATTCAAGCATCTGTACATGCCCGTATCATTGTTGATGACATTTCTAGAAACATACAGAATATCGATTATACGAGGGACATGTCGTGAGAAGAATATTTTTGGATTTTGATTTTATATTGTTTTGTATTTTTGAAAGTTTTATATTTTATATTTTGCTTTTGTTGGTTTTCAAATTTTGTAATTTGTTTTCAAAAATATTTACAATGAAGCTTTTGGAAAGTCATTTTCAAGAAGATTCAAGAAGACGTTCTAACACCTCGGGGTTAGGCTTCGCATTCAATTAAATCGAACTAAATCGTCAAACCTTTCTTTTGGAAGGGCTTTAGTAAATAGATCGGCGAGTTGGTAATCGATCTTCACTAAAATAATTCAACGAAGACCTTCTTCCACATGTTCTTTTATGAAGTGATAGCGGACTCGATATGCTTAGTCTTTGAGTGATGAGCAGATTGCATGATATGGCTATGGCACTTTTCGAGTCATAATACGTTGGTATTTTATCGAAAGTAAAGTCATTATCGTGAGTTGTATTCTCATCCATATAACTTGAGCACAACGCGCAGATAGAGACACATACTAAACTCGACGGTTGAAAGTGCAATGCAATCTTGTTTCTTTGAAGACCGGTGACTAACTTTTCACACAAAAATTGTGCTCCTCTTGATGTACTTTTGTCAGAACTTGATCACTGCGTTGTCGGCATCGAAAAGACAATTAGATCAAATCCGGATTCCTTCGGATACCAAAGACCCTTGTGAATGGATGTCTTGGTGCACCGAAGATCCTTTTAACCTCTTTGAGGTGCAGTTCGGTAGGCTTTTCCTGAAACCGTTAATAAGCAAACAACAAAATGAATATCAGGTCGACTAGCAGTAAGGTACATGGGAGAACCAATCATGCTCCGATAATTCTTCGGATCAATAGGTTTCCCAAACAAATCGGCTCCAATTTTTGGTAATGTTACCATTGGTGTGCCAACAGAGTCACAATTATCCATACCATGATTTTTCAAAATCTCAGTTGTATATTTAGCTTGATTGATAAAAATTCCACGTGGGGATTGATGAATTTGTAAACCAAGAAAATTTTTTAGTTCCCCCCATCATGGACATTTCAAATTTGCTTTTCATGAGATTTTCAAAATGTTTTGAAAGATTCGGATTAGTGGACCCAAAAATGATGTCGCCCACGAATCGAACAATCAAAATGTCGTTTTGCATTTTATGTAAACAAGGTAGGATCAACTGTTCCTTTGGTGAAATTGTTTTGGATAAGGAAAGATGATTCGTCATACCATGCTCTCGGAGCTTGTTTCAAACCATAGATTGCCTTTTGAGCTTGTAGGCGTTGTCTAGATGTTCCATGTCTATGAAGCCTTACGGTGACTCACGTACACTTCTTCTTTCGAGTTCCATTCAAGAACGCGGTCTTAATGTCCATCGATAAACCGTGATGTTTTTGTGAGCTGCATAGGCTAAGAATATCTTGACTGCTTCAAGTCTAGCTACCGGCGCGAATGACTCTTCAAAGTCTATTCCTTCTTCTTGTCTGTATCCTTTGGCCACAAGACGAGCTTTGTTGCGAATTACACTCATCTATTTATCCTTTTTGTTCTTCCATAACCATTTGAGATCAATGACACGAATGTCAATTGGTCTTGGAACCATATCCCAAGAGTCATGTAGACGGTATTGGAGAAGTTCCTCCTGCATTGCTTCGATCCATGCGGGTTCTGCCATTGCCTCACAAATGTTCTTTGGCTCTATATTGTTAATTGAGCAAACGTAAATGCATAAGTCACAATCGGTGCCAAGTTGGCGTCTCGTCTGAATTGGCCGTGAAGGTTCACCAATAACTTGTTCAATTGGGTGGTCTTTTGTCCACTTCAGAGTAGAAGGATACCGTTGGTTAAACGTATGCGAGTTAGATGGTTCTCGTAAGCTTGAAGATGATTCAGCTGATTCCGTTGCAAACAGGTTTTCAAATAATTCTTCATCTAACGTTGCATCGTTCTAGTTTTGTGAAGGTTCTTTTTGAAATGATATGTTTTGGTTTTTCTCATCAACTGTTGGTAGAACGGTTTCAAGAACTGGAGTAGATGTAGATAATGTTGATGGAGTTGGTGCATTGGTTTCGACCGTTGTAGATGCATCTTCTGTTGGTGGTGGTGTATGATTTTGAGCGGGTGCAGCGGAATGATGGTTTGATGCATGTGTCGAAGTTCCAACATAGTATTCATCGAACATTAACTTGAAGAAATTCTCCCATTCTTGTTCTTTAGGTTTGTCAAACGAAGTTGATTGAGCTATTTGAGGTACGAGTCATGAACTGATGTGTCCAGAAGTCTGCGGGTTTAGTGCGGGTTCTAGAGCGAGTCTCTCAGAAGCCATTTATGAAAGTTCATCAAAATTCACATTCATCGTCTCCATGATCCTCCTAGTTCTTCTGTTATACACCCTGAATGCCCTAGAGTTTTCTGGGTATCTAATGAAGATTCCAATATCACCTTTAGCTTTCAGTTTTCCTAGATCTTGTCTATCATTCATAGGATAGTACAAAGCGCCAAACACGTGAAGGTAAGAGATATCAGGTTTCTATTGTTCACTAGTTCATATGGGGCTTTATTGGATCTTGGATGGATGAGGGATCGGTTCTGAGTGAAACAAGTAGTGGCAATAGCATCAGCCCATAGAAATAACGGTGCACTAGAATAAATTAGCATTGTGCGAGCAGCTTCCACAAGAGTTCAATTTCTTCTTTCAACTACCCCATTCTGTTGTGGAGTTCTAACAACTAATTTCTGATGAGTAATTCCAACATCTTCAAAATACGCTCTTAATTCCGATTTGTGAATTCGATGTCGTTTCGTTCTTACAACCCTTCGGAGTTTGAAGAAGTACTTGAATACGTTTGAGAAAGGTGATGATGATTCCTGGTGCTTCGTCGTTTGATCTCAGAAACCTAACCCATGTATATCTCGAATAACCATCGACGATAACAAGAATATACTTTTTCCCATTAATTCTTTCAACTCTCATTGGGCCACATAATTCCATGTGCAACATATGTAACTTAGCTTCCAAACTAGGTACGGGTTTGGGTTTATATGATGCTCTTTTTCTTTTTCCTTGTTCGCATTATGGACATAAGTGATCCTTGGTGTATTTGAACTTTGGAAGTCCGTTGACGATGTTGTCTTTGGCAAGTTTGTTGATGGTGTCGAAATTGAGATGGGATAATCTTCTATGACACAACCAGGACTTTGTTCCAGATGCTCGTGTCATAAGACATATTGGTGATGAAGAGGCCATTTGGTTTATATTTATAGGATACAAGTTTGTATCACGATTCCCAGTTAAGAGATCAGTGCCATCCAAGTTTCTAACAAAGCAAGCATTTCTCCTAAAAGCAACCTCTAAATCTGCATCACAAAACTGCCCGACTGAAAACAAATTGTGTCCCAACCCTTCAACATAGTAAACCCTAGTGATCAACTAATTTCCAAAAGGTAGATCTCCATAACCCATGATAGCTGCTATATGATCATTTCCAAAACGTCACGGTTCCATGAATTTCCGGATGAAATTGATTAGCGACTTGATTCCCGGTCATGTGCTTGGAGCAACCCGAGTCGACGATCCTAAGACATATTTAAATAACCTGCCAATAACAGAAGAGGAAGATTTTGGAAACCGTTTCGATTTTGGTTCCTTTGGGTTAGAGGTAAAATCCTGATCACACTCAAAGAAGTTTTCTACTAGATATTCTGGTTGGTCACTCATTGTACCATTATGGAGTGTGAAAGTTCTACCCGTGGGTTTCCAAATGTCATCCCTAAAGTAAACACTATGCTTCTTATCAATAGTGTAAAGCCTAAGTCTGGCAACTAGTCTTCCTACTCGTTTAGCATAAGTTCTTTTTGGAACGTTCTTCTTAACAGGCTTATCATTCACATTCTTAGAAACACAATCATCTTGACCATTAATTAAAGATTTCTTGCAAGTTAAACACAAAGATTTAACACATTCATTTGACTTAGCAAGTTTCATAGGTTCATTACATTTAGATGAAATGTCTTTCTTATTATAAAGCGGTAAATTCCTAGGGTGGTCTTCTACTTTCTTCTCTTTATTCAAGCAACTACTCTTAGAGGCATGTGAGACTCTATTGTTCCTTGTATTGCTCTTAGGCTTTAGTCTGCTGCTCCTAGAGGTGCTTTCTAGTCCTGTAGAAGGTAAGGCACACGCATTAGGATTCACTTTTTTATCAGGAGAAGTGGTTTCAGCTTTCCTAGTCTCTTTAGAGTGCTTTTCTAAACTTATGTCGTTTGTTCCATATGTTTTAGATGTGGAAGCAGACGCATTAGTGGTACTCATCTTAAAAAGGCCAGGTGCTAAAGCTTTTGGTGTCTCGATAACCGCTTTTCCTTTTCTAACATTTTGTTTAGGCAAGGCAGGTGGAGTTACTGGTTTTGATAAATAATTTTTCTCATTGACTTTTGGAGGAGGCAGAGAAACAGACATTTTTGGTTTGAAAACCGGTTTGGGAACATTTGCTTTCTCCTCGATCAATGGTTTTGTAATCTCGGTATCCATTGCCTTTCCTTTTGACATTCCGGTGAGCCCTCAAAAGATCATTTTTGCTTTCATGTCATTGTAGGCACGCTCATACGACGGTTTGTCATACTTGCATTCCTCGGTTTTCTATCAAGTTGTTTAAAATATGATACATTTTCTTTTCAAGTTTTTCAAGAGCTTTTCATATTTTAAAACAATTTGGAGGTCTCGACTGAGTCTTTCATGATCTTCAATAGAATATGTTTGTAAAATAATGGACATAATATCAGTAGTCAGAACATCTTCGAAGAGGGAATCGTTTAAATTTTTCAAAGCTTTGATGTGTTCAACACTTTCATTAGCTTGCTTTACCAGGGATTTATGGTCCTTGACAAAGTCAGTTGTTTCTTTCAAAAATGCTTGTTCAAAATGAATTACCCTTGAACTGATGTTATTCAGCTGAGGGGCAATTTGAGTTTCAAAACACTTTTTCATTTCATCATCAAAACTAGAAAACCATATATTAGTTGTAATATTGGTTTTAGATTTAACAGTCTCTTGAAGATCCCCAATTCTAGTTTTAACGTCATCTAAAATGCTTCTACAGGAGTTGAAAAAGATTTTGAGACAACTACAGGAGTTGAAACTGGTTTTGAGACTGGTGTTGACACACTGGGTGTTATGGAAAACTTTGATTTTTCTTTTTGAGACACAAAAGTAATTCCATTAATTTTGTTCCATTTGTTATAATCGACTGGTTTTATTTCTGAATTCTTTTGTTTCATTTTTGATCTACTCTCATCAGATAGTTCTAACGTTTCAAGAGAATCATGAACAATTATGGGTTCATGAAAAGGTTTTCCATTGTTCAACACATTCCGTTCTTTCTGAGCTTTCTTGAGGAAACAAGGAGGTGTGTTACCAAGAGCCAATTTTTTGAGTTGTATGAAAATACGGATTTGTTTGATTAATCAGCATATTGTTTGATTTGGCTGAATGACCCGTTGTAACAAGCAAATTTTCCAAATTTTTTATCTTTTCATTCTTATCAAGAATTTCATCAAGAAGAGAATCTTCTCGTTTTGAAAAATCAAGAATCAACTGTTTCTTCTCTTTTGAAGATCGAAAAAATTGCTTTTGTTTAGAAAGTTGGTCATTTAGATCGAAATTTCCTTGTTTAAAGATTTTATTTTCAAGTTCAAATTCACATCAAGTGTGTTATACTTGATTTGCAATTGTTGTTCTCTTAAAACGGAATCTCGATAACCAATTTCTAATTCGACTCTTTGTTTTGTGAAATTCAAAAGCTTTGCGTTCTCCTTGTAACTCTCAAGCTCGGTGGTCAATTTAGCATTCGCGGCCTTAACTTCGCGATTGACCATTTTAACTTTCTCGATTTCAATGCCACAATTATTGATTAATGTTTCAAAATAAGCACGTGTTTTGATGCAGGTTTTACTGACCAGGTCTTAATATTTATAGTGTCTCGCTATATCTATGGTCTACCCTAATCCACTAACGGGCAGTGTACCCGGTCGTGTGTAGTGTAGTAAATGGTAAAGTCGAGGTCGTCCCAAGAGCTATGTGTTTTGGATTATCACTAAGTCTAATTGTCACAAAATAATAAATGTTTTGATAAGGATTTAATTAATTAAACTACTAATGCAGAATATAAAATAAAAGAAAATAAATGGTAAAGGGAAATCAACAGAGGAATAGTGGTGCTAACCTAGTCAATCCTCCTAGCTAGTTATGTCTACGTCTACCTACTTCCAATTACTTCAGGTGGGGTCAAATTCAAGAGGACAACATTTGGTCAATTCGCCTAACCTATCGGCAAAGATGCCACCACAGGGAGAAATCGGTAGCACTATCATAAGTCTGTTGTTCCCGGTCCCCTAAGTCGAGTCATTAAGTACCGCTACATGCTAGATTCTAAATAGTGAGTGCCCGGCCGTTAGGAGCTTAGGTGATCAATTGGTCAAATCGCACAAGTAGAAAGGGTCGTTAGTTGGTCATATCTTACCTTTCCCATCTCAGTCCGCTCACCTAGGGTCAGTTGGTCATATCTCCTAGGCAATTGGCCTCTATCGCCATTCAAAAGTACCGAACCAAGGGTGAATACCAAAGAACTATGCATGCATACACTTAGAAATAATTGTACGGAAGTAAAGGTAAACACAAACAAAACAATTAAAGAATCATAACTAGGCTAGCACCAAAGGGTGCTTAGCTGCTCATATTAATCATGCAAATCAATTCAATATTCAAAGGTACTAAATACATGAATTGAAAGTAAAAGAAATAATAAACGCTAAAGCTTATCGTAATGGTGTAACTTCTCCCTTGGAAACAGCTCCATATGCTCCCTAGACCTGCCTTGAGCTTTTTCCCACGTTCTCATAGTGTTGTGTGTGGAATGGGATGCTTTGAAATGCTGGAATTCATGGGGTATTTATAGGCCAGGTCTGGGTTACGACGTAACCAATAGAGGAGTTACGCCGTAACCTTCTATTTCTTCATAAATGCACTAGATCTGCTAGTTACGGGTAACCTTATAAGTGGTTATGCCGTAGTCTTCATTAAAATCGGTTACGTCGTAAGTGATGCGATGAGTTACTGGCGTAAGTATCGGCGTGGAACCTCTTTTGACCTAATGGAGTTATGTAGTAACCTTTGGGAAGAGTTACGCCGTAACCTCTTGATAAGTTGGACTTCTGGGTCACGCAATAGTTATGGCGTAATGTGAGAGATGAGTTACGCCGTAACTTCTTCAAAATAGGCATACTATGATAAATCTTTAGTAATGTTTCCATTTCCGCGTCTCTTTAGCTCCAATGCTCGTAATTTACCTGAAAGTGGAAAACAATGGAAAACAAGCGTAAATCCATTTAAATGATATAAATAATGAGCATTATCGGGGGAAATTGACACTTAATATTCAGGACTATTTGATGTTATCATGTTTCCTCATCAGTCTCAGTATTTTGTGCCACAGCCCCTCCACCAGGATCCACATATGGAGTTTCAGAGTTAGTATTGCTACAACTCGGATTCTCCAGGTGTGTATCATAAGTAGGTGCGGATGTCACAGAATGCTGTTCGTCATGAGTAAAGACATCAAATATGACATTGTTATAGCATGGATCAATGATTGGTACCTCAGATATTGCATTGGCGTCATAAAGGAGGTGCGTCGAGTCGATCGCATTTAGTCTCTCAAGATTTGCCATGAAGATGCGCTTGCATTGATTTCCTCGAGGTCTTCCAAATCATCCATAATAGCCATAAAGTCATGTTCCTCAACACTCAACTCAAGTCCTGCGTTTTCCTTTTGTACCAACATGATAGATTTACAAGATCATAAGATCCTTCTTTTTCGCTTAGTAGGACAATTCCTTGCCATGTGACCCACTCCTTGTGGTTGTGTCGTAACCCGATTAGCCTGATTCACATTTCCATAATTCTCAATGACCTGGGGCGCAACATTCCCATTCGATTACCACACTCTATTCCCAACATTCGTCCCATCGATTTCCAACATTCGACCCAATGATTACCACGATACGGAACCACTGATTACCCATGCGAAATCCAATAGCATATCCCTGCTGATTCCCAATAACTCCAACCATTTGTCATTGATTACCCATATTCAAACCCGGCTGTGCAATTTTCCTGTTGCGAGTGTTTGATGAAATCCTTTGGTTGTTGTTAGTTGGTGTGGAATAGAGACTTCTAAATGCTTTACCCAAGAATGCAAATGAATGTGACAATGCCTCTTCTTGTTCAGTTTCAGGATCAGTGATTCCTTGTTCATGGTATTGTGGATACTATTGTTGTTGAATGACTTGTTGTTCTGGTGGATAGAATTGTTGTTGAGGGAAAACAGCTTGTGGTTGTGGAATGTATTGCTGCAAGTTGTTGTTAGTGGAAGATGATGAAGCTTGTTGTTGTGTATTCACTGTAGTTTGAGTCTTTGCAATTAGTGCCAAGGGATCATGATTCTTTGCCAATCTTTCTTTCCTAACTTCTTTCACTTCAGTTTGGTTTTGTTTTAGAAAATCGTTTAGTTGATCAAAGTTCACCTGATGTAAGTCCTTTGTTTGGTTGACAATAATGACATATCGTCCCCATTCTTCTGGAAGTTTGTTGAGAAAGTTGATGTTTTGCACGATAGTTTTGGGTGCCAACTTGTTTATGATTATCTCATTCATCAAAGTGCAAAACCTTCCATAGTAGGATTCAATGGATTCTCCTGGATTTGATGTGAACTTCTCCCATTCAGTTAGCAGCTTGTTCTCCATGTCTTGTTTACCAATTTCTGTTCCATAACATAGCCTTCTAACACGTTCCCACATATCAAAAGAAGTTTCACAGCTGTCAAAAGCAGCAAAGATGTCTCTTGGCAATCCTAGTTGGACAATGTGAATTGCCATGTCATCTGCATCGACTTGCATCTTATCCTCTTTAGTGTATTCTGATTCATAATGAACACGAAATGATGGTGGGACGGGAGGTGTTGCATCAGGATTTCCAGGGATTTGGACTTGTCGAGGCTTGAAGGGTCCATTCGTAATGGATTGAATCATGAGTTTTCCATTAGGTTTGATCTTAATGTAGCGGAGCATACGACTTGTCCATTGAAGATAACCACCTTTTTCCAACATAAGAGGACGGTTTTTGGCACCGGCTGCATGAATGTCTTGTTGAGTAGCCATTGATGAAGGTATTTGATGATAAAGTTGATGTAGGATCGATTCAACGATAAAGGAGTTGTGTTTGATGAAGATTAAGCTCAGTTGTTGTAGTGAAAATTAGGTCTAAAAACTTAAAAACCTCAATAACTTCTGTTCGGAGCGTGCCAATCTCCTAATTCTCACGGTCATTTTGATGGGTAGAACGCTGAAAACGGAGTTACGGTTCAAGAGTTATAGTCGTTTGAAGTTTTGCTCAAAATCTTACTCGTAATCCTGTTCTTAAGCGTAGGAATTGGTGCTTATGCGTAGGATTGCTTATGCGTAAACAACTTATGCGTAGAAAGCTTAGGCGTAGGACTCCTTATGCGTAAATCCCAACTTACGTGTAAACTTAAGGTTAAACGTAAGTCTTATGCGTAAATGTTATACTTAGAAGTAGAGTACCTAACGCGTAAGATATAACTTATGCGTAGAGTGCTTACTCGTAAGCTTTCTGCTTATGCGTAATATTAGGTTTAAAACCAAAATCCTTCACACTCGTCCAAGCGTGAAAGATATCCACAAGTCGAAGTGTTCCATAAACTTATCCAAGTGATGGAAGCACTGAGTAACCGTTGTTGCACGAAGATGGTTCACCAAAAGCTTATGCGTAAACTTCAATTCTTACGTGTAGGAAACTAGGGTTTTGACTTTTTCTTACGCGTAAAAAGAGGGTTTTGACCAAAAGTTGCTTACGCGTAAAAAAATGCCCAGAAATGCAAAAAACACGATTTTTTCACCAAAAACACGTTTCCAATCGATTTATTTTGCAAAAAATTCTTCCAAAACACTTAAAGATCAATAGAGTCTACAACTTTAACCTTAAAACCACGTAAAATTCAAAACTTTATGCAAAAAGCCCACGTTTTATAGGAAAAAACGCAACTTTTCTTGGAACGCTTTAACAAAAAACGAACACACACACTCCTAAACCATTGTTAGGCGATTGATACCAATTGTAGGACCTTAAATATCTCAACCTTATCACGTATACCACTTATCACACAAGTTACACGAACCAAACACAAACACAGGTATGCGTAGAATACGTGAAACACAAACTGTTATGCGTAAATAAGAAAGAAACAAAGATGAGAAAGATGGTGACTTGAAGATATGTTACTCGTGTATGTGTTATAGAGAAAAGATGAAAACAAGAAAGTTGTATTACTTCAAAGGGAAAACACACACACACTCAAGCTGTAACACCCCAACCCGACAAGGGTAGAAGTGTCACAGCCTGGTGTCATATCAGAACATACAAGTAAAATTTTCAAGCGGAAGTCTTTAAATAATAATGTACCAAGTCATAATAACCAAAGATTTACAAGGGAAATTACAAAATCCAAAATGTTTAAAATGATATGAGATCTCCCACAATAGCCCGCCCAAAATGAAACCAAATGATAAGGTAACTATGGTTGGTCCACTCAAATAATCCAACTCTCCGCCCATCAAAGCCCATCTTCAAACCTAACACCGCCGCAGAAAACAAATGCGGTGAGCTTAAAAAGCCCAAGTGAGCGGATATAACAAAACAAAAGCTAAATAAAATCTGAAATGCGAAATGAAACAAAGGAAACGGATAACAAAGTCGCAGCGAAAAGAGAACAATGAGTCAATGAGGATCCTGCAGAACACAATTATACAGATATCCAAAACGAACAGATAACAAGAAGAACGAAGCAAAGCAAAGCAGTGGTGACATATAAACAAGCACATACAAACCAGACATACAAGAACTGAAACATAAGCAAACATAGCATGCGTAGCATCCACACAACATATATGTCATACAATCAATTCAGGAAATCAGGAGGCATACAAGCCAAAAAAATGTCTACAGGAAAGCGGAAGCAATTAATTAATAAGTGAGCATGGCAATTCACACAGGTCAAAACCCTTAGTTGAAGACATAATCAGTATCATAACGGTAGTCAAAACATGGCAGTCACACGTAACAAGTAGGGATACAGTATGTACACTATAATTAAATGAATTAAATACATAGCAGTGCAATTAAACAAGTTAACAAGCTAGACTACATAAGTTGAACCATTTACCCAATCAAACCATAGCATAAACAGAAATGCAAACATGGCAGGTCAACAACAAGTAGATAAGGACACCACGGATAGTCATAGTCCACGAGATTAATTGAACAAGGTACAAAAGATAAACAGATCAACAATCGATTTCACACAAGCACGGTTACCAAACAAATCAAAGGATCACATAACAGTAAGATAGCATATCATCAGATGACAACAGGTAAATCTTATATCGCAAACATACATATCATACAGAGTAATCAGTAGTCATATAAACATGAATATCATAATCAATCCAAAGACATATAATAACCCGGTACGTGAATGGAACGATAGTCTGAAGTAACGGAATATGATAGATCAAAGCAATGGAATATATATAGTAGAGTGAGTCACATAAGGGTACTGGATAAAGGACAATCAATACAGAATATGGGCGTTGGGGAATACAAAGCGCACAATATAGGTGTATCAATAGTGTAAGGTCCGCGGATATCTATCCCGAGCCAACAAAACAAACCATATCAATAGTGGCAATAGCGACCAAGTAACCAATAGTAGCCATTGTATTCGGAGGGTGACCTCGGAATACCAAACCAATAGGAGGAGACCTCAAGTAACCAATGGAGTAGCTAGCTCCCAAAATGTGAGGGGTGTATTGCACACACGCACCGCATCACCAAAACATATCATATCATATCAAATACAAATCAAAACAAATCTAGGATGCATCCATACGCCCCTGCAAAACAATAGTGGCCATACAATATATCCAAGCGCGCATAATCAATACAAAATGGGACGGTGTGGAACATCACTCATCCACTTTGAGTCATGCCATTGGTGCATCAATGACACGGACATGGAACCCCCATGCCTAGTTAATGGCTCGGGTATCAACTGACAGGTCAAAGTGTATAGTATAGAGGTCAATCAATATCAAAGGTCCAATATTAGCAGTTTACAAATCAAATCAATAATCCAATATCAATGGTTCAATTATCAAAGGTCCAATAGCAAAGGATCAATATCAAAGGTTCAATAGCAAAGGGTCAATATCAAAAGTTCAATAGCAGAGCAAAGGTTCAATATCAAATTGGCAAGAGATCAAAGATGCAAAGAGATCATGAGAAACCTTATGAGAAAGGTCAGAATATCTGTACCTTATACCGCAAACGAAACACAACAGAAATACCAAGGTCGGAAGCAAACTCCATCTCCGGCGAATCTACACGAATTCATGACTGGTTTTATTAAAAACTTATTTAATTGATTACTTATTTTAGTCGGCTCTCCAGTTTAGCAGGTTTCCATATTTAGTAACTTTCCATTTTAGGTAACTTTCTATATTTAGTAAAATAGCTTTAGGGTTCATATCATTAATTAGTCAATTTAGAGTTAAGTATAATAACTTATTATAATTTAGGGTCTAAAGTGTAACTTATCAAAATTCAGGGTTTATTGCAATAAGTAATTAAACTTAAAGACTTAATATTATCATTATAATAGTTTAAGGTTAAAATATGCCAATTCAAAATTCCAAGGTTTGCATGCGACATGTCCTAAAGATGAGGGTTAAAAGTGTCAACATATTATGGTTCAAGGTTTAGTAGGTAAATAAATAAAACATGCATATTAATTAATTATTGCGTACATATTACATTTTAGAGATTCAAATACAAGACCAATTGCTAGAAATCTCGACACACCTTTACACTTGATCGCGGTTCAAATGGCTTACCGACATAACTAGATAAACACGTAAAATGATCAACCCCGACTCTATTTCCCGTCATGCTTTCAAAATACAAAATGACTCAATCGTTACTCCCGCGATCACCCTCCAACATACCCCTACGAGACCCTTTTAAAAAAATAGTTTACATGTCAAAATAGTTACCCTTTTTAACTCAATATTATTTTAAAAAGAAATAACATGCATCTTTATATGTATGTCGTGACATGCATGAGTATCCAAAACAGGTTCATGCATTATTCTTTCATTATAGGAGATGATAGACTTATATAATATATGCATGTGGTCGACAAGAGGTTCAAACAAATTCGAACAATATGCTGAATATAAAATTCGACATGTAGGACCTCCCATTCATTATTTTATGTGTCAAGTTTCATGGTTTTATTATTAACGTGACATGATTTATGTGGCCAAGAAGCATGCGTATGGTGACTCTAACTCATGAGCATATTCAGAAATGAAGAGGAAAAGATGAGGTCTTATTGATACCTTTGAGGCGTGAAGAGATGTAGGAACCAAGACCAACACGAAACAATCTAACACCCTTTTTGTTGCTATGGAACCCTACGACCAGCAGCACCAAGACTCAAGACCAAACCAAATGATTTCTTGAACCAAAACTCACGATCACAATCGCTACACGAGCCTACAAATCTCTTCTTGGAACCACCTTTGCAGCCTACCCTTTTTGCCGTAGAAAAAGACGACCAACAAGGGTTTTCAACCCCACGAATTGGACACAACAGCAACAATAACAACGACAGCAGAAGGTCTTGGACTTGGAGTGGGAATTATAAACGTATAGGTTGAGAGGTTCTCTTTGTGTTTCTTTGGATTTGTTAGGAACAATTGAGTGTTGACGTTTGTGTTAAAGAGAGAAAAACGTGTTTTATAGACTTGGTAGCCAATTAAATATTGTATCAATCACCAAGAGTGATATACGGCTTAACTTAGGGAACTCAAGACCAAATTGATACTTTCCAAAATACACTTTTGTAGGCTATGAAAGTGATTGTTAAATGGGAGTAATTTTCGGCTGAAACAAGGGGAATCACAACAGAGATATGACCTTTTAAAATTTCAAATATGATGGCTTCATTTAAATGTAATGTCTTCATAATTATATAAGTGTTTCGGCCCATGCATTATTATTATATTTTTTTTTGTGTGATACGAGTTAGGTTATAAACGTATTTAATGAGCTCAACATATTTTTCGTATTTCATAAATTTTAAATTTGAGGGATAAAACGGTCTTTTCACAAGCTTTTGATTTTAGGGTTTTACAACTCTTCCCCTCTAAAAGAAAAATTTTCGTCCTCGAAAATTGAAGTCGCAGAAGTACACAGAGACGTACAAGTTTAAGGCAGACGTAGCACTCCATAGTCCCACATAGATCATACCGATTTCGATTTCCAAAACGTACCAGACTTATACATAACAGATGTCGATGCGAATTCTCTCAAAGCGGATGCGAATTCAAAACGATCATGAAGAGTGCCAAATAACGGATATAAGCCTTATTCCATTCACGTACCAACCCCAGGCATTTCCCAACACGTCGTATGATTTCAATAAGTTCAAATTATATGATCTCGGTATTATCACATTGATCAGGCGTCATAATACTTGCATCACATAACAAGCCCTTATTGTCATCATATTCCGTCCCGGGTCATAACGAACTACATAGCCAATATCACACAAAACATATCACATACACATATCAAGTAACATACCAAATCAGACCAGATCACATACATACAACATATAACACATCAAGAAAACTTACCATACCACAATGAAAGAGGCCACCAACTTGCACAAAACGGTTCCTCATGACTCTTTACTGTCGGTCCAAAAGAAAAACTGAGATATACCAGAATGCTAAACGATAAAACTTCATGATTCAAACCGAGTTCTGAACGAATCAAAGAAAAGTAATGCCGATCAAAATCACGCAGCAAGATATCAAACCACCTCAAAACGCGTGACAAACGAATCAGAGTAACACAAGTCGCGCCCAAATCAAATGAAGTAGATGAACCTTCTCAGACACCGGTTGAACCTTTTTTCCGTCCTTGCGCCTTTGGTTGATCCGTCCAGCTCCCTCCAAGAACATCCCGATGCCTCCAAAGAAGACGGCGGTCGGGTGTGGCTTACGCTTCACGAACCTCTCCATTTCGAGGCTGCAAAGAACGCAGTTCGGCACCATCATCTTCGGCTCCACGGGTAGTCTCCATCTAACGATCGACAAACGGATGTGCGAAGACAAAATAATAAAATCAAATGTGAAGAGAAGAAGACCAAAACAGTGAAGATAAAAGATTATCGAAGTCAAAACTGAACGACAATCAAAAGGAATCGGAATAGATCATAACAGACGGAAGCCTAGTGTCTACCCAAGTCCTCACAGGTCAATCCTAAGGTCAACAATACGAAACCTTAGCTCTGATACCATAATTGTAACACCCCAACCCGACAAGGGTAGAAGTGTCACAGCCTGGTGTCATATCAGAACATACAAGTAAAATTTTCAAGCGGAAGTCTTTAAATAATAATGTACCAAGTCATAATAACCAAAGATTTACAAGGGAAATTACAAAATCCAAAATGTTTAAAATGATATGAGATCTCCCACAATAGCCCGCCCAAAATGAAACCAAATGATAAGGTAACTATGGTTGGTCCACTCAAATAATCCAACTCTCCGCCCATCAAAGCCCATCTTCAAACCTAACACCTGCCGCAGGAAAACAAATGCGGCTGAGCTTAAAAAGCCCAGTGAACAGATATAACAAAACAAAAGCTAAATAAAATCTGAAATGCGAAATGAAACAAAGGAAACGGATAACAAAGTCGCAGCGAAAAGAGAACAATGAGTCAATGAGGATCTGCAGAACACAATTATACATATATCCAAACGAGCAGATAACAAGAAGAGCGAAGCAAAGCAAAGCGGTGGTGACATATAAACAAGCACATACAAACCGGACATACAAGAGCTGAAACATAAGCAAACATAGCAAAGCGTAGCATCCACACAACATATATGTCATACAATCAATTCAGAAATCGGGAGGCATACAAGCCAAACAAATGTCTACAGAAGCGGAAGCAATTAATTAATAAGTGAGCATGGCAATTCACACAGGTCAAAACCCTTAGTTGAAGACATAATCGATATCATAACGGTAGTCAAAACATGGCGATCCACGTAACAAGTAGGGATACAAGATGTACACTATAATTAAATGAATTAAATACATAGCGATGCAATTAAACAAGTTAACAAGCTAGACTACATAAGTTGAACCATTTACCCAATCAAACCATAGCATAAACAGAAATGCAAACATGGCAGGTCAACAACAAGTAGATAAGGACACCACGGATAGTCATAGTCCACGAGATTAATTGAACAAGGTACAAAAGATAAACAGATCAACAATCGATTTCACACAAGCACGGTTACCAAACAAATCAAAGGATCACATAACAAGAAGATAGCATATCATCGATGACAACAGTAAATCTTATATCGCAAACATACATATCATACAGAGTAATCAGTAGTCATATAAACATGAATATCATAATCAATCCAAAGACATATAATAACCCGGTACGTGAATGGAACGATAGTCTGAAGTAACGGAATATGATAGATCAAAGCAATGGAATATATATAGTAGAGTGAGTCACATAAGGGTACTGGATAAAGGACAATCAATACAGAATATGGGCGTTGGGGAATACAAAACGTACAATATAGGTGTATCAATAGTGTAAGGTCTGTCAGATATCTATCCCGAGCCAACAAAACAAACCATATCAATAGTGGCAATAGCAGCCAAGTAACCAATAGTAGCCATTGTATTCGGAGGGGTGACCTCGGAATACCAAACCAATAGGAGGAGACCTCGGTAACCAATGGAGTAGCTAGCTCCCAAAATGTGAGGGGTGTATTGCACACACGCACCGCATCACCAAAACATATCATATCATATCAAATACAAATCAAAACAAATCTAGGATGCATCCATACGCCCCCTGCAAAACAATAGTGGCCATACAATATATCTGAAGCGCGCATAATCAATACAAAATGGGGACGGTGTGGAACATCACTCATCCACACTGGAGTCATGCCATTGGTGCATCAATGACACGGACATGGAACCCCCATGCCTAGTTAATGGCTCGGGTATCAACTGACAGGTCAAAGTGTATAGTATAGAGGTCAATCAATATCAAAGGTCCAATATTAGCAGTTTACAAATCAAATCAATAATCCAATATCAATGGTTCAATTATCAAAGGTCCAATAGCAAAGGATCAATATCAAAGGTTCAATAGCAAAGGGTCAATATCAAAAGTTCAATGGCAGAGCAAAGGTTCAATATCAAATTGGCGAGAGATCAAAGATGCAAAGAGATCATGAGAAACCTTATGAGAAAGGTCGAATATCATACCTTATACATAAACGAAACACAATGAAATACCAAGGTCGGAAGCAAACTCCATCTCGTGAATCTACACGAATTCATGGTGGTTTTATTAAAAACTTATTTAATTCAGATTACTTATTTTAGTCGGCTCTCCAGTTTTAGCAGGTTTCCATATTTAGTAACTTTCCATTTTAGGTAACTTTCTATATTTAGTAAAATAGCTTTAGGGTTCATATCATTAATTAGTCAATTTAGAGTTAAGTATAATAACTTATTATAATTTAGGGTCTAAAGTGTAACTTATCAAAATTCAGGGTTTATTGCAATAAGTAATTAAACTTAAAGACTTAATATTATCATTATAATAGTTTAAGGTTAAAATATGCCAATTCAAAATTCCAAGGTTTGCATCGACATGTTCTAAAGATGAGGGTTAAAAGTGTCAACATATTATGGTTCAAGGTTTAGTAGGTAAATAAATAAAACATGCATATTAATTAATTATTGCGTCTGATTACATTTTAGAGATTCAAATACAAGACCAATTGCTAGAAATCTCGACACACCTTTACACTTGATCGCGGTTCAAATGGCTTACCGACACAACTAGATAAACACGTAAAATGATCAACCCGACTCTATTTCCGTCATGCTTTCAAAATACAAAATGACTCAATCGTTACTCCGCGATCACCCTCCAACATACCCCTACGAGACCCTTTTAAAAAAATAGTTTACATGTCAAAATAGTTACCCTTTTTAACTCAATATTATTTTAGAAAGAAATAACATGCATCTTTATATGTATGTCGTGACATGCATGAGTATCCAAAACAGGTTCATGCATTATTCTTTCATTATAGGAGATGATAGACTTATATAATATATGCATGTGGTCGACAAGAGGTTCAAACAAATTGAACAATATCTTTGAATATAAAATTCGACATGTAGGACCTCCCATTCATTATTTTATGTGTCAAGTTTCATGGTTTTATTATTAACGTGACATGATTTATGTGGCCAAGAAGCATGCGTATGGTGACTCTAACTCATGAGCATATTCGAAATGAAGAGGAAAAGATGAGGTCTTATTGATACCTTTGAGGCGTGAAGAGATGTAGGAACCAAGACCAACACGAAACAATCTAACACCCTTTTGTTGCTATGGAACCCTACGACCAAGAGCGACCAAGACTCAAGACCAAACCAAATGATTTCTTGAACCAAAACTCACGATCACAATCGCTACACGAGCCTACAAATCTCTTCTTGGAACCACCTTTGCAGCCTACCCTTTTTGCCGTAGAAAAAGACGACCAACAAGGGTTTTCAACCCCACGAATTGGACACAACAGCAACAATAACAACGACAGCAGAAGGTCTTGGACTTGGAGTGGGAATTATAAACGTATAGGTTGAGAGGTTCTCTTTGTGTTTCTTTGGATTTGTTAGGAACAATTGAGTGTTGACGTTTGTGTTAAAGAGAGAAAAACGTGTTTTATAGACTTGGTAGCCAATTAAATATTGTATCAATCACCAAGAGTGATATACGGCTTAACTTAGGGAACTCAAGACCAAATTGATACTTTCCAAAATACACTTTTGTAGGCTATGAAAGTGATTGTTAAATGGGAGTAATTTTCGGCTGAAACAAGGGGAATCACAACAGAGATATGACCTTTTAAAATTTCAAATATGATGGCTTCATTTAAATGTAATGTCTTCATAATTATATAAGTGTTTCGGCCCATGCATTATTATTATATTTTTTTTGTGTGATACGAGTTAGGTTATAAACGTATTTAATGAGCTCAACATATTTTTCGTATTTCATAAATTTTAAATTTGAGGGATAAAACGGTCTTTTCACAAGCTTTTGATTTTAGGGTTTTACACAAGCACACCCCTCAAATGAGACTTTGAGGGGTATTTATAGTACAAGTACTAGACACCCTAATGGGCTTACCATGGGCCTCGTGGTGGACTTGGATTGGATTGGATTACAAGAACTTATTCAAGGCTAGCTTAACATAACTTCTAGCCATTTAGCTTAGCCCAATCCACGAGCCCGTTGACTATTCTAATATGATTTCTAACACACGTTACAAAGTTCCTAAATGTGAATGACCATCACTTCTAATAAAAATGTTACGGCTAACACGTAAGATAATCCGAACTACTATCTTGGGATAGTCATCAAATCTTCTCGTCACTTCTTAGAAGTACTAGCCTGATTAGATTTCAAGGATATCATTCCGCCATATTCCTTTAAAATTCACTTTTAATTTTAAAACAAACTTGACACCTCTACCTAATAATAATGGTAAGCGTACGCTACACTCTTTTAATAGTAAACATATCACATCATTATCTGAACCCCATTGATATTCAGTATGTAAAACTTCACAGTACCATGTTTCTTTCAAACACTAGTAGACATAAACACTATACGATGTAGCCTTCATCCCGAAACCACCTAAGACAAGATCAACTTTGGAAATGATTTGGATAACCACTTGCCACTAGCAAGACTTTCCTACAACAATTATCACATCATTATAAACTATTTTCACATCAACAATATCTTACACCTTTGATTAACAACAGTTACCCTAACAACAACAAAACTATTCCATTTGAGACACTATATAGACGATAGTGTTAGTTAACCATTTGCTGGACTAAGGTGTTCAGAGATCACCCATGAAAAAACTAAGGAAACCATACAAATATAAATTAGGCTCCATGCGCACACTATCAACAAAAACTCCATGTTAGAAATTAAGGTTTTATTGATAGCCTCGATACAATAAGATATGATTCGTTTTGAGAATCGGGAAAAGCCAAACTTTAGGTATATTGGACTCTATAAGATTTTAACAAAACCCTTTAAATTATCAACTTAAGCCACATGATACATAATACATTCTATGACCAGAAACTTGAGAACGCAAAGATTAGGATTCGGCGTATACACCCTCATGTCCCTAGACACTTCAACATCGGATAACACACACTGAATTATGGGAGGGAATTCCCATTAAGGTGGTGAGACTGTAACAATTCGCATTTTCAGGATTTCTATCCATTCTCAAATTTTTACTATTCATCTCGAGAAATTACTATTCACTTTTACTATTCACTTTCACTATTCATCCCATAAAAATTTTATTTCACATTCTCGTAAGATATATTAGTTTAGTAATATCGTGAGAGTTTGACAATCGATAGATCATTTTCGCAAAAGTTATTAAGAAAACATCGTTTTAAAGTTTCGTTTTGGTCGGAACACCATTTAAACATCCTGCGCATAACGAAAATCAACTCTGACAATTTTCCTCACATCAGATTAATTTTTAGATCACTCATAATAAATTAGAAGAATTTTTAAGATATCATTTAAAAATGTTACAAAATAAACCACGAGTCAGACGAGACTAAACTTACGTTTTAAACAATTCTCGAGACCCGGACTTAACCATTTCAGCTTGTATTTTCTAAGATGTTTTGACACTTTTACATTTTTGGAAAAGTCAAACATATTCCCTCCTCCGTTGACCATAAAGAAATTAACCTTATACGTTCTACAATTTTCTTAAATCGCGTAACTTTTAGACTTCACGTATAAGCATTAAGTTATCCCACGATGTGAAAACCACATTTTTACATCTCATATCACTTTTAGACTAATTTTAGTCTACTCTAAATAAATTCACGGTCATTTCCCTGAAATTTCGTTCTTTTCTGATAAATTGCGAATTACGAGTTTTTGACCCGTGTTTCCAGCTTTAAGCAGTGTTTTTGCACCCAATGAGACTTATCACCCATTTTATGTTTTTATATGGAGTATAATGATGAGTTTCATCATTCCTGCAAGTTTCGAATTTTTACGATACCCGGTTTTACGTTTTATGGCTTAACAACTTACGGTTGGCATTAAACGGAACAAAATCTTGCTCTAAACTCAAGATAAGACCAAGACTTATCATCTAAGCCACCTATGCATGTTATGGCCGACCTAAGGGGGGGGGAGTCATCATCTTGGTGGCTTAATCCTAACCATGGTTCATTTAGATCATTACATGTGTCCTAACTTAACCATGGTTAATATTTAACCCAATATATGGTTAACCAAACTTACCCTCCTATAAATAGCAAGTGAAATACATCCTAAGAACCCTCAAACACTGAATTGGTTCGTTCAGATCGTCAAACCATCACATCTTCCATAATTTGTTCTTAAACTCCAAGTTTATGCAAAGAAGTTTCAAGTAGTAAGTTACTACATCAAATCTCTAGCAAGTTTAAGTGATCTTCTTGAGTTTAAATCCACTCAAGTCACTTAGTACTTTATCACCAACTCTTCAAGATTGCTAGGGTGCCAAGGTGTAGAAAGCTAGCTCAATCCGAAGTATTAAGTGATCAATCAAATTCCTATCCTTACTAAGTTACTCCTTTCTTATTGAAAGCCAAAAGTTGTAAGCAACTAATCACCACCATCATCTCATCTTTATTATTCATAATCTTAACTATTTCATGCTATATATATAGTTACTATGTTGATTCATAAAGTACATATACTCAATCACATGTTTTAATTCATATATTGTCGTAAAAGTAACAAACTAGTAAACTAGTCATATTCTACACGTTTGAAACCATTAAAACCAGTCACATATGGACATTATAACTTACATACTATGGTAGACAAGATAAAAAGGTAAACATAGAAATTTGAATCACCCAAAATGGACAAACGAGTCAAAAGAAGTTAGCAAAACCAAAACGCCGAAACTGCCAATTTGAACCTGTTAAGGGTCTGTCCGTGTTAAAAGTGGTACTTTTGGTCCGAATCATCAAAAAGTTAAAACATGAAAGTTGTCCGGAACGACGTTTTCCCTCTATTTGAACGAAGCTCGGACCTTGAAAACGCTTAATAGGCCATATTCTTTCAAAAACTGAAACTACCCTATATGTAGTTTCACGACTATACTTTTGTCACAACTAAAAGCGAAACCAAGTTATTTTCATAGCTAGTTACATATTAACTTAACAAAAATTCATTTAATCTTTGAATTAGTATTTTCACAAGTAACATAAAAATGACCATTTTACCTTTTCCGACGATTTTTACCAAAACTTCATTCTTGAACATGTTAATAAGTTGTAATCACTAGTAAACAATGAGAACTTGTACAAACTAGATATTTACTAAAAACATGATAAAGTTTATGGTATAACAATCTTCACTCAAAACATATGTTTTATCCACTAAGTGCTACAAAACTAGGGATCTTCATGTGAGGGGTTTCATTTGGGTAAAACGTATCGACGAGTTGCTGGATTTACGATTTAAAGTGTCCTAGCTCATCGAACGTTTACTACATAACCTCTGAATTGTGATGGCCCAAACGGTAGTACGATATGTATAAACTAAACTCGTTTTCACAACTAGACCATTTCTATAAAACGACATACACAAAAACCATGTACTACATCATGATCAACATAGAAACGTATATAGGTTTTTTATTTCTTTAGCATCATTATTTCAAACCTAAGTTGCAACATCCTATTCTAGGTTGCTCATAGAAGTTCCCACGGCATATCCATCATTCTCATTATACATTTGATATCATTTACTCTGAGGGGAGTTCATAGCCCCACTTTTATTACTTAATTGTTTTACAAACCCTTGGGGGAGATACATGCTTTATTTTAAATCGAACACATTGCTTTCAAACTGTATGCTTATATGATTGTTTTATTAGCACTAAGTTACCACATTTGCCAAACTTAAGTCCCTTAATCATGAATCATTAATCACTAGTGAGAGTGGGCGCGAATATTGTGAATATATCTATTGGGATTGATTTAATCCGTTTGTGTTGACCGGGTAGGCAAACAAACGCACTATATTTGAGTAACATTGGTAAAACGACAATTTTACACGATAGGGCACGCACCGACATTTTCTCCAATTAATTTTGGAACACGTTAACGCCTTGATTGCATGATGCTTAGTCTAATAATAACTGTTTTGGTTTTCAAACCATTGGTGTGAATTTATAACTCACATTACAAACATAATGTGTTCAACCATCAAACAAATTCTATGAATTTCACTCAACCTTTGTGTTGACAGTTTTAAACATGTATTTCAGGTCCATAATGTCAGAAGCTGGCACGGAAGAGCAAGGACTAGATCAAGAAGGCTATAAATATTTTATCATTCATAAAACATCAAAGACTTTATACTAATGTATTTTGTAAACCGTGAAACCAAATGGGACCTATTTTGTAAAATCTGATATATTTTAATAATTTGAATGATAAATCCTTTTTAAACGACTCCTTTAGAGTTCATTTTCTATTGTTATGACTGTTGTGCGATGAAGTAACACCCAGTTTGAATTCCACTGCATATCACGAAATTGGGGGTGTTACACACTCTTCACTAGAGAAGATTGTATAACAAAATCAAGGTGTTGAATCAACATGTGGAAAACTAGAAGGGGGGTTGAATAGTTTACCGATTAAATCTTTGTTTTGAAACTTATTGAAAGATCAATTGATATTGATCTTAGATATGTTAGTGAAATATGCGAACAATATATAAAGAGTAGATAAGGAAATAAACTATCAAACCACAACAAGTTTTTTATAGTGGTTCGGTCTACAAGGACTCTTTTTCCTTTCCCTACTCTACTCCCCGAGTCTCACACTCGAGAGTTTAACTTCACTAGTCAACAAGCTCCTTTCACAGGTGGAGAAACCTTTACACTTCGCTTACACACTATTTCCGACACTAAGCTAGATGTCGAGTTCTTTTCAAGGGTACAACCACTCCCACACACAATGTATTTTAAGGACTAAAATACTAACCACTCACACTCACAAGATTATGACGTGTTAGGTCACCATATGAGTAACACAAGCATCAATATAAGAAAGAGATAAGAAGAGATCGGATGAACAACACACACACACACGATATGAGTGTAAGAAGTGTTATGCGTAAATGTAAATGTGTGAATTGAACAACCAACCCTCAAGTGAGGGTATTACACAGGTATTTATAGGAGAGGGAGCTAGGGCAACACTCATAGTCCCTTCCTTTCTTTATTGGACTTAGGCCAAGGCTTATGGGCCTTCTACATAAGACTTAGTTTAATAACAAACATAAAGGCCATATTAAGCTAACTATTACATATGAATCACTAACACTTGAATTAAGGTTTAGGAGTGATTCCAACAATCTCCCCCTAAGTGTTAGTGATGAATGAAAGAGTGATAAACGATGTAGGTGTTGATGTAATAGTAGCTTTGATGTCTTCTAACATTCTTCTTTCTTGTGAGAAGAAGTGTCTTGATTCGAACAATCTCCCCAGTGTAGAGAAATTGTTTCCTTTGAAAAGTTCTGCTTTGACGTCATCATTTTCTTTGTTCATTGATCTTTGTTCTTTATGATGGTAGTGATAGTATGTTGTTGTCTGCATCAGGTCTGCTTCGTTGCTCCAGTGTCTCCACGTCATTCTTCAACATGCTCACACGCTCTTTGACGTTGGATTTCAGTACTGATGAAGTTCTCTTAGTCTTTAAACTTTGTAGATTCTTTGACTTAGATGAAGAATCATTCTGACTGTGTGTTGCCTTTTGAGAGAACTTCCATTAGTGACGTTGTTGGTATGAGCATGTGAAGAATCTGCACGATCAGTCCGCTCCAGAACTTCCATAAGAAGAAAACATAAAACAACGGTTAGTAAAAAAACGGATTCCGGAACTTACAAGTTTGAATTTCGAGGGTGTTAACAGCATAGTGTGAAAACACATCTCTAATTATCACAAAGGCCGTTCCTGAACTGGAGTCCCACAAGTGAGATAACGCGATGTGCGAAGTACACCTCTGATTCGGATGAGTCGTTGAGGTACACCAAGCATCACCTCACGATTGTAGACCGTTTGAGACACACTAAGCGTAATCCACGAGGAGTTACCAAGTGACTGCTGTCGAGTGTTTGATGTTGACCATGGCATGAGTTTCCATTCAATCACCGAGGATCACATGTGAACCTCTCATGAATGTTCTCGACATATTGATAGGATCATGTAGGACTCGATAACGTACCCTTTGTTTTCTTATTGTTGAGCGACAAGTGATGAAATGTCAAGTGTACATATGAGATCTTTTGATGAATCTTGTGGCTCTAGACTTAATTGTGCGTTTTGGTTTTCTGGCGGAGACTAGGAGAGGGTCTCCTTCTTCAATACCAAAGAATCTCTAAAGAAAGCCGGCGGTTCGTGGGGTTTCTGTGAGAATGAAACAAGCTTCATTGAGAGAAACTTGAGTGGATAAGAAGGTTTAGTGCATGCGTCATTGGGTCCATGACAACTTTTAATCTTCAATACGGTGTCATCAAGTGACAACCAAGAGTATATGAATTAAACCGATTGTGCGCCCTAAGTTGAATAACGGAGGCTATTTCTTTTCACAATTTTCTTTGCTTTTCTTTTAATTCTTCAACTCCTTCTTTCTCCGATTCTCATTTTCTCCTTTTATGATCATACCTAAGGACTTCTAATTTTAACTATTGGTAGTGTCCTTGGGTAGATCCCTCCGACTCATGGATCATATGACTGTTATTCCTAACCTTAATCACCTTATAACTCCATTGCCATAAAACCATTTTCATGAAAATCTCTCGAAGTGTTTGTGAATGAAAACATGTTTGAACACTTAAAGAGTTTTAGATTTTCAAAATACTCCCCTCAACATGTGCTTTAGAGTTTTGACGGAAATCGCACAGTGAGGAAAGAGCGCACTTTTGAATTGATCGACTCAAGATAGAGCGGTTCCTTGCGAGACACGATTACGTTGCATAGTTAAAGAGATACATTGTCGACTTTTGGTGACAACTAGCTCTAATAAGTACCTTGAAGATGTGGACAACCCCGAAGGTTGTCAAACCCGTCCAAGTTCATGTCTATCAAGAGCTTCTCGAATAGGTACAATTTACTTGGATAAGTCTTGGAAGACAAATCTTTTCAATGTATGATTGTTCAGTTCCTGTCAATTCATGGGTTGAAGTCTTTTCACACGAGGATTCAATAGCAAAACACAACATATTTCTTATCACTTAATTTTTCTCCCCCTCAAATATGGCATATAAATATGTTATTTTTTAAGAAATGTTGAGAATAAATATGATCATTTTGAGTTTTGTGGGAAGATTACAACAAAGATCAATTTGTGAACAAAGTTTGTAATCAAATACTCCCCCTCAACAAGTGATATAAATGGTTGAGGTTTTGAAAAACATAAGGGGAAGTACTTGTTCTTTTTAGCAAAACCTTTTAAAATTGAAAGGTTTGATAGGTTTTACTCAAAAGTAAGAAGCTTTCGCTCCTTTTATAAGGATTATGGCACTGAAGCGTACCACAGGGTCCTTTCATTACAAGTACGGGTTGTACACTGTTATGTGTGCACAAGCTATAGTCATTATTAAATCACACATCCAAATATGAAATTGAAACAGTTTAAGGGGTACCAGGTAGTCCATCAATCTTTCCAAGGATGCGAACAGGGCGTTGATAGCCTGAGAGAGTAATCCTGGGACGACCACCTACGAAGCTCTCCAGAGTTCTAAACAGGTCCCTTCTGTACAACCTTTCATCGATCCTGGTGATAATCCTCTTAACATCCCATTTTTCTTGAGAATTCCATCGCTTTGGAGACCCAATGCCTTCATGTATCGCCTTCAACCTATAAGCCAAGCCATCCCTGACCTTCTTCAATGTGTGATCCCCAAACTTGTGAAGATCTCTATACGTCATCAAGCAGTTGCATTGTAGTTCACTACGGTAAACTACGCCGAATGGTTTTCGGCGAGTGTATTGTGGGCGGTTGATGTCGGGAAGTTCTAGGCGAGGTGCGGTGAAGTTGACACGAGTCGATACGATTCAACGACAAGTTCTAAATCTTCTACACGTTCCTGGATCACTATGCTTCTGATGAAGATGAGCAAGGACTTGATGTATTCTCGTTGAATTTCAGTCGAGAAATGTCTCATTCTTCCTTGTACTTTGGCAAAATACAGATCTTCAATGTCGTTGAGAGACAAGTTCTGAAAGTCCGCTTCACAGAAATCATAGTCCCTTTCGTCTTGTCTTTTGACCACGATAGTGTTGAGGAAGGTGTAATCCCATTTAGACGAAAGAATGACATGCTTAACAGCAACGATCCCTTTATCACTGAGCACTTCATGTTGAGACCTTCGAACCTGGCAGTTTTTGTAGTAGATTCGACGGCGTTCCGACCAATGGTGAATCCCGTACATTGCGTAAATGTCATACTCTTCCACTCTGTTATTGAACATGTGGGTAGTCTTTTCCTCAATGGCTATGCAGTTGGAGTATATGGCTGCTGGGAACGGAAGTGTTAGTGATGTAGCGTATTTCTTTGAACCATCGCTACTGTGTAGAAAAATTCCAAGTCATTGTTGAAGAAGTAGCGGAATGGAATCTTAGGTTGATCTGGTTGGCCAATCGTTGGTAGAGGTTTAGACCAATCGGTGTAGTATGGAGCCTTGTCTCTTCTTGTGTAGTCGATGTTTGCTTCAGGGTTGAGCCAATCAATGTTGTTAGACATGGCTCGTGCTATGTTTTCAAGGTGATATTCAACTTCAATAGCACTTTCCGAGCTGTCTTTGAGTAGTTGAAAGGCTTCATTCTTGATTCGTTTCAACTCTGATTTCGTCATCTTCTTCACTCGGAACTTTTCTTGAAGATACTTAGCATGCTCCAATGTATGACCTTCTACCATTTCTTGATCATCAGTTAGGGAGGGAGTAGCATCAACAAGTGTGGAGAACCAATCATACTCGGTGTCATCTTCATCTAGCCAAGAGATGACATCAGCCTTAGGCGTCTTCTTCTTTTTCTTCGGCCTTGATGAGGATGATGGTTTCTTTGTTAAAGTAGGAGAGGTGGGTTGTTGTTGGGGCTCAGGGACTTCCTCATCGTCACCACCAGTATACTCGAAGTGATCACCGGTTTTCTCTGTCTGAGGTCGTAACTCAGAGTCCTGAGGTTTGTCAGCGGAAGAGAGTGGAGGAGATCGTCTTGGTGTTGGAGTTCTTCGGGGTGGTGGTGGCATAGAGGAGGGTTCTCCAGACTTCTTTGGATGTTTAGGCTCCGAATCCTTATCCTTATCCTTATCTTCATCGTCTCTTGGACGTTTAAGCCTTTGAGCTTCTTCTCTGCAGGCTGATTTGAGTTGGTATTCGAGCAATGCTTCAAACAATTTACCTTCGTAAAAAGTAAATGTTGGAGATCGTTTAGACATTTGAGTTATCAGTCTGGAAACCAATTCAGCATTGGAGAAGACTATAGGATCAGTTGGGTTGATTATTACGGTCATTGGTGTTGATCTTATAGTTTGCTTGGCCAAATGCATCGATTCGGATAGAGTTGTCATTGAACATTTCTCTTGTCACACCGGAACTTTGTCGAGTAAGGCGATGAGTATAGACCTTAATCATTTTGTTAATTTCCCTTGAAGATCACGTTTCATGAATTTCGAACATATTCCTTTCAACCGACATCTTGTCGGTCTCGTCGAGAAGATCTTGGATCCGTCGTGAGAAAATTGACTTTTGTTAAGCACGTCTTTCTTTCGACCGCTTGTGACTTTAACAATCCTTGTCTTTGCCTGAGATATCCAAGAGTCCATTGGCTTCTTCACAGATTTGGATGTGGATCTGGTTGATCTTTTGGATGGTGGAGGTGAAGAGTGAGAAGACGAATCTGATGATGAGGAGACATGAGGAGGTTCAGTATCCTTAGGAGGTTCAGAAGTTTCCTCCTTGGAACGAGTTGGACTGTTGAGAAGAAAATCATCATAGTTCACTTCGTCATCTTGTCCAGTTTTAGCCTTTTCTTCAGCCTGAATCCGAGCTTCTTCATCAGCTTTTTCTTTCTCAGACTTCTCTGTTTCTGGTTCCTCAATGTCATAATCAATAGAATCCTCCAGGCGCTTTTGTTGTTGCTCAAGAGTGTTGGTACCAGTTCACTTATCGGGTTGATTAACCGCATCAGGAATTGGTGTAGATTGGACACCACCACTTGACCCTCCGGGGCCACGCATTTGTTCCTGTTCAAACTCTTTTGCCATGTGTTGGAGTCAAATGATTTTGAACTTATTCCTGTAGTCAGTATCCAGTGGCTCTTCATCAGAGCTTTCTTCTTCATGCTTAAGTACTAGAGTCTTCCCTTTGCCTTGGTCAGCTATTGGACTAGGAGGTTTAGCTACTGTTGGAGTTACATCGGTTGCAGTTTCAGAGTAGATGACCTCGTCGTCTAATTCGGTTTCCTCAGAGCTTTCATCCACTAGCTTTCTTTGCGGTTCAGACTTAGGAATGGGAATGGGAACAACTTCCTTAGAGGGAACTTTCCGTTTGTGTCCAGGTTTCCTCTTACGGAACTTTCTTTGACTCTCAGTGCTTGTAACACTTCCTGCACGGCCTATTCTGGTTTTCCTTGTAGGTGTACCAGTGGACTTTTCATCGAGAAAGCCTACTTTGCCTTCTTCAACTGCTACCAGATATCGTTTGTACGAATACAGTTGTTTGATATTATCAGTTAAGAGGTGATCCGCAAAGACCGCACCTTGTTTCTTTGTTGTAGAGTCCTTAAATCTGACTGTGAGTGTAGGCTCATGCAACATGGAGTGATTGTTGGGGTCATTGAGTCTCTTGGGGATATCAGGATTATATCCAAGAGCTCTTTGGATCAACAGTTTTGTATATCTGATGTATGGGATCTTGGAGCCAAGATTTTTGAGGAATGACATCATGTCTTCCCATATCAGAGCTTCAACTTCAATATGTTTCATGTTGACCAAAGCCCTAAAAATTTATAGTTTAACGAGCTTGGGATGCTCATATCCACTATCACGTCCAGAAACGGATTTGGTGATGATAATGTAGAGAGTTATCCACGGCTGAGGAATATTCTTAAGATCCACGTATGAATGCTTTGTGATTACTCCTGAAGCTTCGTCATAACAAATATCGATCATGAATTGCAGAACAGTCTCTTCAGTTGGTGTGGCAATGTATTTGGTTGGCTCGATGACAGGAATGAGAAGAACATCCCTTAAGTCTGCAGGTGTGATGGTGACTTGTTTGTCATTGAGCATCACCGTCACAACGTTTTGTCCTTTGATCTTTTGCATTGTATTCCAGAACTGGTGAATATAGATCTCAGGCATTGTAGCAGAATTGGTGAGCATGTTCTGATAAGGATGATTCTTCAGAATATCCACAACAATTAAACACGAAGACTCTGAGCATGTGAGAGTATCAAAATCAACACGAAGGTTGTTCTTTCCTATCTTCATCGGATAGCCATTAGGGAATATATCAGCAACGGTGAGAACATTTGGTGCTTCCACATTACGCATTTGAGCGTCCATGTCGTGATCGAAGATATTTAGCCAAAGAACCAACATATCGAAGACATTATGTTAGTCAACAAATGGTTTTATTGTCTAATTGTTGAATGTGATATGTCGATGATTGTTACGAGTCCAATGTCACTTGTTTGTCCAATGACGTCGTGATAAGTTTCGTGAGTTGATTAACTTTAAGTTTTAAAGTCCATGTTTTCACTTATTTTTCACAACTTATTAAACGTTTAAGCTTATAGTGACATTATTGGTTTCGTGGTGTTATGATTTATTTATTTACAAGTTTGTACGCGTAACAATTCATAATTAAGGTTAAACTAGGTTTAGGCGTAGAAATAGCAAGCTTATGCGTGGCAGGGAGTGGTATAGCGTAAGCATAAGCTTATCGTGGGTTCTTGACTTACGCGTAAGAAATATTACAGCGTAGGAAAAGAGTGCCTTATCGTAAAGCTTACGGCGTGGCGTATATGGAACCTACGCGTAAGGCTTACTCGAAGAGTCAACCTTATGCGTGGAGGTTCTTGTTCACGCATATCCTTCATAGGATACGCCGTAGTCCCTTATGTAGAACCTTACGCGTAAACACTACGCGTAAGATTTCTCTTACGCATAACATGCTACGCGTAAGGTGATCCTTATGCGTAGATGGCAAATACCCTTGATTGTGAATTTTCACGCGTAGAAAACCTGAAATAAATACATCTTAACATCAACATTAACACATACATTCATTATATTTCAAATCAATTCATGAATACTTGTTTAAGCAATTAAGCGTAGAAACAGGTTACGCGTAGCCTAAACCCTAAGGTTCAATTTTTACGAATAAGATTTTTAACCATGGGATTAACACCAAACTTGTTCTGGGATGTTTAAGAAGCCTAATGAGTTGTTTTATCCACGTTTTAACATCAAAATCTAAGCAGATCAAGAATACCCAAAAACTACGAACATGAACCCTAATTTTCAATTAAATCCTATTAAGTGTTTTCTGGGTGATTTCTAGGCTTAGATATGATCAATTCAACATTAAAACAACATCATACAACTATCTTTTTAACCAGAAACACTCACTATTGAAAATGCCCAAAATAACGCATGAACCCTAATATTCAAAATCAAACAATTCGTATTTCTGGGCGAGTATTGATGATAAAAATGGAATCATAGTGATTAAATAAACGTTTTGACATAACCATTTTAACCGAAAACACTCAAGATCGATTATGTGTTCATACGCTTATGCGTAGAACGCAAAAATCACTCAAAGTCACGTTTTAACCGTTGGATTTATGAAAGATTCAAAACCATTGTTTGTAAACATATTAAGATTAAGAAACCACTTACAAATTGATGATCAAGAACTCGGATTTGTATATTGATTTTTAGGCATAAGATTTGGGTTGTTGAGTAATAAATGAGAAGAGTAATGTGGAAGAGATATTTTGTTTAAAAAGTTTGAAGTTTTGACAGTTTTAGTCCCTCCACATTAACCATTTACAACCAATACCCATAAATTCCATTTTGGTTATCAAACGAATGATATTTTGAAAGAATTTTGACGACACTCCCCCTCGACATAAGAAATAATGTAGTTTTATGAATTTTAGTCCGAGGAGTGTCAGTAAACCAGAAATGTGACCACCATTTAAAGAAACAACCGGGATAATAGTAACATGCAAGTACAAGGTTTTATGAAACTGAAAAATATTTTCTTTCTCCCCCTCAACACTTGATCGAAAAAATACTAAATTTTGAAAGATTTGAGTGTTGATGGAAGATTTGTACTTGCCACGTTAAAAGAAATATAGATGGAAGAATATTTTTGTTGTTTTAAGCGATTTTATAATTTTGTATTTTGTTTTGAAAATATTTACAAAAGAGGTTTTGGTGTTTGACGGTTTTAAGAATGTTTTAAGAGTTCATCCAGTTCCTCTTGAGTCAAACACCGCATACCAATCCGGTGGACCAACTCATTAAACCTAGCGGGAGCTAAGGCTTTGGTGAGGAGATCGCCAATTGGTATTCTGCACCATAAAGTATAATTCAACAAGTACTGTTCCACGTGGTCCTTGATGAAATGATATCAAAGATCGATGTGCTTTGATTTGAGTGTTGAAGCGAGTTGCGAGATCGCAATAGCACTCCGATTTTTCATGATACATCGGGATTACATCAAACACGTAACCATAGTCTTTGAGTTGTGTTCTCATCCAAATGACTTGAGCACAACACCGACATGGCTACATATTACGCTTCGGTTGAGGACGATATACAATCCTGCTTCTTCGATTGCCATGACACCAGTTTAACACAAAGAAATTGTAATGCTCCTGAAGTACTTTTCCGTGAATTTAAGCATCTTGCGTGGTCAGCGTCTGAAAACGCTATTAGTTCAAAACCAGAATCCTTCGATATCAGATCACCAAATTAATGGTTCCCTTGATGTATCAGAGGATTCTTTTAGCCTCAGAGAGGTGGATT
Organism: Chrysanthemum lavandulifolium; assembly: GCA_022545495.1. NCBI lineage: Eukaryota > Viridiplantae > Streptophyta > Magnoliopsida > Asterales > Asteraceae > Chrysanthemum > Chrysanthemum lavandulifolium. The sequence goes on from CM040245.1 coordinate 204,560,510, forward strand.
TCAGTTGGTCGCGACTGATAACGGGTGCAGAGATATACAACAAAAACAATATCAGGTCTTCTAGTTGTTAGATACATGAGAGACCCAATGATACTACGGTATTTGGTAGGGTCCACAAATTTCCTATGTAAATCAGCGTCTAGCTTCTTGGTAGGAGCCATTGGTGTGGCATAGGTGTCACAGTTTTGCATTACAAATTTGTTTAACAATTCAAGGGCATATTTGGACTGACTCAAGAAAATACCACTGGGTGATTGATGAACTTGCAGTCCTAGAAAGAACGTAAGTTCACCCATCATTGACATTTCAAAATGTTTCTTCATTAGTTTTGCAAAAGCGATTGAGTACTTTTTATGTGTTGACCCAAAAATGATGTCATCCACGTAAATTTGAACAATTAAGATATGTGCCCCATGATATTGAATGAAAAGAGTTGGGTCGACCGAACCTTTGGTGAAATTATTGGCAATGAGGAAAGATGATAACTTATCGTACCACGCCCGAGGAGCTTGTTTGAGTCCGTTCTGAGCTTTGTTCAGTTTGTAGACATGGTTCGAGAACTCAGGATCAATGAATCCTTCTGGTTGGCTGACATAAACCGTTTCTTTCAGTTGCCCATTTAGAAAAGCATTTTTGACGTCCATCTGAAAGACCGTTATATTCATATGTGCATGACGCGAGAAATATCGAACGACCTCAAGAGGAGTAACCGAGCAAATGATTCCTCAAAGTCAATACCTCTTCATCTATAACCCTTAGCCACCAGACGTGACTTGTTTTCGATTCGTTCCTTGACATCAATTTGTTCTTCCAAATCCATTTGAGACCAATAGCGTAGACCCTGTTGGTCTTTCAACCGTTCCATACTTCAAGACGTTTGAATTGGTTGAGTTCTTCTTGCATGGATTCAATCCAGTTGTCTTTTGTCATTGCGTCTTTAATGTTTTTAGGCTCAAATTGGCAGACAGTGAGTGCATAGATGCAATGTTCACCATCTGTGTGAAGACGTTGTCTCGTAACGACGGGTTGATTTGGGTTGCCAATAATATTCTCTAGAGGATGGTCTTTTGTCTAACGATGTATAGAGGGTTGATGTTGGTATACATTGTGCAGATTTTGAGGATTGAAATGGCTTGTAGATGATTTCGCAACATCAGGTGCATCAGTTTCATTAGCAAACGGGTTAAAGAATGCATTTGGATCAAAATCTGCAGGTGGGGGTACTTCATTAAGAATATCATCAGCTGATTCAGCGTCGTTGGATGCAGTTTGTTCAACTGTTGTTGTAGAGTCTACTGGTGGTGCTTCTTCAACCGTAGTTGTTGTAGCAAGTGTATCAGGTATAGGAGTAGTATTAGTTTGAGCGGTGAAACATCGGATACACCGGAGCACGTTCATCAATATCGTCCACCGAGCGGAGGAGCAAATAGTCTTTCCATTTGTTAACGAGTAAGTGGGGCTTGGCTCAACCGATGATGGGGTTTGAGGAAGTTTAAGCGGTTATGACCGGGTTCCAAGTGTTATGCTCGAAGCCTTTTCTCGTAAGCTCATCAAAATTAGCATGAATCATTTCCATAACACGCTTTTATGACGATTCGGATCCGGTAACCTTTAGAATTCTCACGGTATCCAATAAAGACTACTGTTGGAATCACTCCTAAATAGTATTTCAAGTATTTATATTTCATATGTAATAGGTAGCTTTATTATGGCCTTTATGTTTGTTTAAGGTCAAGCTTATGTAGAAGGCCCATAAGCTTAGGCAAGCCCACATAAGAAAGGATGGGAACTAGGGTGTTGCCCTAGCTTCCTCCTATAAATACTCTTGTAAACCCTCATTTGAGGGTTGGTTGTTCAAGTTATTCTCTTTCACTCACTCTTTCCCTTAACCGTATTATTGTTTATGCGTGTGTGTGTGTTTAGCTTGTTCATCCGCCTTTATCTCTTTCTCTATAACTTGTGTTTGTAAAACTAGTGACCTAACAGTGGTATCAATCGCCAAATAGTTGGGTGTACTCGTTTGTTTTTGAAGTTTTTTTTGATTTTGGGTCTTACGCGTAAGGTTAACGCATTCTTTAGCTCTTTTAAAAACTTGTTTTTTGCACTTTTTAATCCAAGATTCTTGTACTTTCAACGTTTTAAGGTGTTAAAATACTTGTTTTTGGCAAAAGTTTCAAACTTTATCGTGGATCATTGTTTTGAACTAGTTTCTATTCGTGTGTGTATTTCTCGCATAACTGTTTTGAGTGCTTTGGATCATCAAGTTTCACACTTTTGTGTTATTTTTGTGTTATTGAAGCTATTTCATCACACAAAACCGGTTTAGAAACAACTTTGGGCAAAATCAAAATTACGAGTAATCCTACGCGTATCAAAACCCTAAAATTACGCGTAAGATTTTCCTTGGTTTGATCTTCAATTTCTGGTTTATTCCGTGTTTTCTTACTTGGATAAGTCTAAAAATACGTCGACTTTGGATATCTTTTGCCGTGAAGTGTAAAGATCATTTGGGCAAAACCCTAAAATTACGCATAAGCATAAGCTTACGCGTAGAATTCCACGCATAAGATTCACTTTACGCGTAAACTACGGTCACGCATAAGGTAATCCTACACCTCGTTTCTCGCCTAACTTTTGTCTACGATAACTTTAGTGTTTTTCCTACTTACGCGTAGCTAAAACCTCACGCGTAACTCCTTATTATTACGCGTAACTTTTGGTGTTTTTACGCATAAGTGCTACTTGGTTCTTGTCTTTTCTCGCCTAAGGACACTTCATCAACAAAGGTTCATTCGACTACAAAGATCCATTTTACCGCACAAGTTTATCATCATGTCTCAACCACCATACTCTAACTATTTCCCTCACACTTATAATCAACAACAACAACAATTAACTCCACAACATCAACAATGGAATCAACAACAAGCTATTTATCAACAACAATTTAATGACAACATACTCCACAACTTGGTGCAATTCCACAACCACAAATGGTTCAACCACCACCAAGCCTTCAAGTTCAAACCTACACAACTCGATTTCAATCAACATCCATCAAGGAACACTATGAAGGAACCCACTTGGTTTGCAAAGATGTGTGAAGCTTTAAGCGACCAACAATCAATTCATGAAGTGGATCACTTGATAGACCTCCAATGCTCACTCCGAAACTACGATCAATGGGTGATAAGGTTCTTTAGGTTTTGTGATCTAAAGAAGCCACATGGAAAGTTCTTAAAGAAGGTTATCTTGGAAGGTCCATTTGAGATGCCTACTATCATTGTGCCGGAGATCCAACTCTTTGTTCCACCAAGAGATGAACAAACCAACATTGCTCTGTTGTGATTTAAATCCTCTGAACTTCTACACTATGAAGTCGATGAACTTGCAATGGAATACATCCTCTTAGGATTACCAAACCCAATTCTTCGTAGTGTTGATGCTCAAAAGGCGCACAAAAATGTGGGATCATATTCGTCTTCTTATGGAAGGATCAGACTCAATCGGAGGATTTGGAATCCAAATTTACTTGGCTTATGAACACTTCATGATTGAACACGAGAGACACTAGAGTCCTATCATCATCGATTTTCGAGACATCATCAATGATTTGGATAAACACAACATCATCATGCCAAGAATTGCGGTGAATACTAAGTTCTGAGTAGTCTTGGTCACGAATGGGAGAAGTATGTCATCTTTCTCCGTCAAGCGAAGAATATGCATCATTCTACTTATGGACATTGTACGATTACTTGAAGCCTCATGAAAAGGAAGTTGATCGGGAAAGGATTCTCCGTGCTCAACTTGCTAAACAATCACATCCGGATAATCAACAACTTGCCTTGTATGCTCAGCGAATTATCCTCTCAACCAAGAACTCAACCAAGCTGCTTCAAACACACCTTCACACCACAACCTCAACAAAATCAATTGGTTCCATACAACAACAATGCTCAAGCATATGTCGTTGAAGCGACCGAGGAAGCAGATCCGTTTCAAAGCATTGCAACAAGGATTTGTGATGATTGCTAATGCTTTTGGCGTTACACCAACAAATCCAACAATCGTATTCGTTCCTCATCTAACACACGGACTTAAGTGTTGTGAACAATGGGCGTGTTGAAGTTCGAATCGTGATTATGGTCGTCGGATGGGCGGTGGTCAAGGGTTTAATGTTGTGGCGGGAATAACAACGAGCTCAAGTGGTGGAGCAGAAATGCTCGAGAATCGGTTAAATGGTCTTGATGCTACAAGCGCAATGAGAAGGACATCGGCTAATGCATGCCCAAAGCCAAGGACTAGGGCGATGCTTATTTCAAAGAGGCTTTACTTTTGGCTCTTAAGGATGAAGTGGTGGATCTCTCACGGACAAAACGAGCTTTATGGCGGATCTGAGACTCGGATGATGATATGGAGGACTTGCAGGCCAATGCAATTTATTATGTTGATGGCTAATATGCAAGAGTTACACACGAGTGAAACAGGCCCAGATGTATGACACCGATGGCTTGTCTCGGTACCGAACAAACCATCATCATATCTCGAACTAATATCTCCATCAAAATCAATCCGACACGGCTCAAAATGTTCAAAATGAGTCATCTACATCTCATTCGGCGATTTTCACATAAACCCCGTAGTTACATTTGACGATCCGGATGACCTTATGGTTTCCTTGATAATCAAATTGACTCCGTGGTTATACTTGATGATCTACATAATGATCATGTTGTGACTCACGTTGAACAAGATGAACCTTTGCCCCATCCGGATCTTGTTACATTGCTTAAAGACCAACAATCCAAAATTCTTTGAATGTGTTGCATTAAATCAGTCCTTAAAAGTAAAATGCCTTTGTTAACCAAGGATTTTGAATGTTTACAAATGCAACTCAACTTTTCAAAACTCAAGACAACAGTGAAAAAGGTTTTGAAGCCGCTTTTGCAAAATCTCATCAAAGCGAAAAATATTTAGAGACGGATCGTGATCTAGCCGCCTCGAAGAATGCTTTGTTATCGAATTAGAACAAGCTGAAACACGAACATAAAAAGCAAATTAACGCTCTCACCTTGAAAATCAAAAAGCTAAGGTTGAGTTGTTAAATTGTCAAAAACATTCTCCGCATACAAAAGCATTCAACGAATTGGGTAGATGACCTTCTTGAAGAAATTATCGACTTGCAAAACAAACTTAAAGAGTTTAAAGCTGTTGTTTACAAACATGGTGAATCGATATGACTATTGAAAAGTTTACCTTAAAACCCAATCAAGCGGATATGGAAAAAATCTAGGCGATTACAAACCAAAGATTTCACTAAAACATTCAAACCAACTCTGAAGTTTCCGGTCGAGAATACAAAATTGATAATCTTGTCATGAGTGTTGTTGAGTATCATCGTCAAGAGGAATTAGATGCGTAGAAGGCGAGTCGATCAAAATTAAAACCGTTGTTTACAACAAACCTTTTAACTATAAAACGCGGTCACTTTCGTCACACCAACGGATTCTTCAAACACACTAAGGGTTATCATCAAAACACCGAGTCTTCTATTGTTAATCCCAAAATAGACTTTGCACAAACTTATGGTCCTTTACCTTCTATTAGTGAAGTAAACTCACAACACGAAAATCAAAAATTCTTTGATATTTTGACATTTTCATGGTCGACCTCAAAACTTTACAACATGAGATAGAATATCGATCCGAAATCAAAGTTGAACATTTTCAATCGCCTCTGGCGAGAACAAAGAGACATTTTTCGGAAAAATCTTTTACCTAATGTTAAAAACTTGAAAAGTTGTGCAATTGCAGGAAAAGGATTTTCATAAGGAACTTGGGGTCATGAAAAACGCCGAGAAAAGCGAAACATCTATTTCTAATACTAAGCGTAAAAGAAACTCTTGAGAAAAGATGTTGATCGACTCTTGGAAGATGTTATCTGTCTTTGATATCCATAATGTTGTGTTATTCTATTCTTTGCCATATGCATCCGATCATATCTCTGCTGATATTGTTGAAACTGTTATTCTTGTTGAGAACACCGATAATGTGCTTCGGATCGAGTCTTTAAAAGTCGAAAATAAACGATTACTCACTGAAGTTTACAATGCAAAGCGTCGTCTTCATTGGTGTGAAAAGATATTCACAACCATCAACTCGGTTTTCAAAGAAAATCGCTCGGTTGAGTGCAAAATCTTCGATCCTAAAATTGAGCAACTGGATGATCAAAGCGTGTCTTTGACAAGTCAAATTTCAAAATATGAACACGAACTTTTAAAAGTTAAGCAGAATATGGTGTCATATTTGATTTACTCAAAAGACTCGACTTGAAGCATCAAGCGAACTTGATCAATATCTTGCTCACACTAGTGAAGTCATGAATTTTCTTTGGTAATATTCGTTACGAAAATCAAGATCGATTCACACCATCTCTAAGTTACGGAAATGTTAGGAAAGTATGAACAACTTCCGCTCTCGTGATTAAGAGATTAGCACAGTCACACTTAGTAATCGAGAACCTAGAATTCCAACGCCAAATCACAAGTTGCTAATGTGTTTCCTCTCTTGAAAGCAGAATAGTTGCATATTTTCCTAACGTCCGCACTTCATGACCTAAAAGCACTCAATCGAAGAATAGGAAGTTGCGACCTAAGAAAAGATCAATAAGGAATGCTAAAGTAGAAGAACACCCTAGGACTCGAATAAAACTCATGTTGCTTCCACTATAGATGTTGCGTCGCAAATGTAATACAAATAGTGATGTAACGGATGCTAAACCATTAAGTACTTTTGATATTGATCGATGCACCTTGTGTTATTTGTCGGAAGAGTATGAATTCGATTATTACGACAAATGTGTTGCTAAAGCTATAATCTCGACACGAAATCCTAAGAATCGGAATACCTCTAAGCCCACTAATCATTCTAAGTCGTGCTTGGTAGACCGCCTTCTTTAGATTCTAAGGCAACCATTGCAATTACAATAGCTCCCGCTTCACCTCCTAAGAATGTAGTACCACCTAGTGCTTTCACTAAGACTAAAGCAAAGAGTAGTTATAGATGGCGAAATGGATATATAACACACTAGGATTTAAATGGATGCCTAAAATTATCAATGTGTGTATGTCTAACATATACGCTTGAACCCTCTAACATTTGGGTTCCACATCTACTTCTATTCCATCCGTGTCAAATGCTGTGTGTAATGCTGGTGATACATATCATTCTGGATTGTTGATAGCGGATGTTCCCGACACATGACAGCAACCTTAAGCTGTTATCAAACTTTATTGCAAAGTTCATTGCAATGTCAGATTCGGGAACGATAACTTCAGACTATCATGGGCTCGAGATTATTTTAATGGGAATATCGAAATCGGCGGGGTTTACTATGTGGAAGGCCTCGGTCACAACTGCTTTCAAGAGGTCAATTTTGTGATGGAGATTTGGAGGTTGCTTTCGGGAGAAAACTTGTTTCATTCGTGATCTTCAAGGAAATGACCTTATGTCCGGATCGCGTAATTCTAGTCTATACACTATCTCTATGCAAGACATGGTTGCTTCCTCTCCCATTTGCTTACTTTCAAAGGCAACATCTACAAAATCTGGCTATGGCACCGTCGTCTCTCACATCTAAACTTTCAAACCATCACCAACCTTGCTCGACACAAACAAGTTGAAGGACTCCCACGATTCCGGTATTCAAAAGATCACCTTTGCTCACCGTGAACAAGGGAAAAGCACTCGTGCTCATTTTCCTTCAAAGGTGGAACACTCTCAAAGATGTGCTTCATCTTCTTCACATGGATTTGTGTGGCCCGATGCGCGTGCAAGCGATCAATGGAAAACGCTACATCTTAGTAATTGTCGATGACTACTCACGATGGACTTGGGTCTACTTCCTTCGTAGCAAAGACCAAGCTCCACAAATGATCATCACCTTTCTCACAAAAATACGAGTTCGGCTCCGCAACACCGTCGGGATAATCGAGCAGACAAAGGAACTAATTTTGTTAACAAAACCCTTCTTGAATTTTATGAGAAAGTGGGAATTGACATCAAACATCTATTGCACGTACACACGAACAAAGCGGAGTTGTTGAAAGAGCGAAACCGAGCGTTAGTGGAAGCTGCAAGAACAATGTTAATCAATGCTAAACTTCCAGATTACTTATGGGCGGTCGATGTATCTGCATGCTATACTCAAAACCGTTCTATGATCACAAACGCCACAACAAAACACCTTTCGAGCTTGTCCACAACTATAAACCGAACCTCAAACATTTTCATGTATTTGGATCCTTTGCTATCAAAATAATGATCGTGATGATTTTGGAAAGCTCAAAGCCAAAGGCGATATTGGAGTCTTTATTGGATCTTGTGACAATTCTAAAGGTTTAGAACTGGAATCGTCGAACTAAGGAGGTAATGGAAGCGATTCATGCTAATTTCGATGAACTCACGAAATGGCTACGAGTATAACACTTAGAACCGGTCACAACCGTTTAAACTTCCTCAACCCCATCATTAGTGAAGATAGCCCTCGCCTAACACGTCAACAAATGGAAAGGTTATTTGCTCCTGCATTGCGTGACGATATTGATGAGCGTGCTCTGGTGTATCCATTGTTTTCTGCCGCACAACCCGATAATATTCCTATACGATACACTGCTACAACAACTCTCGTTGAAGATGCACCTACACGATTGACTCTAACACAACAATTGAACACACCGCTTCAACAATGATGAACCGGTGATGATATTCGAATGAAGTACCCCACTGCAGATTTTGATCCAAATGCTTTCTTCACGCGTTTGCTAATGAGGCTCGCCGCACGGATGTCGCGGAATCTTCAACAAACCATTTGAATCCACGAATCGCACAATGTATACCAACATCAACCCTCTACACATAGATGGACAAAAGTCCATCCTCCGCTAACATTATTGGCAACCCGAATCAACCAATCGTTACGAGACAACGTCTTCGCACGGATGGTGAGCATTGCATTTATGCACTCACCGCCTCGCTATCTGAGCCTAAAACATTAAAGATGCAATGACAAAGACAATGGATTGAATCCATGCGGGAAGAACTCAACCAATTCAAGCGTCTTGAAGTATGGAGGCGGTTGAAAGACCAGCGAGGGTCTCGTCATTGGTCTAAAATGGATTGGAAAAACAAATTGGATCTTCAAGGAGCGTCATCGAAACAAGTCACGGCTAGTTGCTAAGGGTTATCGTCGAGAAGAGGAATAGACTTTGAAGAATCTTTTGCTCGGTTGCTCGTCTTGAGGCTTTTCGGATATTCCTCGCGTTCGCAACTCATATGAATATGACGGTCTATCGATGGATGTCAAAACAGCGTTTCTCAATGGACAACTAAAAAAGCGGTCTATGTCACCAACGGATGGATTCGTTGATCCGAGTTCCCAAACCATGTCTACAAACCGAACAAAGCTCTTTATGGTCTCAAACAAGCCCCTCGGGCATGGTGCGATAAGCTATCATCTTTCCTCATTGCCAATAACTTCACCAAAGGCTCGGTTGACCCAACTCTTTTATACAATATCACGGGTACACATCTTAATTGTTCAAATTTACGTGGATGACATCATTTTGGGTCAACACATAAAAGTTTTCAATAGCTTTTGCAAAACTAATGAAGAAAATTTTGAAATGTCCATGATGGGTGAACTTACGTTCTTTCTAGGACCGCAAGTTCATCAATCACCCGTGGTATTTTCTTGAGTCGGTCAAATATGCCCTTGAGCTGTTAAACAAATTTGGAATGACAACTGTGATACTTATGCCACACCAATGGCTCATACCAAGAAGTTAGATCTTTGATTTACATGGGAAATTGGTTGACCCTACCAAATACCAAGTATTATTGGGTCCTCATGTATCTAACGACTAGCGAGACTGATATTGTCTTTGCCGTTTATCTATGCTCCGTTATCGGTCTCGACCAACTGAAACCCACCTCTCGAGGCTAAAAGAATCCTCCGATACATCAAGGAACCATTAACTTGGGGATCGGTATCCAAGTTTCGGTTTTGAACTAATCGCTTTTAGACGCGATCACGCAGGATGCTTAGACTCAAGAAAAGTACTTGTGAGCTCTACAATTTCTCGGTGATAAACGGTGTCTTGGCAATCAAAGAAGCGGGGTTGTACATCATTGTCATCAACGAGCGAGAATATGTAGCCATGTCCGCGTGTTGTGCTCAAGTCATTTGGATGAGAACACAACTCAAAGACTATGGTTACGTGTTTGATGAATCGATGTATTGCTACAATCGGAGTGCCATTGCAATCTCGTGCAACTCGATTCGACTTGAAATCAAAGCACATCGATCTACGCTATCATTTCATCAAGGACCACGTGGAGCAGTACCGTTGAATTATACTTTGTGGTGCGAATACCAATTGGCGGATCTGCTCACCAAAGCCTTGCCTCCGCTAGGTTTAATGAGTTGGTCCACCGGTTGGTATGAGGTGTTTGACTCAAGAGGAATTGGATGACCTCTTAAAAGCAGATCTTAAAACACATCAAACACCAAAACATCTTTTGTAAATAAATTTTTCAAAACAAAATACAAAAATATAAAATCCGATAAAACAACAAAAATATTCTCCTAATCTATCTTTCTTTCAACATGGCAAGTACATTTCTTCCGTCAACACTTTAATCTTTCTAAATTCGGTTTTTTCCGATCAAGTGTTGAGGGGAGAAAATAATCTATTAACTGTTTCAAAACATCATGTACTTGCATGTTATCTTATCTCGGTTGAATCTTTTACAAATGGTGGTACATTTTCTGGTTCAAAGACACTCCTCGGACTTAAATTAATAACTTTTCATTATTTTCTCAAGTCGAGGGGAAGTGTCGTCAAGTGTCTTTCTTAAAATCTTTGTTTGATAACCAAAACGGAAGTTAAATGGCTTTGGATGAATAAGAAAAAGGTGGAGGGACCAAAACTCTCAAAACTTTAAAGTTACTTTAAATAAAATACCCTTCCAACCTCATTAACTTCATCACATTTATTATCTTACCAAACATAATCCACGATCCATAATCGTTTGACAAATCCGTGTTTCAGATCATCAATTTCTAAGTGATTTCGTGTTTATAACAAGTTTTTAAGCAATGTTTTTGAATTTTTCAAAAATCCAACGGTTTAATCTTGAGTTATCATCATTTTTTTGTCTTACGCGTAAGCACAAGAACACCAAATCATGAAAGGGTATTTATGGTTAAAAGGGCTGTGTCAAAACGTTCTTAAAACATCAATGATACCTTTTTTAATCATCAAAACGCACCCAGAAACACGAATTGAGTATATTTGAAAACTAAGGTTTATGCGTGGATTTGGGTTTTTCCAAATGAGAACGTTTTTGGTGAAAAAGATTGTTGTATAAGGTTATTATCAAGTTGAATTGATTATATCCAGGCCCAGATTACACCCAGAAACACTAATAATTCAAAAATTGGAAATTGGGGTTTTGTGTTCATACGGTTTGGGTACTTTTGATTCTTGACACTTTTGATGTTAAAACTTGACCAAAACAACTCTATATGCTTCTTAGTCCTACCAAAATCACTTTAGTGCATAATCCATGGCTAAAATTCATATGCGTAGAATTAGGGTTTAGTCTACGCGTAAGATTTTCTACGCGTAACTGACAAACTGTTCAAATGTGTTTTGATCCGTCATAAAATGAATGTTATGTGTTAAACATTGATGATATGATGCTTTGTTTCAGGCTTGCTACACTTAATATTCAGAATCAAGGTTGTTGTTACTCTACGCATAAGGATCACCTTACGCGTAGCTTGTTATCGTGAAGATTAGTCTTCGCGTAGCTTCTACATAAGGTTCTACATATGGGACTACGCGTATCCGTGAAGGATATGCGTAAAGCGATGACCTCACGCATAAGGTCAACTCTTACGAGTAGCCTTACGCGTAAGGTTAATATATGCCTACACATAAGCTCACGCATAAGGTCCCCTTTTCCCACGCGTAACACTTCTTACGGTAAGTTGGGATCCTATCGTGAAGTCTACGCCACGCATATATCATTCCCGCTCACGCATAACTTTACCAATCCTACGCATAAGCCGAGATCATACCTTCTTTATGAATTGTTACGTGTACAAACTTGTAAATAAAATAATCATATCATCATGAATCCAAAAATGTCACTAATAAACTAAAATCGTTTGATATGTTGTGAACAATATGTGATAAAATAAACTTTAAAACTTAAAGTTAACTAACTCACGAAACATTTCACGACATCATTGAACTATTGAACATACAAGTGACTTAGGACTCGTAACAATCATTATCACTGTACATTCAATAACTAGACAATAAGACCTTACATTGACTAACATTATGTCTTTCGATATGTTGGTTCTTTTGGCTAATGTTATTTGAGATCACGACATGGTTGAACAAATGAATGTGGATGCATCGAAGTTCTCTCCATTGTCGATATCTATCCTCATGGCTATCAATGAAGATTGGAAAGAATAATCTCCGTGTTGACTTTGACACCCTCACTTGCTCGAGAATCTTCGTGTCTAATTGCTATTGATATTACGAGGACTCATCCGTATCATAATATGCTCACTCACTCTGCAACTGTTCACGAGATCTACATCCAGCAGTTCGGAACACTATGGAAAGGGTCAAGGACGGATCGTAATGTGATGACTCTTAACCACAAACAAGTCACCATTACACCGCAGATTTAAGGGTCGCTCTCCTAATTCTGAAGTCAATCCAACCAAACTATATGCCACACCGTGAAGAACTAACTCTCTAATTCTTAATCGATATCGGTTATGGCGAGGCTACAGGAGTAATCACCAAGCATTCTCACGTAGAGCTTAAGAGTATTCCTCAACCCTAGAGAACTCTCTACATGATCATCACCAAGTCATTTACGGTCGTGGCGGTGGCTATGAGCATCCTAAGCTCATGGAACCGCAAATATTTTGGGCATTGGTCAACATGAAACACATCGCTATCGAAGCTCGATTTGGGATGACATGATGTCATTTCTCAACAAGCGGGCTCAAAGATTCCTACATCGATACACTAAACTGTTGATCCGAGAGCACTTGGACTTCATCCCGATATTCCCAAGAGGCTCAATGACCCGACAATCACGATATGTTGACGGAACCTATTCTATCTGTCGTCGAATCAAGGAATCGTCTACAAAGAAACAAGGTCTTTGTGTTGCCGATTTCCTTCTAGCGAAGATGTCGAAAGCTCGAAGCGTACTAAAGGTATCTCGAAGCAGTTAGACAAGGAAAAGTTGGTCATCTCGACGAAAAATCTTCGGAACACTGTAAGAAGAACCGAAGAGGAAGTGCAGGAAGCACAACAAGTATCGTGAGTCAAAGGAAGTTTCCTAAAGGAATCCTCCTTACTAAAAGGATTGTTCCGTAAAAGAAGCGAACCTATTCCCACACTTGAACCACGAGACAACTTAAGGGCGAGAGCTCAAGATGTCTGAGATGAAGAGTTTCATTACTGCGAATCGCAACCGAAACACTGTCTCAAGAGCAAAACCTCCAAGTCCTCCAAATGTCCAAGAAAAAGGAAGACTCAAGCAATTGTACCCTATGATGAGAGCTCAAGAAGAAGAAGAAGAGAAATTGGAAAAATCATATAGGAAGAAGTTTCAGCGTCGAGACACCTTCAAAAGGCGAAGAATTTGCTAAAGATCAAATGAGTGGCCGGGAGGATCAGCGGTCCGCCCACCTCTCCGGATCTTGATGCGGTTAATCGACCCGATAAGGGATCTGGTGCCACCACTCTTGTGCAACAACAAAAGCACATAGAGGATACTATTGTGTATGATTTTGAGAAACCGAAGGCGAGAAAGAAAAGTCTAGATATGACGAGGATGATTATACAAAGTTTCTTCTAGGCAGGTCCAACACACTCAAAGGAGAAAACCTTAGAAACTCCTAAGGACATGAAGTCTCCTCATGTCTCCTCATCATCGGATTCTTCGTCTCATTCATCACAACCACCATCAACAAAGTCAACCGATCATCATCCAAATCCGTGAAGAAACCACCTAAATCTTGGATTTCTCGACTCATAAAAGATTGTGAAAGTCCAACAAATCGAAAGGAGGACATACTTTATAGAAAAATGAATTGGTTTCTTGACCAAATTCGGTACTTAAATGACAAGAAAGACAAGATGGAGAAAGAAAGGAATTTGTTCGAGAAAAGGGAATTTGTTCGAAGTTCATGAAGAGTCATCGAAAAGAGGAACTGAACGAAATGATCGAAGGTTACACTAACAAGTACCTTGAGGATATCGTTCCTAAAGTCCAAATGGGCTGGAGAAGACAACAAGAGATCATACCCACAAGTTTCTTCTCGACATCGTCCCCGGTGTGACTAAAGAAGTATTTTCGGACAACTCACCCCTAACATCGTCGCATTGGTTAAACATACAATGGCCAAAGAAGGCGATCTCTCGAATACGAGTTAATCGCTAAACTAGTGATGCAAATGTCAAAGCGATCTCGAGCGTTTACCGGATGAAGCTAAATTTTGAAAATCTACTTGATTTTCAACTCGATCATCATGCAAGGAGTCACCGATCAACCCAAACGACCAAGAGATGGCGATGATAAGGACAAGGACTTTGCACGAAACATCAAAAGCGATGCGGTAAATCTGCTTGATGCCACCTCCTCCACCACGGACTTCTTCTCAACAAAGTCTCCTCCACCTCGGTCTTCTCGATAAACCTCGGGAAGATTACGAGTTACCACCGTTGACTCGAAAACCGGTGATCACTTTGAGTATACGGATGGTGACGATGAAGAGGTCCTTGAGCCCCGACAACAACCCACCTCACCTAAACAAGTGCAGAAACCAAAATCATCATCAAGGCCTTCAAAGCGAAGAAGAAAAGCGACTCGAATGACGCCGTATCATGGCTTGATGACGATAAAACCGCGAATTTGATTGGTTTGCTACTCTTGTTAACGACACTCCCTACCACGAAGGTCAAGAATTGGTGAGCGGTAGTACCTTGGAGCATGCAAAGATCTTGCAAGAAAGATTCCGTGTGAAGAAGATGACGAAATCCGAGTTGAAGCGCATCAAGAATGAAGCATTCCTTCTTTTGAAAAACAGCTCGGAAAGTGCAATCGAGGTTGAATATCACCTTGAAAACATTGCTCGAGCCATGTCTAACAACATGGATTGGCTCAACCCGAAGCAAACATCGACTTCACTAAACAGACAACCTCCATATTACATCGATTGGACCAAACCTCTACCAACAATCGCCAACCGGATGAACCAAGGATTCCCTCAGATACTTCTTCAACAAAGACACGGAATTTCTTCTCCATGGTGGCGATGGTTCAAGGAAATACGTTACGTCATTGACTCTTCCATTCCCAGCAGCCTATTTACTCAAACCGCATAGCTATCGAGGCGTGCAAATCACTTGTTTTCGACAGCGTGCAAGCATACGACCAAGATGCATTGTATGGGATTCATCATTGGCACGCACGCAGAAGAATCTACTACGTGTCGCCTGGTTCGAGAAGTCTCAACACGCAGTGTATAGTTCTAAGGACATCGTGGCCATCAAACACATTGATCTCAAGTCTAAGTGGGACTACACATTCTTGAAGAATATCATAGTCAAACGACAAGATGAGCAGGACTATGGATTCTCCGAGGCGACTTTGAGAACTTGTCCTCAACGACATCGAAGACATGTACCTTGCCAAAGTACGGGGTCATATGAGACAATTCTCAACCGAAGTTCAACGCGAATTTATCAAGTCACTTCTCATCTTCATTAGACGCATCGTGATCAAAGAGCGTGTTGAAGATATCCGGATGGTCGTTGAATCTTATCGACGGCGTGTCAACCTCACTCCTCCAACGCTTGATCTTCCCAACATCAATCGGCTAACTCAATATCGCTCATCAACAAACCATTCGAGTTGTTTACCGTAGTGAACTTCAACGAACCGCTTAATGGCGTGTAGTGAACTTCGTAAATCGGGATCATACCTTGAAGTCGGTTAGGGATGGAATGGCGTCTGAGTTGAAGGATATATGCACGAAAGTTGGGTCTCCTAAGCGCTCAATTCTCATGACGGGAGGGATGTGAGACGAATCATCACCATGATTGATGAGCGGTTGTTCGAAGGGATCGATTGAGACGATTGGAGAGCTATGTTGGTGGTCGACCCGGAGAAACATCACCGGTTTTCAACGCCTGTGCGCACACAGGAACATCACCGCACTTCACGGTACCCGTGAATTGTTTCCTTCATATAATTTTGGATGTGTGATTATATATGTCTATGGCTTGTGCACACATAACGATGTACAACCCGTAATGGTCATGAAAGGACCACGTAGTGCGCCTCGGTGCCACAATCCTTATAAAAGGAGCGAAAGCTTTTTATTTTGAGTAAAACCTATCAAACCTTTCAATTTTTCAAGGTTTTGCTCAAAAGACAAGTACTTCCATATGATTTTAAAACCTCAGCAGTTTATATCACTAGTTGAGGGGAGTATTTGATGAAAACTTTGTTCACAAATTGTTCATAGTGGTCATCTTCCCGCAACACTCGAAATGGTCATATTTATTCTCAAACGTTTCAAAAATAACATTTTCATATGCCATTTTGAGGGGAGAAAATTGTGTGATAAGAGATATGTTGTGCAAAATGCAAATGAATCATGCACCTCGGACTTAACCAACGAATTGACGGTACTAAACTGTTAGTAACTCGAAAAGACTTGTCCCGGACGGGTAATAATTTCAAGCTAGTTCGCTAGTAATGTAAGCGTGTCTCGCAAAGGACTTGTCCAAGTAGAAAGTACCATTCGAGAAACTCTTGATAGACATGAACTCGACGGGTATGACAACCTTTCGAGGTTTGTCTACACCTTCAAGGTAGTTATTAGAGCTAGTTGTCACCTAAAAGGCGACAATGTAACTCTTTAACTATGCAACGTAACCGTGTCTCATGGGGATTGTCTATCTTGATGATCAATTCAAAAGTGCGCGCTCTTTCCTCACTATGTAGTTAACCATTAAAACAAACCCTGTTAGGAATTAGAAATTCCGGTATTAAAAAAGAGTCGGTCACTCAAGTTTTTCTCAAGTATATGTAATCGTTATGTAAAAGCTCGTAGTCGTAGTTCATTTAAGTTTAGTAGTATTTAGTTAAGTAACACCGTGGAGGACAGACGGGTCTTTACCCACTGTATGCACGATCCATGCCCAAAGTGTGGCGATTTATGTAAGACTATAAATACTCTCTACCTCCCAAGGTAGAGAGTTGGAGCTCATAATAATATCTTTCACTTTCTCTCACTAAGTTCCCTAAACCTCTAACTTTCTCTCTAGAATTCCATCTATATGCTACTTTGTGTTATGGTTTGATGTGTATGTGAAAAGTTAATATCTAACAATTGGTATCAAGAGCCATGGTTGGATCATATCTTACACATCTTTGGATTTATAGTGGTTTTAGGTGGTTTTGAGTTTGAAAAAGTTTAGTGGTTTTGCATCATTTGGTTGATCTCTTGTGTTAAAGTTTGAATTTTGTTGGTACTTTTATGTTTAGAATCATCAAAAGTGTTTAGGTTTTCATTTGGTAGCTTGAATCATCTTGGTTGGGTTGTTTTGGATTGAAAAGTGAAGTTTATTTGTTTTTCAAGGTAGCGACTTAGCTCTCGGACTATTTTCTTGGTAGCGACTTACTTCACAGTTTTGTAGCGACTTACAATGTTAAAACTAGCGAGTTAGATCTAGCGAGTTAAAGTACAAGTAGTGGACTCTCCACTACGGTAGCGACTTGTGGTAGCGACTTGGTCGATGTGAGTTGCTCTTTAGCGACTTGTGTTTCTAGCGACTTGTGTGGCAATTCTTTGCCAAAATTTGGTTAGCGACTTGGTGCATGCGAGTTACTACTTAGCGACTTGCTTTTCTACATTAGCGACTTGGGATTCTAGCGACTTGGCTTTCTAGCGAATTAATTGGTAGCGACTTAGTGCATTTGTTTCTAGCGACTTAGAGCTTTATCATCTAGCGACTTGAGTGATTGTTTACGGTTTTCTCTTGATTTAGTAAAATCCGTGAAAGAATCTATTTCCGGTTTAATCATAGAGTTATAAAATCCGTATAATCTGTTAACATGTCTACCAACGTCCCTACATCATCTCCTTTGTTGCGAGGATGTTCAAGCGGTGGCTCGGATACTCGTCCACCCATGCAGCGAGGCGACTACGATTCTTGGGCTCAGCGAATCAGTTGTATTGCCTTGGAAAGGAAAATGGTGTCAACATTCTCAAATCCATTGATGAAGGACCATATCGGGTTGAGGCGACTAGAGACATACTTGATACTAATGAAGATGGTACTCTGTTTACGGAATGGACGGACCTAAGATGTATGATGAGCTTGATGATAAGGAGAAAAGAGATTCGATGCGAGATATCGGGGCTTCAAACATTGTCCTTCAAGGTCTTCCTAAAGACATCTACAAGGCGATCAATCATAACAACGATGCAAAGGTGTTTGGGATAATGTTAAGATGCTTCTCTCGGGTTGAGAACTAACCATGGAAGGCAGAGAATCACAACTCTATGGCCAATTTGAGCACTTCAAGATGAAACCGGATGAGAATGTCTATGAGTACTATGTGAGATTTCATAAGTTAGTTAATGACATGAGGAACATCGAATGACTATGCCTAACATTCAGTTGAATTCAAAATTTGTGAACAACATGAATCCCGAATGGCACAAGTTTGTTACATTGTGAAGCTTACTAAAGGATTGAAGAACACAAACTATGAGCAACTCTATGCCTTCCTCCTTGAGAATGAGAGACATGCTATGTTTGAAAAATTGATTCTCAATCGGTTCAAAACTAACCCGGGAGAGACAAGCTCGTCTAATGATTCAAGCGCCTTCTACTCAAACATCGGAATCAAAACCAAAGCTTCACAAGTCATACCCTTGGGTAATGGTAACCACAAACTCATTCACGATCCTATGTACAAACAAGGCGATCTTTGATGCACACGTGGGAAGCTTCATTAATCAACTAGCTCTTACGATTAGCCAAAACATGAATTCTCTCCACAAACCAACAACAACCTCGAGCGACATCTAACCCACACAATCAAGCTCTTGTTAAAGATGGAAGGATCGTGGTGCAACCAGTTCGGGAAAGGCAGTATGATCGGGGAAGGGGTGGTCTTTGGTAGAGGCTATGTGGGCAATCGAATCGAGGAAGGAATGGTAACCAAGGTCAAGCTAAGCCGATCAAATGCTATAAGCGTGGTGGTGAGGACACATTGCAAGGCGCACATCTCCAAAGCGTCCGAGAATGCTGATTACCGAGAGATAAGATGTTCTTGGCACAAGCTCGGGACAATGGTGTTGCGTTGGATGAAGAGGAATTGCTATTTCTTCTTGAGGGTAATGCCAAGACCTATGATGCGAGATGTGGATAAGCGACCTATTCGGGAGATAGGTCACAATCATCGAGCGCCTTTCAAGTCGCCGGTTGTGATGCTTACGACTACGATGTAGATGATGGACCTCTGCACACACAATCTTTATGGCTAGCATCTCTCCAATGGTTTCTCCCAAGATCTCTTCTTCACCACAAGGTGGCCCATCCAAGGACAAACTCATCTCGGAGGTATTAAAACTATACGATGATCTTGATGTGCAGCAGATGCATGACAAAGTACAACCAATGAAACTATTGAATCAAATATTGAAAATATGGGTAATATCAATATTGTCCCATACGATCAATCGTGAAACAAAGTGAAAGTGAAGTTGTACCAAGTGATGCATCTTCTGCGATCAACAATGACTATGTCTTTGATGAATACCTTTGCATGTGCTCACGATGATTCCATAATTTACGAACTAAATGCCTATAAGGGCGTGTTGCTATTTATGAACAACGTGCAAAATTTGAGTTGACCACTCGTGAGCGGAAATGGATGTCCAAGTGAGTACGATAATTAGAAAAAGTAAGTTTAGAAGAAGTATTGAAACAAGAATTAAATTCCTTGCAAGAAAAACTTTCTAAAAGCACTAAACAAAACAAGAACTTCAAGAAAATGTGAAAATGCTTAAGCAAGAATTTAATGCAAAGGAATCAAAACTCTTGAGAGATTTTTCTAATCGAAAACTTTGAAAAACAAACTTGAAAACAAGTTGTACATACAAGGAAACACCATTGATTGCTTTCATGGTCACCAAACATCGAGTCTTAAGCGATAAGCATAGCATTCCCTTGTTGAGGAACCGAATCCAGAGGTAATTAAAAGGCTAGAAATGCTCATAAGGTGCTTTATGATGGTAATGAAATCCTTAAGCCTAGGCGCGAAACCTAGTTGCGTTGAGTGCCTTGAGGAAGATAAGAAATTAAATGAAATCACTAGGAAAAGATGAATAAGAAACAAAATGATCCCAAATGCAAAGAGAAAAACATAAATATCACTCCTCATGATTATAAGAAGGAAAAGCTGGATTTCCTTGAACAAGTTTAAGCCTCGAGACTTTGTTGACTCCGAACAAGTCTTACGGAAAATGGATTTAGATAAGCGAAAGCGGAAAATATTGTTGAAACAAACCCTCCCTTTGGAAAATGCCTAGAAGCATTGTGTATCCTCTAATACACCAATGCATCTTGTACCTAGAACAATTGCCACTAAAAGCAAGACATTAATTAGCCAATATGTTATATTTCAACTATTTGTTGATTTTGAGAAAACTTGCAAGAAAAGGATCACACCCTTTGGTATAGCGAAGGAGAAAGAGGTTTTGAACAAATGAAAGAATGCTATCTAAGCGAGGTCATGCCCTTCTTTAAACTTCTAAAAGATCACTTTGAGAGTCTTAAAAGGGAATAGAAAGCGATATTAAGGGAATGGAAAAGGAATTTGATGCAATGGTTGTTGAAGTTAGTGACTATGGCGTGCATTGAAATATAATGAGATTGAGAGAAAGAACTTGCATACATTAAATGAGAATCTTATTCTTGAATGTGTTGCTCAAGATGTGTTTTCTTTGCTTCAAATTGCTCTATTAATGCTTCCAAATTTCATGAATTATCTGTGTACGAAAGTCTCCATGATCGTGTCATTGAGCTTGAAAAACTAATTCTAAACTAAGCGAGAAAATTGAGCTGGATGATCACGACACTTTGGTTAAACATTTTCTAAACTAGAAGTTGAGTATTTTAATTTACAACTAAAATATCAACATCTCAAAGAAAATGTCAAAACTTCAAATATCAAGACATCTTGGATGCTCGAGTTTGATGCGGTTTTCAAATTAACAAGCGTGATGAGCAGATTCAAGCTCGGTGCAACACGATCGAAAGTTGAAAGCCCAAATCTCTCAATTAAAGGGCCAAACGAACAATATGACGGGCTCCCAAATGCCTCCTTCTTTAGATTCTCGAATTCTCAAGCGTTTCATCTTCAAAACCTAGTAAATGCTTTACAAAGGAAAGCGAAAGTTTTCTAGAAGAAAATGAAAAGGTTAAACGTCATTTCAATGAGTTGTTTGAATCAATTAAAGTCACTCGTAACAAAAACAACGAACAAATAACTTCATTGCAAAAGGAAATTGAGAATCGAAGAGTCGGGTAAAAGGAAAATGCCAATGATCAATGAGGAGAATGTTGTATCTAAGGTTCGCTCTAGTAATAAATATGCTTTATCGTGACATATGTCCCCCTCATCTAAGGAACAACAAACTTGCCATTCAAACATATTTCTCATCCCTTAAGGATTGCTTAGAATGCTGCGTGAGATTGTTGAAGAGGATAAGCTAGAGAAACCTCATGATAATGCAATTGGACATGCATGCTTATATGCCAAACGATCTCAAGAAATCTTAGAATGTTTGATCACAATATGCCCAAAGACATTAGGTGAGAGAGTTAACCCTTTGATTCCATGCTCAATGCCTAAGGCCAAACATGATATGCAATCGATTCCCAATGTTTTGAATGTGAGGAGTAGTGTACCATTGAGTAGCTTGATTCTAGATCATCAATGCTAGGAAAGTGAACTCAAATGTGCCTTCTAGGAGTGCTAATCCCGGTACCTCTAGTGTTAAGAAAGTGAACCTTAGTGCACTGCATGTAGTTCGGATCGGCACATCTAAAGCGGTGGTGCAAAGAGTAGTAAAACAAACTAATGTTCCCATTCTCTACAGAGTGTCGGTGACATTAAAGGGAGCGGTCAAAGTCTCAAGACAATACAAGGAATGATAGGACCTCTCAAGCTAAGAATGTGCCTTTGGAAGAAAGTAGAAGAACAATCTAGGAACCTTAAGTTTGAATCGAATAAAGCGAATCGTGTTGATTCTAGTATTAGCCATAGGCGTCTTGTAATTAATTGAATTCGATACTATTTGCAAAACTTGTCTTGATGATTGCTTGAATTACATTTCTAATCATGGATGTGATGTCAATGTTTTGCCTAATGATGTTAATTGTCCGATTAATATTGTTAATGCTAAAATTCATGCTAAAAAGGCTAAAAGGCAAAAGCGAAAGAAAGTTAGAAAACAATGGAAACCCGGGAAGAACATTCATGAGAATAGGTTTTATTGGATACATTGGTCATAAGACCAATCGAGATAATGCCCACTAGAAAATGGATGCCTCTTGGTAGAACTATTCCCTTAAGAAGTGGTCACTGCGTAAGCAGAGGCTATCTGAGACACTAGTATTGCATCTATTCACAATGATTCCATTGCCTCACTTTACGATATGAATGCTTCTATTTACGATGTGGGTGGTCCATCCATTGTAACTAACCAAATGGAACCCATTCTTGCATGGGGATCCCAATTATCGATTATCCATTCTTATGCGTGTTCAGCTGCGGATCGTTCAAATCGTTACGTGGTACACGGACTCAGTTGTTCCAAGCATATATTTGGAGACCGGTCACGGCTCATGAACCGTGAGCAAATTCATCGGGCTATTAGATTTGGTAATGATCATTTTGGTGCTATTATGGGTTATGGAGATTATGTTGTTGGTGATAGTGTCATCTCAGTGTATTATGTGGAAGGTTTAGGTCATAATCATTCTCTGTTGGTCAATTACGTGACTACGATCTAGAAGTAGCCTTGAAAACATACACCTTTGTTAGAGATCTTAATGGTAAGGAGCTGTTGAAAGGAACTCGTGGCTCAAACCTTTACACCATCTCTATCGATGACATGATGAGAGCCTCACCAATCGCTTGTTATCTAAGGCTTCAAAAACAAAGTCATGGTTATGGCATCGTCGTCTCAATCACTTGAACTTGGCACCATCAGCGATCTTTCGAGAAAGGACTTAGTTGTAGGTTTACCTAGACTAAAGTATGAAAAGGATCATCTTTGTTCGACATGTCAATTGGGAAAAAGCAAGATGTTTGCCCATAAATCCAAACCTACTAACTCATCACGAAGTTCTTCATATGATTCATATGGATTTATGTGGACCAATGAGGTGCGAGAATATCTTTGGGAAGAAATATGTGTTAGTTGTGGTTGATGATTACTCTAGATTCACAGGTCAAGTTCTTAAGGACAAAGGATGAAACTCGATATCATCATCAAACTCATCAAGCATTGCGAGTTAGACTTAACAAAAGCGTCGAATTATCGAGCAGACAATGGGCGGGTTTGTCAACAAACAACTTAGTGAATTCTATGAAAGCATTGGAATCGACCATCAAAGAAGTGTTCCACGAACCCCTCAGCGAGCGGTGTAGTTGAAAGGCGAAATCGTACTCTTGTTGAAGTTGCTAGAACAATCTTGATCTACTCAAAGGTTCCAATGTTTCTCGGGTGAAGCTATTGCCCTTGCATGCTACACACAAAATCGTTCACGATTCACACTATTCATGGAAAAACTCCATATGAACTTGTCCACACAGAAAACCTAATCTATCTTTCCTTCGTGTGTTCGGTGCATTGTGCTATCCAACTAATGAGGGTCAAGACTTAGGCAAACTTAGGGCCAAAGGCGACATTGGAGTATTTGTAGGATATGCATCAAACAAAAGGGATACCGAATCTACAACAAAAGAACCCGAAATATCATGGAAACAATTCATGTTACGTTTGATGGTGACCGGTCAAATGGCTCTGGACACTCCACTCGGGACCCGCACTTCAAAAGCAGTCCCATTGGTTCATCCCTTGTTCCAAACTCCTCTCAAGAAACTCCATATGTACCTCCATCGAAGATGATGTAAAGAAATTGTTTGATCCAATGTTTGATGAGTGTATGAGTCTACTACTAATGAGGTCTTGATCCCTACAACGAGAGGATGCTCATATTCCGATGAATGAAGTCAATCCATCGGTCTCAATATCGTAAGTCAAGAAGCACTGCTGCGATCCTTGATCTCATCAACAAATCATCATTCTTCAAATGTACATCATGGAAATGTTTACGGCATCAATGATGAAGTTAATCCCTTTGCTACTCACGAAGATGCTCCATTTGAAAACATATTTGCTACTCACGAATCATCATCGAACCATCTTCTTGAGGAGACATCAACTCGCTACTCGGTTCCTCAACAAGCGCCACATGAACACCTCGGAAAATGGACTCACGATCACCCCTTAGACAACATCATTGGAAATCCTTCTCGTCTGTATCAACCGGAAGCAACTAGCAACCGATGCCTTATGGTGTTTCTTCAACTCCGTACTATCTAAGATCGAACCAAAAGATGTTAAAACCGCCATGAATGAAGGCAATTTGGTTCAATGCCATGCAAGATGAAATTCATGAGTTTGATCGACTTGATGTATGGGAGTTAGTACTGCTCAGGCGTGCTATGATTATAGCTCTCAAATGGATCTTCAAAGTAAAACTTGATGAGCATGGTGATGTGTTGAAAAACAAGGCACGATTGGTTGCTAAAGGATATCGTCAAGAGGAGGTATAGACTTTGAAGAATCGTTTGCTCGGTTGCTCGAATCGAGGCAATCGAATCTTTTGGCTAATCTTGCAAGTAAGAACATGGTGGTATATCGGATGGATGTAAAGGCGGCATTTACGAGCGGAGATCTTAAAGAAGTCGTCTCGTCGACCAACTGAAGGATTTGTGAATCAAGAGCATCCTACTCACGTTTATCGTTTGAAGAAGGCTCTTTACGGTTTAAAGCAAGCTCCAAGGGCATGGTATGATACCTTTGTCAAAGTTTCTTCTATCAACCGGATTCATCAAAGGAGCGATTGATCCTACATTGTTCACCGAAGTCGAGCAAACATTTAACTCATGTTCAAATTTATGTTGATGATATTATATTTGCCTCGTGACCCAATGGAATGTGATCGTTTTCTAATGAAATGAGTTCAAAGTTTCAAATGTCAATGATGGGACAAATGTCATTTTCTTGGGATTACAAATTTCACAAAGTCCGGAGGCATTTTCATAAATCAATCTAAATATGCAATGAGATTTTAAAGAAATTTGGATTTGATTCAAGTGACCTGTTGACACCCCATGATTGACCGAACCAAACTAGATGAGGACCTCTCGGGGATCATGATTGACCAAACGAAATATCGGAGTATGATTGGATCACGATGTATCTCACTGCTAGTAGACCGGACATTTTGTTCTCTGTGTGCATGTGTGCTAGATACCGAGCTAAGCCTACTAAAAAGCACCTTGAAGCGATTAAGCGGGTCTTCGGTATCTCAAGGAACCATCAATATGGGACTATGGTACCGAAGGACACCGGTATGTCACTAACGGCCTATGCGAGATCTTGATCATGCGAGTTGTCAAGATACACGTCGAAGTAAGTCGGGAGGTGCTCGGTTTTGGGTGATAAGCTTGTGAGTGGTCTTCAAAAAGCAAATGAGTACTTCTATTTCCTCTCTGAGGTGAATACATAGCCATGTCATCTTGTTGTGCTCAAATCTTATGGATGAGATCTCGATTATCGACTATGGCTTTGAATTCAACAAAATCCCTCTGTCTTGTGATAATAAAGTGCTATTGCTCTCTCATGCAACAACGTTCAACACTCAAGAGCAAAGCATATCGACATTCGACATCATTTCATCGAGGGAACAAGTGGAAAAAGGTGTGGTGGAACTATATTTTGTGAGGTGCGAATATCGGTTAGCGGACATCTTCACCAAAGCTCTTCAAGAGAGCGTTTTGAGTTTATTCTTCACACCTTGGTTTGAAAAGCCTTCAACCAGAAACTCTCAAACGTCTTCAGGAGGAAGACGAGGAGTAAAGGTCTATCTTCATCTATCTCTTGTAAATATTTATTCGAAAAACAAAATACAAAATTATAAAACCATTAAAAATCAAATAGAAAAATATAAAACTTTCAAAATCCATAAAAATTTGAAAAATTCGAAAAATCTTCAAAAAATATTGTCATTTTGTCATATTTCTCTTGATTCGATAATATCTACGGTCTTGATGTTGTCATTCAAAGAATGACACGGGACTTTAGATGTTGGTCGAATTTAAAAAAAAAATAAAATAAAAAAAAAAAAAATAAAATAAAATTTTGGGAGAAAGAGAAAATGGTTTATTGTCATCTTCAGGCAATAACCAGGTTTTAAAGAAAAACGAGCCATGTTTTATCATGTTTTCAAAATTCCATGCTCGATTCTATAAACATTTATCTGCTGAAAACTAAATGCTTTGAAAAATAACTCGATCTCTATTTTTGAAAATCATCAGGACTTATTTGTCAAAATCTCTATCTCTCAATCAACAACCTATGTCATTGATTGAGGGGGAGAATGATTTCAATTAAATTAAAAAGTTATTTGGCATTAAATTGTTTTCAAAAGATATACATGCATGTTTTATAAATGGAGTTTAAAGTCTTAAAATCCGATCCTTATCAGTTCAAACGCTTTCACAATCAAGTCACAATTCTCCTTAAAAGCTTTCAAATCAATTTAAATCTATACGAGATCACAAATCTCAAATGTTTTGACAATTGTGATCGGGGAGAATGTGTGATTTAAATTGATTTAGGCGATAATTCGGTAAATGGTTTCATAAGAATGTACATCTTGTCCTTCTCACATGTGACAAACGATTTCAAATTTTCAATGCACATGTTGAGGGGAGCATCTATCTTAAACCTTTGATTTGAAGCGTGATCATTCATCCCAATGTGCGGGTTCCTCTAGTATGTGCAAAACTCTTTTCAAACCTCGAGGCACATATTGAGGGGAGCAAATTTATGGAAACCTCATCCTTCCCGAAATGCTATTTCTACTTGATTTAATGTGGAAGTGATGTTGATATCTTTAGAAGATGGTAACCAAAGAAGGTAATTCTTTCTCTTGCCTCCGTGTGCAAAACATTTTCAAATACTTGATGCACATGTTGAGGGGAGTTCTCGTTCTAAAATATCAAAAACAATTCGGTACAAAATGCTTTGATAATATATCACAAGTATACGAATTGATTTTCAAATGGTTTTCAATTGGATCCAATGGCGGATGAACAATACCAAATTGACCGACCAACTTTACTTTATATGCGGTGATATAAGGATGATAAGGTTAGGTATTGGTTCCCATGATCCGCTTGAGCGGAGGGATCTACCGAGGACAATCCACTAGTTAGTGTAGAAGTCCTTAGGTATGATGATAAAAGGAGAAAAATGAGATATGGGAAGAGTGCGGACTAAGGCGAGCTAGTCTTGGAATAAACCCAACAAGGTTCTAGCTATGAAGTCTCGGTAAGCTTGAAGGGTTGAAGAATTAAAAAGAATTGAATGAGAAAGGGTGAAAACAAATAGCCTCCATTTATTCAACCTTAGAGGCGAAACGGGTTCACTTCATATACTCTTGATGGTAACATCGGTATTGAAGACAAGGCGTCATGGACCCGGTGGCGCTTGCACTTCAACTTTCCAAACCACTCAAGTTCCTCTTAAAGGACTTGTTTCATTCTCACGGGAACCAACATTATCTATCGACTTTCTCTTAGAGATGGTTGATATTGAAGAAGGAGACCCTCTCCCTAGTCTCCGTTATAGGATCCAAATATGCACAAATTGAGTCTAGAGCCACGAGATCATCAATAAATCTCATTAGGACACTTTCAATGAAGACTCTGTTTCACACAATGTGGAAAGAGATTATATCTTGAGTCCTCGCATTATCCTTGTGGTATTGCGGAACATCCGAGTGATGTGTTTACATATTCACAATGAAGATGGAAAGCCTTACGGAGCCAACATCAAACAAGCTCTGGTAGGTGGCATGTGAGATCTATTATATGGATCAACCATGTGACAATGAGCGAAACAATGGGGCGATTCAATTTCTTGAATCAATCACGGTTCGAGTTATGGATTTGCGGATACCTTTGAAAAACCGGTCTTTGTGCTTAAAACTCTTTTCTTTAGCACATCGATTGTGTACTCATTTTCAAACCTAAAGGTATTTTATGATTGATAATTGATTTTCAATAAAACCTTCGTTGTATTGCAAAAACAATTTCTATTGAGCAATACACGATTGTTTTCAAATCTCTTTTCATCAATCGGTGGACTTAAAATTATTTGGTTCACTCACTCCGTGTTGTCTTCTTTGAGGCGTTCGGTTTGAGAACAACTAGAACATTGCGAAACCTGTCAAGGAGATTCTTAGGAATCCTACACGATCACAGGCAATACTTGTCTTGATCAGCGGGAACCGTGGGCGTGTACCTCAATTCAACGAAAGTGATCAAAGACACTTTCGTGCGATTTGTTGCTAGCTGTTGTATGCGGTCGCCCGGCGTTTGCGGTGATCGAATGAAGCGGTCAATCCATAGCCGCATGCTCACTTAACACATTCATCTCAAAAGAAATCATGATTAGTGCATCAATGACTCGATATTTTCACTCCATGCTTACGCTTCTGCTGCTGCGCCAATATCATGATTCAACTAAAGCTTCCGCTACTCGATGAGAAGATTTCATGATCCGAATGTGAGCATGTCGGTCCCAAAGTCACAACATCACAAAATACCAACACCACAAAGGATGTGTCGAGATTGTTGATAGTGATGATCTCAAAGATGGCTCAAACTTATCATCACGTGGATCGGTAAAGACCTCCACTTGGAATAACCAAACATGCAATGTGAAGAATCAATGACTACGAGCTTAAGAGCAAGGACTACATCAAGAATGCAAGATCAATTGTTAAATGTTATATCTATTTGTATTCAATGTAATTTTGGTACATGATTGAGGTGACCTCCTTAGGGAGATTGTTAGGAATTAGAAATTCCGGTATTAAAAGTCGGTCACCTCAAGTATATGTAATCGTTAAGCTCGTAGTCGTAGTTCATTTAAGTTAAGTAGTATTTAGTTAAGTAACACCGTGGAGGACAGACGGGTCTTTACCAGCTGTATGCACGATCCACACCCAAAGTGTGGCGATTTATGTAAGACTATAAATACTCTCTACCTCCCAAGGTAGAGAGTTGGAGCTCATAATAATATCTTTCACTTTCTCTCACTAAGTTCCCTAAACCTCTAACTTTCTCTCTCTAGAATTCCATCTATATGCTACTTTGTGTTATGGTTTGATGTGTATGTGAAAAGTTAATATCTAACAAATCAGTCCTTCACGATCTTAGCAATGTCGAGAACATTTATGAGAGGTTCATCGTGATCCTCGGTGATTGAATGGAAACTCCGCCGCGGTCAACATCAACAGCCACGGAGTCGCCGGTAACTCCCGTGGATTACGCGGTGTGTCTCAATCGGTCTCGATCGTGAGTGATGTTTTGTACCTCGTGACTCATCTGAATAGATGTACTTTGGTACATCGCGTTATCTCACTGTGGGACTCGGTTCAGAATGGCCTTTGTAAGAATTAGAGTTGTGTTTTCACACTATGCTATCAACACTCTCAAGTTCAAACTTGTAAGTGCGGAAACCGCTTATTACTAACCGTTTGAAATGTTTTCTTCTTATGGAAGCTCGAGCGGAATGATCGTCTTGATTCTTCTCATGCTCATGCCAACATCATCACTAATGGAAGTTCTATTCAACAAACAACACAACCGTCAGAATGATTCTTCGTCAAACCAAAGAATCTACAAAGTCTATACTTAAAGAACTTCATCACCATAGTATTCCAACGTCAAAGAGGTGTGAGCATGTTGAAGAATGACGTGGAGACACTTTGGAGCAAACAAGGCACTGAAAGGCATCGATGCGCATAACAACATACTATCACTTTCACCACAAAGAACAATGATCAAAGAACAAAGTTAAAGATGACGTCAAGCATAACTGCTCAAAGATAACTTTCTCTACACCGGGAGATTGTTCGAATCAAGGCAATTCCTCTCACAAGAAAGAAGAATGTCGAAGGCGCCACGACTACTATTACATCAACGCCTTCACCGTTTACATTCATATATACTTGAGGGAGATTGTTGGAATCACTCCTAAACAAGATTTCAAGTATTTATATTTCATATGTAATAGGTAGCTTTATTATGGCCTTTATGTTTGTTTAAGGTCAAGCTTATGTAGAAGGCCCATAAGCTTAGGCCCAAGCCCACATAAGAAAGGATGGGAACTAGGAGTGTTGCCCTAGCTTCCCTCCTATAAATACTCTTGTAAACCCTCATTTGAGGGTTGGTTGTTCAAGTTATTCTCTTTCACTCACTCTTTCCCTTAACCGTATTATTGTTTATGCGTGTGTGTGTGTTTAGCTTGTTCATCCGCCTTTATCTGTTTCTCTATAACTTGTGTTTGTAAAACTAGTGACCTAACAGACTCCAATGTCAGCTTTGGCTTTTAGCCTTCCAAAGTCTTCACGATCATTATTTGGGTAGCAAAGGGATCCAAATACATGAAAGTGTTTGAGATTCGGTTTTCTGTTGTGGATAAGCTCAAAAGGTGTCTTGTTGTGGCGTTTTGTAATCATTGATCGGTTTTGAGTATAGCATGCGTTGATACGACACGCCCACAAGTAATCTGGACGTTTAGCATTAATTAACATTGTTCTTGCAGCTTCCACTAACGTACGGTTTTGTCTTTCAACAACTTCATTTTGTTCTGGTGTACGTGCAATAGATCTCTGATGCTCAATTCCCACTTTCTCATAAAATTCTCGAAGAGTTTGGTTTAGAAATTCAGTTCCTTTATCTGTTCGAATTTGTCTGACGGTGTTCCGGAGCTGAACTTGAATTTTCGTGAGAAAGGTGATGATCATCTGTGGAGCTTGATCTTTGCTTCGATGAAAGTAGACCCAAGTCCATCGTGAGTAGTCATCGACAATTACCAAGATTTAGCGTTTGCCATTAATCGTTTGAAGAAGATGAAGTACATGATGAGAGCCGTGTTCCACCTTTGAAGGAAAATGAGCACGAGTGCTTTTCCCTTGTTCACAAGGTGAGCAAAGGTGATCTTTAGAATACCGGAATCTCGGGGGACCTTCAACAAGTTTGTGTCGAGCAAGGTTGGTGATGGTTTGAAAGTTTAGATGTGAGAGACAACGGTGTCATAGCCAGGATTTTTTGATGTAGCCTTTGAAAGTAGACATATAGGAGATGAAGCAACCATGTCTTGCATTGAGATTGTGTACAGACTAGAATTGCGAGAGCCAGACATAAGATCGTTTCCTTGTAGACCACGAATGAAACAAGTTTTCTCCCAAAAAGCAACTTCCAAGTCTCCATCACAGAATTGACCGACTGAAAAGAGATTGTGACCGAGGCCTTCCACATAATAAACCCTGCTAATTTCGATATTGCCATTGATATAATCTCCGTAGCCCATGATAGCTGCAGTGATCATTACCGAATCTGACGGTGCCAATGAACTTTGCAATAAAGTTTGATAACAGTTTAAGATTGCTCGTCATGTGTCGTGAACATCCGCTATCAACAACAAGGATGATCATATCACTGCATTACACACAGATGACACAGATGGAATAGAAGTAGATGTAGAGCCCGAAGTGTTTGAGGGTTCCGAAGCAGTTATAGTACAAATACACACATCAATGACTTTAGGCATCCACTTAAATCCTAGCGTATTATGTATCCATTTCTGCCATCTCCAACTAGTATTTGCTTTAGTCTTAGTGAATGCACTAGGTGGTACTACAGTCCTTGGAGGTGATACTGGAGCTACAGGGATATCAATGCGTTTCTTAGGATCTAAAGAAGGTGGTTTACCAAGCACAAACTGTCACACCCCCAAAATATCGCAGCGGAACGATAGTGTCATTGGGGTATAACGTCATAGCACAAAGTATGGGTACAGAAAACGACCTCTATAATGAGACGTTTTGAAAAGTTTACCATTCGATAAATAAGTTAAAGTTTACACCACAAGAAATCACAAGGTTTGATAATACATAAAAAGTTTACAAAACATGTCGAATGGTAATTGTTAAAAGCACAAGACTTCAATGTATGCCATGCGACCCAAAAGCTCCATGAAGTGCTATCATCTTAAGACCGAGATAAACATGCTAAAAGTGTCAACACAAAGGTTGGTGAGTTCATAAGTTTGCAATTACATGATCTAAAATACTTTGAGAATGTTCACACAAAGAAAGGCATTGTAAATCCACTCGGCCCAAGTTCGCCCATACAAAACTTGCAACCCGTGTGTTCACAACCCATTGCCTAAAATAGAATGACAATCATGAATATACGCATTAAAGTAGTTAAAAGTATAAATGTCACCACAAGGGTCTTCCAACAACTCGTTTGGGATGTTCCTCCAACGCCACGTTGGGATGTATCCATAAAATGGCCTTCCAACATATAAATTGGGATGTTCCTCCAACGACTCACGCTATCGTATCCAAATTAATGGCCTTCCAACATATAAATATTGGGATGTTTGTTTAAGTCTAGTCACAACACGCACCAAGTCTAAAGTATAAGTAATATTGTTTGGCAATAGAGTTTAAATGTTTTGATAAATAAGCATGTATCTCGCCCAAATAGTTTGTAAGAATTTAAACGAGTAAAAGTGGGGTATGAACTCACCGATGTGATTGATATGCTAATAAAATAAGGTGCACGAAAGTGAGGCTCGGAAACTATCCGCGACCTAGAATGAATGTTATGATATGTAATGAGTTGCAATGTAATGTTATGCATGCATTCGTATGTTATTTATACCATTTGCGAGTTTTGAAAATATTACTTATCGTCGAAAAATACTCTTTTGACGCCTTGACCCATCTTAAATTACTTTACAAGTATTTACGTCAAAATGTCATCCTACAATGGTTTTATAATGATTTATAGTGAAATTATCACTTTTCGTCGTAAAACAATGTCGTTGGAAATTTCATGAAAGTGACAAAAATGGCTTCGAAAAACTAGTCGTAAAATGGTGTACGTTGATCGTTAGGAAACGAACTTGACGGATTTGGAAAGTTTGTATCAAAATCTAGAAGTTTCAGTTCAGGAGTTTTCGACATAAAGGTCTCGATCATAAAGATAATAAGGGTTAAAGATGGTGATTTTGTCTAATTGTTATGTAAAAAGTGAGTTTCGGCCAAGTTTAAACATCCGTAAATAATTTATTACAACTCCGCTATACAAACGGTTAGTCGTTTTGAAAAATATGCTTGGTGATCTTGATTTTATTAGAAGACATCTCGTTACAAAAAGTTCCACATCATGGTTAAAACAGCCCTCAACATGGACGTTTCAAAGAACCGTAACACTTGTCTCGTAAAATAATATAGTTTTTCGTAAAATAATAGTTACGGCAATTTTATGAAAACGTGCATATCTTTGTCGCTTCAAATCCGTTTTCACGTATAATACGTCCTTAGCTTCGTATCAAAGTATACTAATATATTTTTGATAAGTCGAAATAATTTGTGAAGCTTAGGACTCGTTTTTGACCGAATAGAGTAAAAATAGTATGTGAAATTTTAGAAAAATATACATTTCGTCGTCAAACTTGTAAAATCCATAACTTCTTCGTTATAACTCCGTTTTATCCGCTCAAGCGCCACGGATTCGTTTTAAAGTATATTTTCTAAATATCAAGGCCAAAAAGTTGTGCCTACAGTCGGATTTTCCAGAAAATCAAAACAAGGACAGAACACATTTTATACTTATCGAAAATAGTTTTTCTCGTACCAAACCTATTCTAATCCCTTCAAATCAACTCCAAAGCTAATCTAATCCTACCATACACCTTCTTAGGGTGTCATGGGTTCCTAAAAATCATCAAGACCAAAGTATACCAAGGGAATAATTATAGGATGACTTTGTATATATAAAACTCTAAAAAGCATGTACAAATGGTATAAACAACACAAGTCTTGCATGTTTTTGCACAAAAATAATAAGATGAGTATGAAATGAATATGTAAGATGAAAAACAAATATGAGATGCTTACAAGTGATATGATGAGGTGATTAGAACAAGGATTAAACCTAAACACCCTAGGTTTTTATTTCAAAACCTAAACAAGAGTGTATACTAGATTGTGATAAACTTGAACTTGAAAATTTTGATGTTTCTTCTTGGAATACTTATGGTGGCCGGTTGATAAGAGGAAGAACAAGAGAGAAATAACAAACTTACTAACACTAGAATTATTGAAAATGAATGAATGATTGAAATAAGGGTTGAGTGACTATCTATACTTGTAGAAAATCTTCCCAAACATTAAATGTAACCCCATAGGGCCGGTTTTTAGGGGTTCATGTTTCTCCAAGATATTTTTTTTTTCTTCTTCTTTTATTACTTGTATATATTGTAAGTAAAATGTAAGTAAGTTGTGTAGGTAAATGTAACTTGTAAGGTAAGGTGTACATTAATGTGTTTAAGGTGATTTTAGGTAAAAGAAATTTTTAATAGATCAAATTAGAGTATAATGATATTATAAAAATTATAAAAATACATTCCTTGTAAAATTTGAGTGATATAATAATTATCGTATAGTTTTTAAGAAAAACGTCGTAATAATATAACTTTAACGATTTATGTTCAAAATAAATTCAAAACACTAGTTAAACTCAAAATATAGTTTTATAACTAAATGTAAGTATAAAAATATGTCGGGATCATTTTTGAAAGTAACGGATTAAATATTCAAAATAATAACTCACGCGATAACGTTTATTTAATATAAAATTTACGCGTTTATTTAATATGAAAATACGTTTAATGTAAAATGCAAAACCATGCATGAACCGTTATGAAATGATGAATATGAAGTATGAGAATGACCGGAAAATGAGAATTGTGACATTCTTCCCCTGTTAGAGGAATCGCGTCCACGCGATTCAATCGATGATACTTAAAGTTCTACCCTTAGGTTTCGTGAAATCAAGTGTATGGTCAAAGTGTTTATGTCAAAACTTACGCGTCTAGGTTTCTTATCTAACAAGACTCACTGAATCTGAATAATACGGTGGATCACTTAATGGTCTATGAAAAACGTACTAGTTACGCATTGCGGGCTTCCTCGGTCCCTATATAGAATGCTCGACCTCGAGGTGGTGATATTGAGTCTGTGGTTGGGTTATTTCCTTCAATTGCCACGGCTAGAGGAGCTTGCATCGGTGGCTTATTCAACCGAGGACAATTATTCGGTAGTGATTCGATTTGTTGCACTCGTAGCAAGTCCTTTGGTTATTCCTCATGTTGCCGTATAACTGTTGTTATTGGTCTTGCACGCCTCTACATGGCTTGAAAAATGATTCGATTGATTGCATATTGTACATAAGCGGCGTGGCTTGGACTTTGGGTGATGATAAGCACATTTAGCACATTTGGGATGGGTACCGCATACTCTCTTTGTTCATTACCGTTGCCAAAAACTCTTGCCCTTTTGTTGTCTCGCTACCACGCCTATCTCGCTTGTTCAACCCACTTGCTTCCTTCCTCTTATCACCGATCTTCAACGTACCATTTCTAACCATCTCGTCTCATCGGGGTTCCGCCTCGATGATCGCACTTTGTATTGTAGAAGGCTCGCTTGTCTTCACAGTTCCACAGATTTCGGGACAAGACCATATATGTACCTCGAGATTCTCTTGGATTCGGGGTAACTAGATGAGGAACTAGTCTAGCTAACTCATGAAATCGGTGCATGTAGGTGCGTGACCACCCCTATCATGGAGTGGTGATAAAATTCATCCTCCGGTTTACGCATTTCATTGTCCGGCAAGACTCCTCTTTCAATAACTCCTTAAATTAGTCCCATGTCATACCTATAGTCGCCTCTCCGCCTCTAGCCTGTAGTTGTGTGTTCCACCATGTCAATGCCTTTCGATAACAAGCAAGCAAAGATACTTCACCCTCGATGTGTGGCACAATTGTCGATGTCGATCATCGCCTCTGTCTTCTCTACCCATCGAGTATACGCCAAAGCACCTCCTATCCTATCAAATTCCACGGGTTTGCATGCCGAAAATTCCTTATATGTGCATCCATTGTTGTTGTTGTTGGTGTTGTTGTTGTTGTTACTACCGGCTACATTGTTGGTGTCGCCAGAGTGCCGTTCCGTGGTTCCCGAGTTATTCATATGATTCCCAACTTGTGCGACAATAGTGGGAAGTAAGATTTGAAGTTGTTGAGCGATGATGGCGGCAAAGTCGTGGTTTCCATGATGTTGTTGTCATTGTTACCCATGTCGCTACCGCCTTCTCTACCTCCACGCCCACTGTCATTCCACCCCTTGGTGCCGCACCACCTCGGCGATCTGCGTGTTACTCTCTTTGGTGCCATTATCTCTGCAAGGGAAAGAACCGTTGAATTCCCAATGTCTATACTTAACGTCCTCAAACATACTATCACGCCACAAATTGGTTCCTAAGGTGTCCACACCGATCTACGTATGCGTGGTTGCATATGTCCACGTGAGTTGTGACGCATTTATAATTATGTTGGCCACCATAATTATAATTGCCTCATTTCACACGTGTACATACCACCAAGCATACATGTCCCGGCGATTGGTGTTACTTAAATAGGTAGCGATCCATCATCCGATTCTAAACGGTGAAGGAGGATTTAGGGTAGGTATCTAGGAAGAGTCGCACTTGGTGTATAGGAAATTCCGTTAGGTACTAAAGTCACTACGAGGTTTAGTCGCTGGCAGTTCCCAAAGTATCCTCAAGAGAACTCCCATCCTCGTGCAAAGTCATCAATTCTATCCGACTTTATAGTAACACTTATTTAGCTCGATCTCGCATCTCATCAAACAAGAACATCACGAGATCAAGTTAGATAAGTGCTCACATCGAGCTCCATATCTTTGATGACCCAACTAGATTTTGGGACTCTCTATTGGTACAAGGAAACTACGCTATCTAATGAGGTGGTTCTAGAAGAAATACTTAAGAAAACATATGCATACGAAAAGTGTGTAAGGTGATAGGAAACATAAGGATCGACGTGAGGCGGTTATAGTCTAGGAACTAAATGCAACCTAGTTCTCTATAACCAAGTCTCGATACCAATCATCACACCCCAAAATATCACGGTGAACGATAGTGTCATTGGGGTATAACGTCATAGCACAAAGTATGGGTCTAAAACGACCTCTATAATGAGGCGTTTTGAAAAGTTTACCATTCGATAAATAAGTTAAAGTTTACACCACAAGAAATCACAAGGTTTGATAATACATAAAAGTTTACAAAACATGTCGAATGGTAATTGTTAAAAGCACAAGACTTCAATGTATGCCATGCACCCAAAAGCTCCATGAAGTGCTATCATCTTAAGACACGAGATAAACATGCTAAAAGTGTCAACACAAAGGTTGGTGAGTTCATAAGTTTGCAATTACATGATCTAAAATACTTTGAGAAATGTTCACACAAGAAAGGCATTGTAAATCCACTCGGCCCAAGTTCAGCCCATACAAAACTTGCAACCCGTGTGTTCACAACCCATTGCCTAAAATAGAATGACAATCATGAATATACGCATTAAAGTAGTTAAAAGTATAAATGTCACCACAAGGGTCTTCCAACAACTCGTGTTGGGATGTTCCTCAACGCTCACGTTGGGATGTATCCATAAAATGGCCTTCCAACATATAAATGCCGGATGTTCCTCCAACGACTCACGTTGGGCTGTATCCAAATTAATGGCCTTCCAACATATAAATATTAGGATGTTTGTTTAAGTCTAGTCGCAACACGCACCAAGTCTAAAGTATAAGTAATATTGTTTGGCAATAGAGTTTAAATGTTTTGATAAATAAGCATGTATCTCGCCCCAAATAGTTTGTAAGAATTTAAACGAGTAAAAGTGGGGTATGAACTCACCTGATGTGATTGATATGCTAATAAAATAAGGTGCACGAAAGTGAGGCTCGGAAACTATCCGCGACCTAGAATGAATGTTATGATATGTAATGAGTTGCAATGTAATGTTATGCATGCATTCGTATGTTATTTATACCATTTGCGAGTTTTGAAAATATTACTTATCGTCGAAAAAATACTCTTTTGACGTCTTGACCCATCTTAAATTACTTTACAAGTATTTACGTCAAAATGTCATCCTACAATGGTTTTATAATGATTTATAGTGAAATTATCACTTTTCGTCGTAAAACAATGTCGTTGGAAATTTCATGAAAGTGACAAAAATGGCTTCGAAAAACTAGTCGTAAAATGGTGTACGTTGATCGTTAGGAAACGAACTTGACGGATTTGGAAAGTTTGTATCAAAATCTAGAAGTTTCAGTTCAGGAGTTTTCGACATAAAGGTCTCGATCATAAAGATAATAAGGGTTAAAGATGGTGATTTTGTCTAATTGTTATGTAAAAAGTGAGTTTCGGCCAAGTTTAAACATCCGTAAATAATTTATTACAACTCCGCTATACAAACGGTTAGTCGTTTTGAAAAATATGCTTGGTGATCTTGATTTTATTAGAAGACATCTCGTTACAAAAAGTTCCACATCATGGTTAAAAACAGCCCTCAACATGGACGTTTCAGCTACCGTAACACTTGTCTCGTAAAATAATATAGTTTTTCAGAAAATAATAGTTACGGCAATTTTTATGAAAACGTGCATATCTTTGTCGTTTCAAATCCGTTTTCTACGTATAATACGTCCTTAGCTTCGTATCAAAGTATACTAATATATTTTTGATAAGTCGAAATAATTTGTGAAGCTTAGGACTCGTTTTGACCCGAATAGAGTAAAAATAGTATGCTGAAATTTTAGAAAATATACATTTCGTCGTCAAACTTGTAAAATCCATAACTTCTTCGTTATAACTCCGTTTTATCCGTTCAAGCGCCACGGATTCGTTTTAAAGTATATTTTCTAAATATCAAGGCCAAAAGTTGTGCCTACAATCGGATTTTCCAGAAAATCAAAACAAGGACAGAACACATTTTATACTTATCGAAAATAGTTTTCTCGCACCAAACCTATTCTAATCCCTTCAAATCAACTCCAAAGCTAATCTAATCCTACCATACACCTTCTTAGGGTGTCATGGGTTCCTAAACATCATCAAGACCAAAGTATACCAAGGGAATAATTATAGGATGACTTTGTATATATAAAACTCTAAAAATCATGTACAAATGGTATAAACAACACAAGTCTTGCATGTTTTTGCACAAAAATAATAAGATGAGTATGAAATGAATATGTAAGATGAAAAACAAATATGAGATGCTTACAAGTGATATGATGAGGTGATTAGAACAAGGATTAAACCTAAACACCCTAGGTTTTTATTTCAAAACCTAAACAAGAGTGTATACTAGATTGTGATAAACTTGAACTTGAAAATTTTGATGTTTCTTCTTGGAATACTTATGGTGGCCGGTTGATAAGAGGAAGAACAAGAGAGAAATAACAAACTTACTAACACTAGAATTATTGAAAATGAATGAATGATTGAAATAAGGGTTGAGTGACTATCTATACTTGTAGAAAATCTTCCCAAACATTAAATGTAACCCCATAGGGCGGTTTTAGGGTTCATGTTTCTCCAAGATATTTTTTTCTTCTTCTTTATTACTTGTATATATTGTAAGTAAAATGTAAGTAAGTTGTGTAGGTAAATGTAACTTGTAAGGTAATGTGTACATTAATGTGTTTAAGGTGATTTTAGGTAAAAGAAATTTTTAATAGATCAAATTAGAGTATAATGATATTATAAAAATTATAAAAATACATTCCTTGTAAAATTTGAGTGATATAATAATTATCGTATAGTTTTTAAGAAAAACGTCGTAATAATATAACTTTAACGATTTATGTTCAAAATAAATTCAAAACACTAGTTAAACTCAAAATATAGTTTTTATAACTAAATGTAAGTATAAAAATATGTCGGGATCATTTTTGAAAGTAACGGATTAAATATTCAAAATAATAACTCACGCGATAACGTTTATTTAATATAAAATTTACGCGTTTATTTAATATGAAAATATGTTTAATGTAAAATGCAAAACCATGCATGAACCGTTATGAAATGATGAATATGAAGTATGAGAATGACCGGAAAATGAGAATTGTGACACAAACTTAGAAGCATTAGTGGGCCTAGAGGTATTCCGGGTCTTAGGATTCCGTAAACGAGACAACATAGCTCTAGAAACACATTTGTCATGACAATCGAAGCATACTTTTACGACAAATAACACAAGAAGCATCGATGAATATCAAAAGTACTTAAGGTTTAGCATTCGTTACAACACTTTTCCATTACATTTGTCGACGCAATATCTAAAGTGGGTGCAACGGAGTCTTATTCAAAGTCGTAGGGTGATCTTCTACTTCAGCATTCTTTATTGTTCTTTTCTTAGGTCGCAACTTCATATTCCTCCTTGTATTGCTCCTAGGCTGTGAAGTGCGGACATTAGGAAAAGAGGCAGTTATTCCTATTTCAGTAGAGGGAAGCACATTAGTAACTTGTGGTTTGTCAGTAGGCATTCTGGGTTCACGTTTGCTAAGTGTTACAAGTGCAATTCTATTAATGATGCTAGGCTGAACTTGTTCATACTTTCCTAGCATTTCTCTTAACTTAAAGATAGTATGAATCAGATCTTGATTTTCA
Source organism: Chrysanthemum lavandulifolium (assembly GCA_022545495.1). Taxonomy (NCBI): domain Eukaryota; kingdom Viridiplantae; phylum Streptophyta; class Magnoliopsida; order Asterales; family Asteraceae; genus Chrysanthemum; species Chrysanthemum lavandulifolium. The sequence continues at coordinate 204,601,645 of CM040245.1, forward strand.
GAACGAAGATTTCCAGCAAAATTCATGACTTCTTTAGTGTGTGCAAGATAATGATCAAGTTCGTTTGATGCTTCATCACAAGTCTGTTTGAGAAAATCAAATATGACACCATATTCCTTTTCAACTTTTGCAAGTTTTTGTTCATATTTTGAGATTTGACATTTCAAAGACGCGTTTTGATCATCCAGTTGCTCAAATTTTGGATTAAACGTTTTGGATTGCAACTGGTTGATTTTGTTTTGCAAAGCAAGTTCACGATTTTGACAATCATTTTGACACCATTGAAGACGACGTTTTGCATTTGAAAGATCATTTAACAGTCGTTCATTTTCAACTTTTAAAGACTCGATCTGATGCACTTGATCAGTATTCTCAATAATTTCAACAGAATCAACAGTATCAGCAGAGATATAATCAGATACATATGGCAAAGAATGTAATAACACAGCATTATGGATATCAGCACAGATAACATCTTCCAAGAGTCGATCAACATCTTTTCGTAACATTTTCTTTTTACGTTTAGTATTAGAAATAGATTTTTCTGTTTTCTCGAAAACGACTTTCATCAATCCAAGTTCCTTATGAAATTCCATTTTCCAATACAATGCACAATTTTTCAAATTTTTAACATGGGGTAAAAGTCTTTTCTGAAAAATATCTCTTTGTTCTCACGCTAGAGGCGATTGAAAATGTTCAAATTTTATTTCAGAATGAAATTCAATCTCATGTTCTGAAAGTTTGAGGTCAGACGTGAAAATGTCTAAATATTTAAGAATTTGACGATTTCCGGGTTTTGAATTTACTTCACTGATGGAAGGTAAAGGACCATAAATTTGTGCATAATTTGGTTGGGGAGTAACATTAGAAGACTCAGATGTTTTTGTGATAATCCTTGGTGTGTTAGAAGAATCCTTTGGTGTGACGAAAGTGACAGCTTGTGAATAGGTAAAAGGTTTGTTGTAAACAACATTTTCTAATTTTGATCGACTCTCGTCTTCTGCATCTAATTCCTCTTGACGATGATATTCAACAACACTCATAACAAAATCATCAACTTTATATTCTGCACTGGAAATTTCAGGATTTGTTTTGAATGCTTTGGTTGAAAGCTTAGGTTTGTAATCAACAAGATTCGGTCCATATCCATCTGGATTGGGTTTTAAAGTAAACTTTTGAATTGTTGTGATTGACTCACCATGTTTGTAAACAACATTTCGAAACTCTTTGAGTTTGTTTTGTAAACCGACAATTTCTTCGAGATAGTCATCTATTCGTTTCTTTGAATGCTTTTTGTATGCAGAGAACTGTTTTTGATGATTTAACAACTCAGCCTTGGCTTTTTGAGTTTCCAAAGTAAGAGCGTTAAGTTGTTGTTTATGTTCATGTTTCAGTTGTTCTATTTCAGACAATAAAGCATTCTTGGAAGCGGCTAGATCACGCATCTGTCATTCTAAAGATTGTTCGTTTTGATGAGATTTAGCAAAAGCGGCTTCAAAACCTTTTTCACGTTTTTCTTGAGTTTTGAAAAAATTGAGTTGCCGTTTTAAGCATTCAATATCCCCAGTTAACAAATGCATTTTTACCGTAAGTTTTAATTTAATGCACGACATTCTTCCATTCGGGATTGTTGATCTTTAAGTAATGAGATCAATATCGGATTAGGCAAAGGTTCGGTGTGTTCAACGTGAGTCACAACATGAACATTATTCAGATCCTCAAGTATAACCACGGAGTCAATTTGAGTATCAAAGGAAACCATAAGGTCATCTTGATCGTCAAATGTAACTACGGGTCTAGTTGAGAATCGTCGAATGAGATGTGGACGACTCATTTTGAACAGCCCGAGCCTCGCGGATTCGGATGTTGGCGGAGATATTAGATCATAGATAAATATGGTTTGTTCGGTACCGAGACAAGCCATCAAGATTACACACTGGGCCTGTGTCACTCATGTGTAGCTCGTGCATATTAGCCATCAACATAATCGCCGCATTGGCCGCAAGTCCTCCATATCATCATCAGTGTCGTGATCCGCCATAAAGCTCGTTTTTTTCGTGAGAGTTCCACCACTTCATCTTTAAGAGCCAAAAGTAAAGCCTCCTTGTGATAAGCACCGCCTTAGTCCTCGGCTTTGGGCATGCATTAGCCAGTGTCCCTTCTCATTACGGTTGTAGCATCAAGACCATTCAACCCATTCTCGAGCATTTCCTGCTCAACCACTTGAGCTCGTTGTTATTCCTACCCATAGGATTAAACCCTTGACCACCGCCCATCCGGCGACCATAACCACGATTCGAACTTCAACACGTCCATTGTTTACAATGACTTGATTCCTTGTGTTTGATAAGGAACGAATGCGATTGTTGGATTTGTTTGTATAACGGCCAAAGGCTTTAGCAATCATAACAAATCCTTGTTGTAATGCATCGAACGGATTGGAGTCCTCATTAGCTTCACTCTAAAGTGCTTGATCATTGTTGTTGTTGTATGGAAACAATTGAGTTTGTTGAGACTATTGTTGTGACGGATCATAGGGTGTAATTGTAGCAGTTGGTTGAGGAGTTGGTTGAGTAGGATAACTAGTTTGAGCCCACAAAGCAAGTTGTTGATTATCCGGAAGTGAAGGTGAAACAGTTTGGCCACGGATAATCCTTTCCTTATCAACTTCTTTTTGATGAGGCTTCAGATAGTCGTACAACAATCCGTATGTAGCATGATGCATATTCTTCGCTTGACGGAGGAAAATGACATACTTCTCCCATTTAGGACCAAGACTACTCAGGAACTTAGTATTAACTGCAATTCTTAGCATGTTGATGTTGTGTTTATCCAAATCATTGATGATGTCTGAGAATCGATGATGATAAGACTCTAGTGTCTCTCCAGGTTCAATCATGAAGTGTTCATAAGCCAAGTAAATTTTGGATTACATATCCTCCTGATTGAGTGCGTGCCTTCCATGAGAAGATGAATATGTTCCCACATTGCTTTTGCAGTCTTTTGAGCATCAACACTGCGAAGAATTAGGTTTGGTAATCCTAAAAGGATATATTGCATTGCAAGCTCATCAGCTTCGTAGTGTAGAAGTTCATCTCCAGACAGTTGAGCAACAATTGCAATGTTGGTGAGATCATCTTTTGGTGGAACAACATTAGGATCTCCGGGTGTAGTGATAATTGGCATCTGAAATGGACCTTCCAAGATGACTTTCATTAAGAACTTTCCATGTGGCTTCTTTAGATCACAAAACCTAAAGAACCTAATTACCCATTGATCGTAGTTTCCTGGAGTGAGCATTGGAGGTCTATCAAGTGTTCCAGCCTCATGAATGGATTGCTGGCTACTTAAAGCTTCGCACATCTTTGCAAACCAAGTCGGTTCCTTCATAGTGTTCCTTGATGGATGTTGATTGTAAACGTTTGTGTAAGGTTGTACTTGAAGACTTGGTGGTGGTTGAACCATTTGTGGTGGAAATGCTCCTAGTTGTGGAGTATGTTGTTGATTAAATTGTTGGTGATAAAGTTGTTGTTGTTGATTAAATTGTTGATATTGTGGACTTAGTTGTTGTTGTTGTTGTTGATTATAAGTGTAAGGAAAATAGCTAGAGTATGGTGGTTGTGACATGTTGAAAACTTGTGTTGTTAAATGGATCTTTGTAGTCGAATGAAACGTTGTTGATGAAGTATCCTTAGGCGTAGAAATCACGTAAAGGCAAAGTAACACTTATGCGTAAAAACACCAAAGATACGCGTAACAGCAATAGTTACGCGTAGGATTAGCTTACACGTAAGGAATGAGAAAACACTAAAGTTAGCGTAAACCGAAAGTTAAGCGTGAAAACTTAGGCATAGAATTTGCTTATGCGTAAGATGAGCTTAGGCGTAAGAAAAATCTTATGCGTAATGAGTTCTACGCATAAGTTTGAGCTTATGCGTAAAATTAGGTTTTACCTAAAAGATCTTTACACTATCACAAAGGCAAAGGATATCCAAATTCAAGTGTTTTTAGGCGTATCCAAGCAAGAAAACACCGAGTAAACCACGAAAATCAAGATCAAACCAAGGATGAGTTACGCCTAAGATTAGGGTTTTCTTACGCCAGAAAGTAGCCAAACCGATCGCCAACCGATGTTTCCAAACCAGATTTTTGTGCTGAAATAGCTTCAATATCACCAAAATAACACAAAAGTGTGAAACTTGATGATCCAAAACTTCTAAACACCTTATGCGTAGTTATACACCCACGTATAAAACCAAGCTTAAAAATAATGATCTACGTGTAAAGTTTGAAACTTTTTGCCAAAAACAAATATTTTAACACCTTAAAACATTGAAAGGACAAGAATCCTGGATTGAAAAGTGTAAAAAATGAGTTTTTAAGTGTGACCAAGTTTGGAACCGTATGTTACGCGTAAGACCAAAACTTACTTCAAAAACAATACCGATTCACCCAACTATTTGGCGATTGATACCACTGTTAGGTCACCATATTAGTAACACAAGCATCAAAATAAGAAAGACATAAGAAGAGATCAGATGAACAACACACACACACACGATATGAGTATAAGAAGTGTTATGCGTAAATGTAAATGTGTAAATTGAACAACCAACCCTCAAGTGAGGGTATTACAAAGGTATTTATAGGAGAGGGAGCTAGGGAAACACTCCTAGTCGCTTCCTTTCCTTATTGGACTTGGGCCAAGGCTTATGGGCCTTCTACATAAGCCTTAGCTTAATAACAAACATAAAGGCCATATTAAGCTAACTATTACATATGCATCACTAACACTTGAATTAAGGTTTAGGAGTGATTCCAACATGATGGTTTGATACAACTATGATGTATGAATCAATACAAGATCATACAACAACAAACAAACAAGACTTCCAACTTCTTGTTGAAGCTTGAATGTATCTTGATCTTCTTTGCTACAAAAGAGATCAGTAATATGATATGAAACTGAGTTAGAAATTTTAGAGAGAAGGAATGTATGAGAATATGATAGAAAGGGATGAAAAACAACTTGGTTTGACTTTGCTATTTATAGCCAAAAATATCAGCAAGCACCACGGACCACGGAACCCTTAAAAGGGTTCCGCCCGTGTTAATATTTGGTGCCACTGAGGTCTGACAGCAAGATCTCAAAATCTTATCAAAGTCAACCATATCTATACAAGATTGTTTAAGATATGTAGAGTCTAAATCTACATATGGAATCTAGTGAAATCTTCTAAGGATTTCAATAATGCACTACATGATGTCATGTGTTTGTTTTTCTATTTTTAGAAATATGTAAATACATATGTAATGTTTATACTTTAAGAAACCAAAACATTCTTGAACTAAAAACTACTATCATACATTATGGTTTAGATTCATATCAAGATATGATTAGTCACAATGTAAATGCTTGAGTGATGAAGATATTATTTTTGAAAAGCTTGTTTTAATATCTATTAAACTTGACAAGCTTTAAGCTTTATAAAAATTAAATTTACTTTTGTCGTTAACAAAATTTAGGTAAAGATCAAAAATATAAATAACGTTTAATGACGATATTTGTATTAACAATCTTCCCCTTTTTGTTGAGGACAAAACATAAATTTTATTTTTTTAAAAGATGTAAAGATTGTACAAGATCTATAAAAATATTAGTTTTAGAACTTGAAAGATAAAAATGATAATGCAAGTATGTCTAATTTAGACATGATGTTGACTTTTCAGAAAGTCAAAGTCTTCACTAGTTGAAGCATGATGTTGACTTTTCGAAAGTCAAAGTGTGCGATTGACTTTTCGTAAAGTCAAATATAACCAATGAAGCATGATGTTGACTTTTCGAGAAAGTCATTGATGCGATTGACTTTTCGTAAAGTCAAATATAACCAAGTTCTATATATTTCTCCCCCTTTTTGTCTCAACAAAAAGAAGATGCGACGCGGAATATGTAATGAGCCCGAGCCATTATCTCCCCTTGACCAATGCTCCCCCCTAAATTGGGTGCCAAGACAAAGATACATGGATTGTAAAAAAGCTACAAAAAAGTTGTTAGTTATAAGCATCATCACAAGCATTTCCAAACACCATGTAACAAGCAACAACAATATATAAGAAACACCATTCATTTGTTAAAATTATTCATGATTTAAGAATTATGAAAAGGGAACACAATGAAGTGTTTAATACAATGATAAAATCCTAAAAAAGAAATTATCCTAGAAAATAAAAAAATAGAAGAAAAATCCTAGAAAAATTAAAAATACTTAAGGAAAGTAAGCTAGGACCCTCTTATTGAGGTGGTGGATGAGCAAGAGCATTGAGGCGCTCTAGGATGTGCTTGAGGATGAACCTCATTTCCTCTTGAAGCTCATGGACCATCACCCGGGTCCTTTCGGTTATTTGGGTGGTTTGCTAACAATAGGAGCAACCATGCCTAGGAGGGTAATATGATTCATGGTTTTGTTGTGGTGGAATGGTGGAGGTGTTGATGTTGGTGTTGGTGTTTCGAGTGGTGATTATGGAGGCTAGCAAAGGACTTTGCATTTGCATAGCATCACTTAGATGAGAATCCACCATATTTGAAAATTGGTGGAGATGATGGAGTTCGGCTTGAATCTCTTCTTTCGTGGGGTGATCTTCCCACATGGATTCCTCAATGTCCTCTATGTGAGGGGACATTGATGTAGGAAGTGGTTGATCCCCATACAAAGGACCATGGATTTCCTTGTGGATGGGATGGAAAATAAGAGGTCTTGGCCCTAACGGGGCATTTGGGTCAAATGATGGTCGTGGAGACTCATGAGCTATTCGCTCAATTGTACCAAAGGATGGTAGTGGTGGGGGATGATTGGGCCTAGGAGGCAAGTCCTCCAAGTCTTCCAAAAATGGATTTGGAGAAGCAGGTGGTGTAGAGAATAACTCCAATGGGATGAGTGTTGGAGATTTTGGAGGTGATGGTGATTTTGATGTTTGGATGGGAGCCGCTGGTGGTGAGCTAGAAGTCTTTGTTGGTGGTGGAGTAGTGATAGTTATAGGTGCTTGTGGAGGTGGTGTAGGAGTAGCCAAAGTGAGGGTTGTGTCATCTCTTATGGGAGATGAGATGGTTAGTGGAGATGACTCGTTAGAAGAGCTTATGTTGACAAAGCAACAAGGTCTTACGCTTATTCTAGCGGTTTTCTTGCAAGGCTTGGTTGATAGTGAAGATTTGGTCATTTTGACTTAAGCTTTTGCTAGTAGATGGTGAGAATTGAGAAGGTGTGAAGATGATCATGGTAAAAGCTCTTAATTTATAGGAATGGAGAACTATGGAGAAATGTGTTTGATTTGATGTTAAACCATAGAAGAGTTGAGGTTCCTAATGATTTATAAGTGGGTTTAATGCTAGTCATATCAACCAAGTCAATCCATACAAGAAGGATGGAGTGAAGAGACAAAGATTTGCAATAAATGTGTTCTAATGATTATGAGATCCTAACAATCAGACTACCCACGGATTGCAAGGAACCAAATTTTTGGTTCCTTCCTTTATGCAAAAGGGCTCCTTGGGTCGATTTTTGAAATTTTTGAATTTTGGTGGGAAATGGATATCCTATGTGCCTAAGTGTGTTATACTAGTTCTAATATGGGTAATAACTAGTTAAGATTAACTTAGAAGCAATGTATGGTAATTTGGAATGTCGAAATAAGCAAAATTCAGAAAATTACCTATAGGATCCACGACACCAAAAAAATACACATGCGAAACCCAAAAAAGGGTGCCGCCTGGTCCGCCTGTACAGGTACGGTGGTACCAATTTCATAACAGATGGTACCAAATTTTTGGTGTTGTCTGATCCGTGGACACCAGAAATCACCCCAAAACAGTTTTTTAGGTGTCGAGAACTTTCCGAAACCTGAAATTTTGCTCAAAACATGTGACATTAATTATTTCTAGTTAGGAAAAGTAAATAACACATGGACAAACATAGTGGAGCCTAGACTTTTACCAAGGGCTAACGATTTTCACATAAAAGTGAAAATGGGTAAAATTTGATAACACACTTGTGCTATCCCCCTGCATGAAGTGTTAGCATACATGATTGTTTTAAGTTATATTATCATCCTACAAATTAAAACCAACCAAATTGTATCATACATCAAAGTTATTGTCTTGTTCCAAACCCTCCTTAAAAGGACCCTCACTTGTCCAACTTCTTGTAAATCTTGTTCATCATCCTACCAAGGTACTTGAACATCCCTTGGTTTGCTTGAACTACGCTGATTCATTCTCAATCTCGGGGAGAGACGCATAATACTCATGAGGTGGAAGGCGAGAATTTGGAAGACCATCCTCGGAGCTATTTGATGATGATGATGATGATGGAGTTGGAGGTTTTGCTCTTTTTCCTTTAGTCTTAGCCACTCGCTCGTCACTCAAGGCACAAAGATGTAAGGGATGAGCTCATAGTCAAGCTGCAACCCTTTTGGGCTTGGTGGAATTGGTGCAAAGGCTCTATAGAGACGGGTGAGAAGCATCCCGTAAGGAAGAGCAACCGATCCTTGAGTTGGAATGTCAATCATTCTCCTAGAAATGTAGTAGGCTAAATTGAATGGTTGACGGGTGGACAAGTTGTAGAGCATGTCACAAAGGCAAGCATTGATATGGTCCCTATTCCCTATGGTGCTAATGACTTTGGCTCTAAGTAGTTCATCCCATTTCTTAAATTCGGGCTTAAGTCCATTGAGATCCATTCCATATGGATCTCGGTTCACCTCCTTTCCCTTTCGGGTGACACAGGTTGGAGCGGCTCTTGGGTTAAAGAGGTGCTCACAGATGACATCATTATCCGCTAAATGAGTTTAGTAGAGAAGAAAGCGGTCACTGATTGCATCAAGGATAGTGAGTGACCACTTATCCGAGTAGACACATGTCCCTCGGTTGGGAATTCCTAGCACTTGAGCAAATTGGGTTAAGGAGATGGTGTAGTCATTTTGATTGATCCTAAACCTAAGGCTAAACTCATCTTCCTCATCAATGAAACCGGTGACACTAGCATAGAACTCTAACACAAACCTAGGACAAATAGGTTCATCGATGTCAAGGAGACAATCGAAGTGAATAGCGGCTAGTTCTTGACGGAGATTGGTTCCATCGACAAAGGAGGAGTGAATGGTGCTACCCTCATGGAAGTACCTTGTGTCTAGACTCTTAAAGATTTTGACTTGTTCTTTGGAGAGGCCCTTGGTTTTGTGATGTTTGGGAATGTAGTTGAGAGTATCCTTGTGGTCATAGAATCTTGCGGCTACCATGGTTACTCCTATGAGCAAGAATTTACATGTTCAAAATGAGAACAAATTTAACGTTTTGGTTCTAGTGTATGCCTATATGAAAATGATTTGGAGTTGCAGTTATCTCGACTCATTTTATGCATAAAATGGTTTTTAGTGGGGGTGTTTGGCAAACGACATGAGATAACCCAAACGCTCCTAATTCAATGTGGCTTCATTTGAATATATCCAGGAATGCATATTAGTTATGCAATACCTTTAGTATTCAAGAGCATGCAAGTGATAAAAATTTAATGTTTCTATTTGTATTAACAATGAAAAATTGTTTTCCTACAAGTGAGAAGCTTTTCAAAAAATTTTGACATGGGGTATTTGGTTAATTGAATAAAAACTTATAGTCATTATCTTTTTATTAGTGGGAAACATGATTTGTTTATGCAATGTGACAATGCAGTACCTAATTTTAATGACTAGTTATGCAATTTGCCAATTGAATCCATGTTTTATACAAGAATATACATAATCCCCATGTAATGATTTTGTGCACAAATTAGAATCCTAGACTCATAATTAAGAGATAAAATGTAGTTAGGATACTTACAATGATGTTATCTTCAGTGATTAGTGGATGAGAAAATGTCAATAATGAGTTAGGTCTAATGTTTACACGATTTGGTAAAGTAGGTTGTGAGGAAGAAGATGTTTTGTAGGTGGCATTTTTGCAACTGTAGTAACCACGGACCATACGGCACCAAAAATATGGTTCCACCTTTGTTGTCGTTTGGTGTCGTGGGAACAGTAGTAGTTTCAAACAAATTTGTTTTGTTTTGTTTGTTCTAAGGTTTAGACTATGTTTTACCTACATGTTTGGTTCCATTAACCCCAAACCAAGTCTAAGAAGATTAAATGGTTCTCGTTTGAGAGGCTTGGTTTGAATGTCGGCAATGTTATCTTCGGAGGATACTTTCTCAATTGAGATGTTTCCTTTTTGAACAGTGTCGTGAAGAAAGTGATGACGGATTTCAATATGCTTCGTACGAGCATGTTGGACGGGATTTTTGCTGAGATCAATAGCTCCTTTGTTGTCGCAAAATATAACGATATCGTTGAGATGAATTCTGTAATCCACGAGAGCTTGCTTCATCCAAAGAGCTTGTTGACATGCTTTTTCGGTTGAGACGTACTCGGCTTCAGTAGTTGAGATAGCTAAAGCCGTTTGCTTCTTTGCAAACCATGAGGTGAGACAATGTCCGACAAAAGTGCAAATACCACTTGTACTTTTTCTATCGACATAGTCACTGGCATGATCTGAATCGGCATAAACTACAGTTTCTACACCCGTTCCTTTGGGATACCATAACCCTAAACATGTCGTTCCTTTAATGTATCTAAATATCCTTTTCAAGGCTTCTAAGTGTGATACCTTTGGATTTTCTTGAAAGCGAGCACATAGACAAACACTAAATGTAATGACGGGTCTACTAGCCGTGAGATAGAGTAAGCTACCGATCATTCCTCTATATTTAGTGCTATCTACCGATTCACCTTCCTCATCCTTGGTGAGTTTAGTGTCCGAGGACATGGGTGTCTTAGTTGGTTTTGAGTCTTCAAGACCAAATTTCTTAAGCATATCTTTTATATATTTAGATTGGTTAAAGAATATGCCATCTTCTAGTTGTTTAATTTGAAGTCCTAGAAAGAAGTTTAATTCACCCATCATACTCATCTCAAACTCATCATGCATGATTTTAGAGAAATCATCACATAGCTCTTGACAAGTTGATCCGAATAGGATGTCATCAACATATATTTGAATAATGATAATACGTGATTCATTTTTCTTGGTAAAAAGAGTATTATCTACTAATCCCATGGTGTATTTATTTTCAACAAGAAAAGTCTTAAGTCTATCGTACCAAGCTTTTGGTGCTTGCTTAAGACCGTATAATGATTTCTTGAGTTTGAAGACATGATGTGGTTTCTCAAAGTCGGTAAAACCGGGAGGTTGAGCAACATATACTTCTTCGTTAATAAAGCCATTAAGAAATGCACTCTTAACATCCATTTGAAATAACTTAAAATCATAAGCACATGCATATGCAAGTAAGATTCTAATAGACTCGAGCTTAGCTACCGGTGCATAAGTTTCATCATAATCAATCCCCTCTTGTTGATTATAACCTTTGTTAGGTCACCATATTGTAACACAATCATCAATATGTTAGAAATAGATAGAGAAAAGATCGGATGAACACAAACACACAATACACGAATGATATAAAGAAAGGTTATGCGTATGTATTGAGAGAAAGTGAACAACCAACCTTCAATTGAAGGTTTACATGTCTTTATATAGGGAAAGGAGCTAGGGAAACACACAAGTTCCCTTCCTTTCCTTATTGGGCTTGGATCAAGGGTTATGGGTTTTCTATATAAGCCTTGCCATAAATACTAACATGAAAGCCTAATTAAGCAACCTATTACATGTTAATTACAAACACTTGAAATATAGTTTAGGAGTGATTCCAACAATCTCCCCCTAAGTGTTGTTAATTAATGACTTAAGTAATTTGAAACGTTGTTGGTGCTGATGTAATAGTTGCTTTGACGTCTTCTGAAATTCTTCTTTCCTGTGAGAAGAAGTGCCTTGATTCGAAAAATCTTCCCAGTGTGAGGATCTTGTTTTCTTTGAAGTTTTCAGCTTTGACGTCTTTATTTATCTTTGTTCTTTGTTCTGGTGTGGATATGGTGATGTTATGTTGTGGTAATCTGCATCAGGTCCGCTTCGTTGCTCAGGTGTCTCCACGTCCTTCTCCAACATGCTCACACAATCTTTAACGTTGGATTTCAGTGTTGATGTAGTTCTCTTTAGTCTTTGAACTTTCTAGATTCTTTGACGAAGAACCATTTTGACTTTTGTGTTGCCTTACAAGAGAACTTCAATTTGTGTTGTTATTGGTATGAGCATGAGGAGAATCTGCACGATCATCTCCCAGGAGCATCCATAAGAAGAAAACATAAGAATGGGTGTTGGAATCACTCCTAAACCAAATTCAAGTGTTAGTGATTCATATGTAATAGTTAGCTTAATTATGGCCTTTATGTTTGTTATTAGCTTAGGCTTATGTAGAAGGCCCATAAGCCTAGGCCCAAGTCCATTAAGGAAAGGAAGGGACTAGGAGTGTTGCCCTAGCTCCCTCTCCTATAAATACCTTGTAATAACCCTCACTTGAGGGTTGGTTGTTCAATTTATTCACTCTCTCACCTTTACGCATAACCGGCTTAATCCATACGTGTGTGTGTGTAGTTGTTCAACCGATCTCTTTCTCTTCTATATTTCTACATATTGATGCTTGTATTACTAATTTGGCGACCTAACAGTGGTATCATTCGCCAAATAGTTGGGTGAACACTTTTGTTTTTGGTCTTACGCGTAAACGTGGTTCGAACTTGGTCACGCTTAAAAATTGATTTTTTACACTTTTTAATCCAAGATTCTTGTCCTTTCAACGTTTTTAGGTGTTAAACTATCTGTTTTTGGCAAAAAGTTTGAAACTTTACGCGTGGATAATTGTTTTTAAGCTAGGTTTTTTACGAGGTAATTGTTCAATGCGTAACGTGTCTTTGAGCTTTGGGTCATCAAATTTCACACTTTTGTGTTACTTTGGTGATATTGAAGCTATTTCATCACAAAAATCTGGTTTCGAAACATCATTTGGCAGAAATCCATTTTGGCTATTTTTACGCGTAAGTGAAACCCTAATCTTACGCCAGAATCGCTCCTTGGTTTGATCTTCGCCAGTGGTTTACTCCGTGTTTTCTTGCTTGGATAAGCACGAAACACGTCGACTTTGGATATCTTTTGCCACCGTGATAGTGTAAAGATCACTTGGCAAAACCCTAAACTTACGCATAAGCTTAAGCTTACGCCAGAGAACCCATTACGCATAAGATTCATCTTACGCCTAAGCTTTGTCTTACGCATAAGGTAATCCTACGCCTAAGTTTTCTACGCCTAACTTACTGTTTACGCATAACTTTAGTGTTTTTCTCCTTACTTACGCGTAACTTTTGCTGTTACGCGTAACTTTGGTGTTTTTACACATAAGTGTTACTTGGCTTTATTGTGATTTCTACGCCTAAGGATACTTCATCAAAAAAGGTTCATTCTACTAAAAAGATCCATTTAACAACACAAGTTTTCAACATGTCACAACCACCATACTCTAACTATTTCCCTTATACTTATAATCAACAACAACAACAACAACAACTAAGTCCACAACATCAACAATTTAATCAACAACATACTCCACAACTTGCAGCAATTCCACAACCTCAAATGGTTCAACCACCACCAAGTCTTCAAGTACAACCTTACACAAACTTCTACAATCAACATCCATCCAGGAACACTATGAAGGAACCGTCATGGTTTGGCAAGATGTGTGAAGCCTTAAGTAGCCAACAATCAATTCATGAAGCTGGCTCACTTGATAGACCTCCAATGCTCACTCCCGGAAATTATGATCAATGGGTGATAAGGTTCTTTAGGTTTTGTGATCTAAAGAAGCCACATGGAAAGTTCTTAAAGAAGGTCATTATGGAAGGTCCATTTCAGATGCCTACTCACGTCACACCCGCAAATCCAAATGCCAATCCATCAAGAGATGCTGTGACCAACATTGCAATTGTCTCCCAACTCACTGGTGACGAACTTCTACATTATGAAGCCGATGAACTAGCAATGCAATACATCTTTTTAGGACTACCTAATCCGATCCTTCGAAGTGTTGATGCTCAAAAAACAGCTAAAGCAATGTGGGAACATATTCATCTTCTAATGGAAGGCACAACACTCAATCAGGAAGACATGGAATCCAAAATTTACTTGGCTTATGAACACTTCATGATTGAACCAGGAGAGACATTAGAGTCATATCATCATCACTTTTCAGACTTCATTAATGATTTGGACAAACACAACATCATCATGCCCCGAATTGCTGTCAACACAAAATTCCTAAGTAGTCTTGGTCCGGAATAGGAGAAGTATGTCATTTTTCTCTGTCAAGCTAAGAATCTTCATCATGCTACATACGGATTGTTGTACGACTATTTGAAGCCTCATCAAAAAGAAGTTGATAAAGAAAGGATTATCCGTGGCCAAACTGTTTCATCTTCACTTCCGGATAACCAACAACTTGCTTTATGGGCTCCAACCAATTCTTCTCCTTAACCAAAAACTCAACCAACTACCACAATCACACCATGTGATCCATCACAGCAACAATCTCAACAAACTCAATTGGTTCCATACAACAACAACAATGATCAAGCGTTTTTCTGTGAAACTAATGAGGACTCTGATCCGTTCGATGCATTGCAACAAGGATTCGTTATGATTGCTAAAGCATTTGGCCGTTATACAAACAAATCCAACAATCGCATTCGCTCCTCATCAAACATAAGGAATCATGCTGTTGTGAACAATGGACGAGTTGAAGTTCAGAATCGTGGTTATGGTCGTCAGATGGGCGGTGGTCAAGGGTTTAATGCTATAGGTAGGAATAACAACATAGCTCAAGTGGTTGAACAGGAAATGCTCGTAATGGGTTGAATGGTCTTCGATGCTACAACCGCAATGAGAAGGGACACCGGATAATGCATGTCCAAAGCCGAGGACTAGGGCGTGCTTATCACAAGGAGGCTTTACTTTTGGCGCTTAAGGATGAAGTCGGTGGAACTCTCACGACAAATAATGAGCTTTATGGCGATATGCACTCGGATGATGATATGGAGGACTTGCGGGCCAATGCAAAGCAGATTATGTTGGTGGCTAATATGCATGAGCTACATATGAGTGACACAGCCCGGTGTATGACACCGATGGCTTGTCTCGTGCACCGAACAAACCATATTTATCTCGATCTAATATATCCGCCAACATCCGAATCCGGCAAGGCTCGTAATGTTCAAAATGAGTCATCCACATCTCATTCGACAATTTCAACTAGACCCGTAGTTACATTTGACGATCAAGATGACCTTATGGTTACCTTTGATAATCAAATTGACTCCGTGGTTATACTTGAGGATCTAAATAATGATCATGTTGTGAATCACGCTGAACACGTGAATCGTTGCCTCATCCGGATCTTGCTCTTTACTTAAAGACCATCAAACCCGAATGGAAGAATGTCATGCATTAAACCGGACTTAAAAGTAAAATGCATTGTTAACCAAGGATCTTGAATGTTTAAAACTCGCAACTCAATTTTTTCAAAACTCAAGAAAACCGTGAAAAAGTTTCAAGTCGCTTTTGCTAAATCTCATCAAAACGAACAATCTTTAGAACGACATATCGTGATCTAGCCGCTTCAAGAATGCTTTATTGTCCGACATAGAACAACTAAAAATGAACATAAACAACAAATTAACGCCTTACTTTGAAACTCAAAAGCCAAGGTCGAAATGTTAACTTGTCAAAAACAGTTCTCGAGTACAAAAAGCATTCCACGAAACGAATAGATACCTATCTCAAGAAATTGTCGACTTAGAAAACAAAATCAAAGAGTTTCAAATGTTGTTTATAAACATGGTGAGTCAATCACAACTATTCAAAAGTTTACTTTAAACCTAATCCAAATGGATATGGTCTCGATTCTTGCCGATTACAAACCTAAGTTTTCAAACGAGCATTCAAACCAAATCCTGAAGTTTATAGTGCATAACATAGAATTGATGATTCAATTATGACTGTTGTTGAATATAATCGCATGGAGGAATTAGATGCAGATGACGAGAGTCGGTCAAAAATGGAAAATGTCATTTATAACAAACCATTTAACTATTCACAAGCCGTAACTTTTGTCACACAACAAGATACTTCTAACAAACCTTTGGTTATCTCACCAGTTTCTGAAGTTAGTCCCAAACACAATGGTGCACAAATTAATGGTCCTTTACCTTCACTTAGTGAAGTTAAAACAAAAGTTGAAAGTTGTCGAGTTATAAAATACTTTGACATTTTCTTATCTGACCTCAAACTTTTGGAACGTGAGATTGAATTTCAATATGAAATAAAAGTTGAACATTTTCATTCGCCTCTGGCGCGAGAACAAAGAGACATTTTTCAGAAAAGAATTTTACCCCATGTCAATAATTTGAAAAACTGTGCACAATATTGGGAAAGGGATTTTCACAAGGAACTTGGTCTCATGAACACAGTTTTCGAGAAAACCAGAACATCGATTTTAAATACTAAACGTAAAAAGAAATTATTAAGAAAAGATGTGGATCGACACTTGGAAGATGTTATCTGTGCTGATATCCATAATGTTGTGTTATTGCATTCTTTGCCATGTGCATCTGATCATATCTCTGCTGATTCTGTTGATTCTGTTAATATTGTTGATAATACTGATAATGTGCATCTGATCGAGTCTTTAAAAGTGGAAAATGAACGATTGTTAATCGAGCTTTCAAATGCAAAACGTTGTCTTCAATGGTGTCAAAAGGATTGTCAAAATCGTGAACTTGCTTTGCAAAACAAAATCAACCAGTTGCAATCCAAAACGTTTAATCCAAAACTTGAGCAACTGGATGATCAAAACGTGTCTTTGAAATGTCAAATCTCAAAATATGAACAAGAACTTGTAAAAGTTAAACAGGAATATGGTGTCATATTTGATTTACTTAAAAAGACTCGTGATGAAGCATCAAACGAGCTTGATCATTTTCTTGCTCACACTAAGGAAGTCATGAATTTTTCGGGAAATCTTCGTTCTGAAAATCAAGAATTAATGCACACTATCTTTAAGTTAAGAGAAATGTTAGGAAAGTATGAACAACTTCTGCCTACCATTATTAAGAGAATAGCACCTGTAACACTTAGTAATCGTGACCCTAGAATCCCTACTGCCAAATCACAAGATACTAATGTGCTTCCCTCTACTGCAACAGGAATAATTGCCTCTTTTCCTAATGTCTGCACTTCAAAGCCTAGGAGCAATACAAGGAAGAATAGGAAGTTGCGACCTAAGAAAAGATCAATAAGGAATGTCAAGTAGAAGAACACCCTAGGATTTTGAATAAGACTCCGTTGCACCTACTTTAGATATTGCGTCGACAAATGTAATAGAAAAAGTGATGTAACGAATGCTAAACCTTTAAGTACTTTTGATATTCAGTCTGATGCATCTTGTGTTATTTGTCAGAAAAGTATGAATTCTGATTGTCATGACAAATGTGTTGCTAAAACTATCATCTCTCGTTTACGAAATCCTAAGAATCGCAATACCTCTAGGCTCACTAATACGTATAAGTCTGTGCTTGGTAAACCGCCTTCGTTAGGTTCTAAGAAACACATTGATGTCCTTGTAGCTCCAGTTTCACCTCCTAGGAATGTCGTACCACCTAGTGCATTCACTAAGACAAAAGCAAATACTAGTTGGAGATGGCAGAAATGGATATATAACACACTAGGATTTAAATGGATGCCTAAAGTCATTGATGTGTGTATTTCTCCTATAATCGGTTGGAACCCTCTAACATTTCGGGTTCCACATCTACTTCTATTCCATCCGTGTCGTCTGTGTAATGCGGTGATACTGATCATTCTCGGATTGTTGATAGCGGATGTTCCCGACACATGACGAGCAATCTTAAGTCGTTATCAAACTTTATTGCAAAGTTCATTGGCATCGTCGATTCGGAATGATCACTCAGCATCTATCATGGGCTACGAATATTATATCAATGGTAATATTGAAATTAGCGGGGTTTATTATGTGGAAGGCCTCGGTCACAATCTCTTTTCATCTATCCATTTCGTGATGGAGATTTAGAAGTTGCTTTCGGGAGAAAACTTGTTTCATTCGTGATCTACAAGGAAACGATCTTATGTCGCTCTCGCAATTCTAGTCATACACTATCTCAATGCAAGACATGGTTGCTTCATCTCGATCCGTCTACTCTCAAAGGCTTCATCAACAAAATCTCGCTATGGCAACCGCGTCTCTAACATCTAAACTTTCAAACCATCACCAACCTTGCTCGACACAAACTTGTTGAAGGTCTCCAATGATTCCGGTATTCTAAAGATCACCTTTGCTCAGCTTGTGAACAAGGGAAAAGCACTCGTGCTCATTTTCCTTCAAAGGTGGAACACAGCTCTCAGCATGTGCTTCATCTTCTTCACATGGATTTGTGTGGCCCAATGCGCGTGCAAACGATTAATGGCAAACGTTACATCTTGGTAATTGTCGATGACTACTCACGATGTACTTGGGTCTATTTTCTTCGAAGCAAAGACCAAGCTCCACAGATGATCATCACCTTTCTCATGAAAATTCAAGTTCAGCTCCGAAACAACGTCCGCCAAATCCGAACGGACAAAGGAACTGAATTGTTGAAAGACATCTATTGCACGGACACCAGAACAAAATGGAGTTGTTGAAAGACGAAACTGAACGTTAGTGGAAGCTGCAAGAACAATGTTAATTAATGCTAAACTTCCAGAGTTACTTGTGGGCGTGTCGTATCAACCGCATGCTATACTCAAAACCGCTCAATGATTACAAAACGCCACAACAAAACACCTTTTGAGCTTATCCACAATGAAAACCGAATCTCAAACACTTTCATGTATTTGGTTCCCTTTGCTACCCAAATAATGATCGTGATGACTTTGGAAAGCTTAAAGCCAAAGTCGACATTGGAGTCTTTATTGGATACCGTGAGAATTCTAAAGGTTACCGGATCCGAATCGTCAGACAAAGCGTGTTATCGAAATGATTCATGCTAATTTTGATGAGCTTAAAGAAATGGCTTCGAGTATAACGACTTGGAACCCGGTCACAACCGCTTAAATTTCCTCAAACCCCATCATTAGTGAACAAAGCCCTCACTTACTCGTCAACAAATGGAAAGACTCTTTGCTCCTCGCTCAAAGTGACAATATTGATGAATGTGCTCGGTATATCCGATGTTTCCGCTCAACCCGATAATACTCTTATACCGATACACTGCTACAACAACTCATTGTTGAAGAAGCACCACCGATTGACTCTACAACAACAGTTGAACAAACCGCATCCAACGACGCAGAACCGGTGATGATGTTCATAATGAAGTACCCCACCGCAGATTTTGATCCAAATGCGTTCTTTAACCCGTTTGCTAATGAGATCTATTGCACCGATGTCGCGGAATCATCTACAAGCCATTTGAATCCTCGGAATCGCACAATGTATACCAACATCAACCTCTACACATCGATGGACAAAATACCATCCTCTGTAAAATATTATTGGCAACCCGAATCAACCAATCGTTACGAGACAACGTCTTCACACGGATGGTGAACATTGCATTTATGCACTCATTGTCGCTAACTGAGCCTAAAAACATTAAAGACGCAATGACAAAGGACACCGGATTGAATCCATGCAAGAAGAACTCAACCAATTCAAACGCCTTGAAGTATGGAGCGGTTGAAAGACCAACAAGGGTTTACGTCATTGGTCTAAAATGGATTGGAAGAACAAATTGGATGCCGAAAGGAATGTAATCGAAACAAGTCACGTCGGTGGCTAAGGGTTATCGATGGAAGAGGGATTGATTTTGAAGAATCATTTGCTCGTTGCTCGCCTTGAGGTCATTCGGATCTTTCTAGCATTCGCGCTCATATGAATATAACGGTCTTCGGATGGACGTCAAACCGCTCGAATGGGCAACTTAAAGAAACGGTTTATGTCACCAACCGAAGGATTCATTGATCCCGAGTTCCCGAACCATGTCTACAAACCGAAAAAGCTCAGATGGTCTCAAACAAGCTCCTCGGGCATGGTACGATAAGCTATCATCTTTCCTCATTGCCAATCATTTTACCAAAGGTTCGGTCGACCCAACTCTTTTCATACAATATCACGGGGAACATATTTTAATCGTTCAAATTTACGTGGATGACATCATTTTTGGGTCAACACATAAAAAGTACTCAATCGCTTTTTCAAAACTAATGAAGAAACATTTTGAAATGTCCATGATGGGTAAACTTATGTTCTTTCTTGGACTGCAAGTTCATCAATCACCCCGTGGTATTTTATTGAGTCAGTCCAAATATGCCCTTGAATTGTTAAACAAATTTGGAATACAAAACTGTGACACCTATGCCACACCAATGGCTACTACCAAGAAGCTAGACGCTGATTTACATGGGAAATTGGTGGACCCTACCAAATACCGAAGTATTATTTGGTCTCTCATGTATCTAAAAGCCGCGTGCTCGACATTGTATTTGCCGATATCTTTGCTCCGTTATCGATCGAGACCAATGAAACCCACCTCTCGAGGCTAAAAGAATCCTTCGATACATCAAGGGAACCATTAATTTGGGTATCCGTATCCGAAGGATTCGGTTTTGAACTAATCACTTTTTGAAACGATGACCACGCAGGATGCTTAGATTCACGGAAAAGTACTTCAGAGCATTACAATTTCTTGGTGATAAACCGGTGTCACGGCAATCAAGAAACAGGATTGTACATCGTTGTCCTCATGTAAGGAATATGTAGCCATGTCGCGTGTTGTGCTCAATTCATTTGGATGAGAACATAACTCAAAGACTATGGTTACGATTTGATGTAATCCCGATGTATCGCGACAATCGGAGTGCTATTGCGATCTCGTGCAACTCCGCTCAACACTCAAAGTCAAAGCACATCGATCTTGATATCATTTCATCAAGGACCACGTGGAGCAGTGCAGTTGAATTATACTGGTACATAATACCAATTGGTAGATCTACTCACCAAAGCCTTAGCTCTCGCTAGGTTTATCGAGTTGGTCCACCGGATTGGTATGCGGTGTTGACTCAAGAGGAACTGGATGAACTCTTAAAACAGTCTTAAAAACCAGTGAAACACCAAAATCTCTTTTGTAAATATTTTTCAAAAACAAAATACAAAAATATAAAACCTGATAAAACAACAAAAATATTCTTCTATCTATATCTCTTTAAACATAGCAAGTACATCTCTTCCGTCAACACTCAAATCTTTTAAAATTCAGTATTTTTCCGAGCAAGTGTTGAGGGGGAGAAAATAAATACTTAACTGCTTCAAAATAACCGTGTACTTGCATGTTACCTTATCCCGGTTGTTTTCTTTAATAATGGTGGTCACATTTATGGTTTCTGACACTCCTCGGACTAAAATTTATTAACTTTCATTATTTCTTAAGTCGAGGGGGAGTGTCGTCAAAGTTATTTCCAAATATTCTTTGTTTGGTAACTAAAATGGAAGTTAAAGGCATTGGATGTAAATGTAGAGGTGAAGGGACTGAAAGTGTCAAAAGTTTAAAGTATTTTCTAATAAAACTCGCCACCTAACTTTAACTCTTTACATTTATTATCAAACCTACCAAATCCTACGCCTAATATTCAATCTCTCAATCCGGTTTCTTGATCCTCATTTTGTAAGTGTTTTCGTAATCTAAACGTATTTACAAACAAGGGTTTTGAATTTTATGTAAATCCAACAGCTAAAACGTGTGTTATGATGATCTTTGTGTTCTACGCAAAAGCATAAGAACACAAGATCATCATGTGTGTGTTTTTTTAGTGATGTAATTGTGTTAAAATGTTCAAAACTATG
The DNA here is from genome assembly GCA_022545495.1 of Chrysanthemum lavandulifolium. Taxonomy (NCBI): domain Eukaryota; kingdom Viridiplantae; phylum Streptophyta; class Magnoliopsida; order Asterales; family Asteraceae; genus Chrysanthemum; species Chrysanthemum lavandulifolium. The sequence continues at coordinate 204,623,574 of CM040245.1, forward strand.
TACTAAAACCATTTTCATCAATCTAATCCACCCAGAAACACGAATTGTCCGTTTTTCAAAATTAGGGTTCATGAGTCGATTTGGGTGTTTTCAAATGAGAATGTTTTTGATTAAAAAGATCGTTGTGTGATTTTGTTCTTATGGTGAATTGATAATATCTAGGCTCTGAAACAACCCAGAAACACTAATTGATTGATAATTAGAAATTAGGGTTTAACGTTCTTGATATTTGGGTATTTTTGATTCACTGAGAATTTGATGTTAAAACTTGGTCATAACACTCACATGACTTCTTAGAACTACCAGAAAAACTTTGATGCATTTTCCATGGCTAAATTTCTTAGGCGTAATTCATGAACTTTAGGGTTTAAGTTCTACACATAAGGATTTTACGCGTAAACTGTTTGATGAGTATTCATGTCATGTTCTGTTATAGAATGAATGTATGTGTTAATGTTGGTGCTATGATTAACTTATTTCAGGTTTATAAAGCGTGAACATTCAGAATCAAGGTTGTTTGAAATCTACGCATAAGGATCACCTTACGCGTAGCATGTTATGCGTAAGAGAAATCTTACGCGTAGCGTTTATGCGTAAGGTTCTACATAAGGGACTACGCGTATCCTGTGAAGGATATGCGTAAACAGTGACCTCTACACATAAAGTTGACTCTTACGAGTAAGCCTTACGCGTAAGGTTTTATATGCGCTTACGCGTAAGCTCTACGCATAAGGTCCCCTTTTCCTACGCGTAATATTTCTTACGCGTAAGTCAAGAACCTACGCATAAGCTTGTGTTTTACGCGTATATCACTCCTGTTTACGCATAAGCTTGCCATTTCTACGCCTAAGCCTTGTTTAACCTTAATCATGAATTGTTATGCGTGCAAACTTGTAAATAAATAAATCATGACGTCACGAACCCAATAATGTTACTAATAAGCTTAAACGTTTGATATGTTGTGAAAAATAAGTGATAACATAAACTTTACAACTTAAAGTTAACTAACTCATGAAACTTATCACGACGTCATTGGACTATTGGACAAACAAGTGACATTGGACTCGTAACAACCATCAACATATCACATTCAATAATTAGACAATAAATCCATCTGTTGACTAACATAATGTCTTTCGATATGTTGGTTCTTTTGGCTAAATGTGTTTCAGATCTAGACATGGACGCTCAAATGAATGTGGATGCACCAAATGTTCTCACTGTTGCTGATATCTTCCCTAATGGCTATCCGATGAAGATTGGAAAGAACAACCTTTGCGTTGACTTTAAAACTCTCACCTGCTCAGAGTCTTCTTACTTGATTGCTTTGGATATTCTAAAGAATCATCCTTATCAGAACATGCTCTCCCATTCGCCTCTTGTTCGAGATCTACATTCATCAGTCCGGAATACAATGCAAAAGATCAAAGGACGTAATGCCTTTGATCGTGACTCTCAACCACAAACAAGTCACCATCACACTGCAGACTTAAGGACCGTTCTCCTCATTCCGACATCGAGCCAACCGAATACATTGCCGCACCAATCAAGAGACTGCATTCTCCAATTCATGATCGACATTGGTTATGATGAAGCTACGGGAGTAATCACTAAGCATTCATACGTGGATTTTAAGAATATTCATCAACCCCGAGAACTCTACATCATCATCACCAAATCGGTTTCGGTTGTGGCGGTGGCTATGAGCATCCCAAGCTCATGGAGCGCAAATTTTGTGCCTTGATCAACATGAAGCACATCGAAATTGAAGCTTTGATATGGGATGACATGATGTCATTCCTCAAAAGCTTGGCTCAAAGATTCCTTATATCGGATATACAAAATGTTGATCCAAAGAGCACTTGGACTCAATCTCGATATCCCCAAGAGACTCAATGACCCCAAAATCACGACATGTTGTCTCGAACCTACTCTAACTGCCGATTCAAGGAATCAACAATGAAGAAACAGGTCTTTGTGTTGCGGATCACCTTCTCGTCTGATTACATCAAAAGCTCTACACATACAAAAGGTATCCGTAGCAGTTGAAGAAAGCAAAGTTGGTTTTCTCGATGACAAGCCTTCGGTACTCCTACCAAGAAAACCAGACGAGGAGTGCAGGCAATCTTGCAAGCACCGAGAGTAAAAGGAAGTTCCCAAGAGGAAACACCGACACAGACGGAAAGTTCCTTCCGAGGAAGTTGTTCCTATTCCGCACCTAAGCACGAACCGCCAAGAAAGCTAGTGGACGAAAGCTCAAGATAAAGAATCGATCGAAGAGATCTTCTACTCAAACCGCAACCGATATTAATCCTTGAAGAGTCAAACCTCCCGTCTTATAGTGAACACAACAAAGGGAAGACTCGAAGGTGATCCACAAGATGAAAGCTCGGATGAAGAGCCTTTGGATACAACATACGGGAAGAAGTTTAAAATCATTAGACTCCAACACAAGCTAAAGAATTTGAACAGGATCAAATGCGTGGCCCCGAAGGGTCGAGTGGTGGTGTCCAATCTTCACCAATTACTGATGCGGTTAATCAACCCGATAAGGGAACTGGTGCCACCGCTCTTGTGCAACAACAAAAGCTTCTGGAGGATACTATTGATTATGACTTTAAGGAACCAGCAAAGGAAAAGTCTAAGAAAGAAAAAGCTGAGAGTGAGGCTGCAGCTCATGCCAAAGAAGATGAAGAGGCCCTGACTAAGGCTGATGATAAGACTAATTCTGGAAATGATGAAGAAACTGATTACGATAACCTTCTTCTAGATAGTCTACAATGTTCTAAGGAGGAAACTTATGAGCCTCCTAAGGACCCCGAGTCTCCTCATGTATCCTCCTCATCAGATTCATCATCTCATTCTTCACCACCACCATCAAAAAGATCAACCAGATCCACATCCAGATCAGTGAAGAAGCCAACTGGCTCTTGGATCTCTCAAGCTAAAACTCGAATCGGGAAAGCTGTCAAACAGGTCAGAAAGAAAGACGTGCTTTACAAGAAGCTGAATTTTCTCGCAGATCAGGTACAGTATCTACATGACGAGAATAACAAGATGCAAGTTGAAAGGGAAGACGTCCAGAAGTTCATGAAACGTGATCTTTAAGGGGAAATGAACGAGATGATCAAAGGTTGCACTCATAAGTTCAGGGAAATGAACGTGATCTTCAAGGGGAAATCAACGATATTGAAGATTTGTATCTTGCCAAAGTACAGGGACGCATGAGACAATTCTCGACTGAAATTCAACGTGAACACATCAAGTCCTTGCTCATATTCATCGAAGCATAGTGATACAGAACGTGTAGAAGATCTACAACTTTGTTGAGTCGATCGCACCCGTGTCAACTTCACCGCACTACGCCTAGAACTTCCCGACATCAACCAGCTTCCACAATACACACTCGTAAGCAAACCATTTGGCGTAGTTTATCGCAGTGAACTTCAACAAAATTGCTTGATGGCGTGTAGAGATCTTCACAAGTTTGGGGATCACACATTGAAGAAGGTTAGGGACGGATTGGCTTATAGGTTGAAGGATATACATGAAGACATTGGGAACCCAAAGCGATGGAACTCTCAGGACAGAAGGGATGCGAAGAGGATCATCACTATGATTGATGAAAGGTTGTATCGAAGGGACCAGTTCAGAACATTAGAGAGCTTTGTAGGTGGTCGTCCCAGGATTAATCTCACCGGCTATCAACGCCCGGTGTGATATATAATGACAAATTCATTTGGACTACCTGGTACCCTTTAAACTGCTTCTATTTCAAATTCATTTGGATGTGTGATATATAATGACAATGACTTGTGCACACATATCAGTGTACAACCCGTACTTGTCAAGAAAGGACCCTGTGGTACGCTTCAGTGCCACAATCCTTATACAAGGAGCAAAAGCTTCTTACTTTGGAGTAAAACCTATCAAACCTTTCATTTTTCAAAGGTTTTGCTCAAAAGAACAAGTACTTCCCCTTATGATTTTTTAAAACCTCAACCGTTTATATCACTTGTTGAGGGGGAGTATTTGACTTAAAAAATTTGTTCACAAAATGTTCTTTGTGTAATCTTCCCACAAAACTCAAAATGGTCATATTTATTCTCAACATTTCTTCAAAAATAACATTTATATGCCATTTTTGAGGGGGAGAAAAATATGTGATAAGAAATATGTTGTGTTTTGCTAGTTGAATCCTCGTGTGAAAAGACTTCAACCCACAAATTGACGGGATCTGAATAGTCATACATTGAAAAGATTTGTCTTCCAAGACTTATTGATAAGGTTTTAAAAGGTACCTTTTTGATAGGTCATTTAAGCCCTTATTCGATCACTTTTGTATCCGTTATTACTTAATATCGTTCCTTTTCACTTTTAGGTCTCTTGAAGGCAAAATCTTCGGAATGATGCTTATTTGGACGAAAAGGCGCGAATATACGAAGAAAATGGCCAAAGTCGAATCGAGACACTCAAAGTCTTTGAAACATAAGGCGACGGCGCCATCGCATATCCGCGACGCCGCCGGAAGGAATTTTGCGACGGGTCGAGGCGAAATTTCATGTTTTCAAGGGACGACGTCAGTTCTAAAGGAGTAGGCCGTCGTTACTCGAGGCGGCCTAGATGCAGCCAAGACGGCGTCGAGTGAAGGGACGGCGTCACAAATATAAGGTGACGCCGTCGAAAAGTTTACGTGGCCAAGACGAAACCCTAATGACGGCGACGGCGACACGGCGTCCACGAAACATAAGGTGACGCCGTCAGCAGATGTAATCTATATATAGAATCCGAATTTTCGGTTTTGTGTGTAGTCTTTTGGAGTAAAACCTAAACCGAACCAAGGCTTTCTTGTGCGATATTTTAGGTTCTAAACCCTATTATACATCAAGATAAGTATTTACTTCATTAATTTAATTATGTCTTTGATTATTTGTGTGTATGCTTGCATGTTCTCCATGTCCCATTAATTTATTTGTGTGTTTGCTTAGGAATATGAAACTTAATTATTGAATATTGATTGGTTGATACTTATCTTAGTTGACTAATGATCTAGAGTGCGCTAGATTATTCGTTGTGTACTTAATGCTTGACATTTCTTTGTGAACTTTAGAATATAATTATCTAGGTAATTGTAGGATAAAGTATTCAAGGACAACCGTAGAGTAGGCGTCTATAAATCACTAGAGGATTTGTAAACAAGACCCTTTGGTAATTTCAAAGAGTTAGGAAATAAGCGCCCTATAGCCTTAGAATCACAACACAACTAGGAATAAGGACGTGACAAATCAACCATCAATAGGAGATAATTAAGGAGTAGTAAAACCTAAGTAAACACATCTTTAAACTATCATACAGTACACATCAATTAGACATAGACTATCACAACCTTAGCTTAGATAATTAGATAATAGTAGAGTAATCGGTAGCAATACCAACCCCCAAATCCAATACCCGAGATTCGTACTTTTCATTTTCTAAAAACATAAAAGATAAAAATAATCTTCCTCAACCTCAACCTTAGCGTAGTAACTTCTCACTAGCATTCCTATTCCCCAGAGAACGATATCAATACCGTGGCTTACCCTAATTACTACACTACAACGATTAGGTTCATCGCCTAGGGTGTTATAAAACTTGCTCAAGAAAAGGAAGTTTCCTTGACCCCTAATCTATCGTGTGGCGTTATCACTTATCCAAGTAAATTGTACCTATTCGAGAAGCTTTTGATAGACATAAACTTGACGGGTTTGACAACCTTCGGGTTGTCCACATCTTCAAGGTAGTTATTAGAGCTAGTTGTCACCAAAAGTCGACAATGTATCTCTTTAACTATGCAACGTAATCGTGTCTCGCAAGGAACTGTCTATCTTGAGTCGATCAATTCAAAAAGTGCAAAATCTTCCCTCACTGTGCCGATTTCCGTATAAACTCTTAAGCACATGTGGAGGGGGAGTATTTCTAAAAATCTAAAACTCTTGAAGTGTTCATACATGTTTTTCATTCACAAACACTTTGAGAGATTTTCATGAAAATGGTTTTATGGCAATAGAGTTATAAGGTGATTAAGGTTAGGAATAACCGTCCTATGATCCGCCAGAGCCGGAGGGATCTACCCAAGGACACTACCAATAGTTAGAATTATAAGTCCTTAGGTATGATTATAAAAAGGAGAAAAAGAGAATCGGAGAAAGAAGGAGTTGAAGAATTAAAAAGAAATGCAAAGAAAAGGGTGAAAAGAAATAGCCCTCCAGATTATTCAACTTAGGCGGACACCGAGTTCAATTGATATGCTCTTGGTTGTCACTTGATGACACCGGTATTGAAGATTAAAATCGTCATGGACCCAAAGGACGCATGCACTAAACCTTCTTAGCCACTCAAGTTTCTCCCAACAAAACTTGTTTCATTCTCACGGGGAACCCTACATAATCTATCGGCTTTGTCTTAGAGATAGTGGTATTGAAGAAGGAGACCCTCTCCTAGTCTCCGCTCAGAAAACCAAAACGCACTATTAAGTCTAGAGCCACGAGATTCATCAAAAGATCTCTTAGGTACACTTGACATTTCATCACTTGTCGCTCAACAATAAGAACATCGCAGTACGTTATCGAGTCCTTCACGGATCTTAGCAATCTGTCAAGAACATTTATGAGAGGTTCACAATAGTGATCCTCGGTGATTGAATGGAAACTCCCGCCGTGGTCAACATCAAACACCACGACAAAGCAGTCACGGTAACTCCCGTGGATTACGCTTAGTGTGTCTCAAACGGTCTACAATCATGAGGTGATGCTTGGTGTACCTCTGCGACTATCTCGAGCCGTAGATGTATCAGACATCGTGTTATCTCACTTGTGGGACTCCAGTTTAGGAACGGCCTTTGTGAGAATTAGAGTTGTGTTTTCACACTATGCTGTTAACACTCTCGAAGTTCAAACTTGTAAGTGTCGGAATCCGCTTATTACTAACCGTTTTCATGTTTTCTTCTTATGGAAGCTCTGGAGCGGAATGATCTTGCAGACTCTTCACATGCTCATACCAACATCATCACTAATGGAAGTTCTCTCAAAAGGAAACACAAAAGTCAGAATGATTCTACGTCAAATCAAAGAATCTACAAAGTTTAAAGACTTAAAGAACTTCATCAGTACTGAAATCCAATGTCAAAGAGCGTGTGAGCATGTTGAAGAATGACGTGGAGACACTGAAACAACGAAGCAGACCTGAGGAAGACTTGATGCAGACAACAACAACATACTATCACTACCATCACAAAGAAAATGATCAAAGAACAAAGATAAAGATGACGCCAAAGCGTAACTGTTTAAAGAAAACAATTTCTCTACACTCGGGAGATTGTTCAAATCAAGGCAATTCTTCTCACAAGAAAGAAGAATGTCAGAAGACGTCAAAGCTACTATTACATCAGCACCTTCACCGTTTGCACTCATTCATCACCAACACTTACGGGGAGATTGTTGGAATCACCACTAAACCTAATTCAAGTGTTAGTGATTCATATGTAATAGTTAGCTTAATTATGGCCTTTATGTTTGTTATTAGCTTAGGCTTATGTAGAAGGCCCATAAGCCTAGGCCCAAGTCCATTAAGGAAAGGAAGGGACTAGGAGTGTTGACCTAGCTCCCTCTCCTATAAATACCTTGTAATAACCCTCACTTGAGGGTTGGTTGTTCAATTTATTCACTCTCTCACCTTTACGCATAACCGGCTGAATCCATATGTGTGTGTGTGTAGTTGTTCAACCGATCTCTTTCTCTTCTATATTTCTACATATTGATGCTTGTGTTACTAATTTGGTGACCTAACAATGGGTTAGTGATGAACACCAATCGATCATTGTGGTTTTTCTTAAAGAGTTGACCACTACGATTGTTCTTCTGATGAATGTCTTGATTCCATTCACCTTGGTCGGGCTAATCACCGTCCGAATCCCATAAGGACATTGGCATTACATTGAACAAGTTCAAGTAATGACCCACATCTTCGAGGACTCGATTCTTGAAAGGAATCTCCTTAGCGGGATTTCCAAGACTTACAAGTTCGAACTGAGCGTGTTAATGAAGATAGTGTGAAAACATATCTCTAAATCTCGCAAAGGTCGTTCTCGAACCGGAGTCGCTCAAGTAGGATAACATGATGTACAAGTACACCTACAGATTCGTGAGTCGCCGAGGTACACCAAGCATCACCCCACGATTGTAGATCATTTGATACAACACTAATCGTAACCCACAAGGAGTTACCAAGTAACTCTTTGTCAAGGCATTTGATGTTGACCACGGCAGAGTTTCCATTCAATCACCGAGGATCACAATTGTGAACCCCTCATAAATGCTCTCGACAGATTGCTAAGATCATGTAGGACTCTAGAATAATATCACTTGCGTCCTTATTGTTGAACGACATGTGATGAAATGTCGAGTGTTCTAAGAGATCTTTTGATGAATCTCGTGGCTCTAGACTCAATAGTGTGCTTTGGTTTTCTGAGCGGAGACTAGGAGAGGTCTCCTTCTTCAATACCAAAGAATCTCTAAGAGAAAGCCGATAATTTAAGTAGGGTTCCCGTGAGAATGAAACAAGCTTCGTTGGGAGAAACGGGTCCATGACGACTTTGATCTTCAATACCGGTGTCATCAAGTGACAACCAAGAGCATATGAGTTGAACCCGTGTGCGCCTAAGTTTGAATAACGGAGGGCTATTTCTTTTCACCCTTTTCATTACGTTTCTTTTAATTCTTCAACTCCTTCTTTCTCCGATTCTCATTTTCTCCTTTTTATAATCATACCTAGGGACTTCTAAATTCTAACTATTGGTGGTGTCCTTGGGTAGATCCTTCCGGCTCTGGGGGATCATAGGACGGTTATTCCTAACCTTAGTCACCTTATAACTCAATGACTAACCTATGTTGCCATAAAACTATTTTCATTAAAAATCTCTCAAATTGGTTATGAGTAAAAACATTGTGTACCACTGTGAGAGTGATGGATCTGGACACACACCTTGTGTCAATGATATTTTGTATAATATTATCAAGCAAGCGGAATTTACTTAGTAATACTTAGAAGATGAATTGTATAATGTTATGAGAATAAACACAAAATAAACACAAAACTTAAGCTCCAATATTATTGATGAATAATACGAGTGATCTTAGTTATCACTAGGGTTACACCTTGAAGCTTTTGTAGGTAAATAAACAAGTACACACACGTACCTAAGACAATGACCTAGGACCTCCTTTTATACAACAAGAAGTCCTTTACAAGATAAGTATAAAGCTAACATAATAGAATATACACAAGATTTATTCCATACTTATCTAGACACGTTTAACTAAAGATAAACTGATAGCAGTGCTAACAATGTACTGGCAGTGGGAATACGTTTCCACTGCTAGTGTTAATCTAAGCAGTGTAAACCACAACTATCTGTGGTAACAAATTATTCCCAACAGAGAGTTTTGTATTTTGCAAAAAATACTCCCCCTCAACACGTGCTTAATTGTTTTGACAGAAGTCTGCACGGTGAGAGAAGAGCGCACACATTTGAATTGATCGACTCAAGATAGAAAAATCCCCGCGAGACACGATTACGTTGCATAGTTAAAGAGTTACATTGTCTGCTTTTAGGTGACAACTAGCTCTAATAACTACCTTGAAGGTGTGGACAAACCTTGAAAGGTTGTCAAACCCGTCAAAGTTCATGTCTATCAAGAGCTTCTCGAGTAGGTACAATCTACTTGGATAAGTCTTGAAAGACAAATCTTTTCGATGTATGACAGTTCAGATCTCGTCAATTCATGGGTTAAGTCTTTAGCACGAGGATTCAATCACAATTTTCACAACATATTAGTATCACACAATTTTTCTCCCCGTCAAAAATGGCATATAAATGTTATTTTTGATGAAATTTTGATATCGAATATGTCCATTTCGAGTTTTGTGGGAAGTTTCCACAAAGAACAAGTAGTGAAAAAAATTTAGCAAGTACTCCCCCTCAACAAGTAATATTAACTTTTGAGGTTTAGAAAACATAAGGGGAAGTACTTGTTCTTTTGAGCAAAACTTTGAAAAATGAAAGTTTTGATAAGTTTTACTCAAAAGTAAGAAGCTTTCACTCCTTTTATAGGATTGTGGCACTGATGCGTACCACAGGGTCCTTTCATTACAAGTACGGGTTGTGCACTGTTATGTGTGCACAAAGCCATAATTAATAATAAAGATCAACACATCCAAATATTAATCTAGAGAGTAATCAAGGAGTACCAGGCAGTCCGTCAATAACGCCGGGAGTTCTTTCTGGACGTTGATAGCCTGTTAGAGAGATACTCGGTCGTCCACCCACGAAGCTCTCCAAAGTCCTCATCTGATCGCGACGAAACAACCTTTCATCAATCCTTGTGATGATTTTCTTCGCATCCCTCTTTTCCCTCGAATTCCACCACTTTTTCGACCCTATGCCTTCATGAATCTCCTTTAACCTATATGCTAATCCGTCCCGAACTTTCTTCAAAGTGTGATCAAAAAACTTGTGAAGCTCATTACATGCCATGAAACAGTTACGGTGAAGTTCACTGCGGTAGACTTCGCCAAACTTTGGTTTCTTGAGAATGGTGTACTGAGCCAGGTAGTTGATATCGAGAATGTAAAGCATTGGTTTTGTGAGATTAACACGTTTTTGGTATGATTCCACGGCAAGTTGAAGGTCTTCAATACGTTCCTGGATAACGATGCTTCTGATGAATATCAGCAATGACTTGATGTACTGGAGCTGGATGTTGATGGAGAAATGTCACATTCGACCTTGTACCTTAGCAAGATAGATGTCTTCAGTGTCATTGAGTGACAATCTCGGAAAATCCGCTTCAGAAAAGTCATATTCCTATTCGTATTGGCGTTTGACTACGATTTTCTTCAAGAATGAGTAGTCCCACTTAGCAGACAGGCTGACATGCATTATAGCAACGATCCGTTGGTCACTGTACACCTCTTTCTTAGATTTGAGTACCTGGCAGCTTCTGTAGTAGATTCTTCTTTGTTCAGGCCAGTGATGAATTCCATATAGTGCGTTGAGGTCATAATTAACCACATTATCAACGAACATATGTGTGGCTTCTTCCTCGATGGCTACATTGTTGGAGAAGATTGCTGCCGAGAACGGGAAGGTGAGTGAGGTAGCGTATTTCTTGCTAATATCGCTACCGTGCTGAAGAAATTCCAGGTCATTGTTGAAGAAATACCGGTAGGGAATTTGAGGTTGATCAGGTCGACCAATGGTAGGTAGTGGCATGGTCCAGTCAGTGTAGTAAGGAGCCTTGTCAGGTCTGGTGAAGTTGATGTTTGATTCAGGGTTGAGCCAATCAATATTGTTAGACATGGCTCGTGCAATGTTGTCGAGATGATATTTGACTTCAATTGCAATGTCGAAGCTGTCTTTTAGCAGTTGAAAGGCATCGTTCTTGATTCATCTTAACTCTGCTTTCGTCATCTTCTTCACCTTAAACTTTTCTTGGATAATCTTGACATGCTCCATAGTTCGACCATATACCCTTTCTTGGCCTTCTGGTAATTGAGGGGTTGAATCAACAAGCTTGGAGAACCATTAGTATTCTTCAGTGTCATCTTCATCCAACCAAGGTACAACAGTTTTAGATCTTTTCTTATGTGGCTTGGAAGACGATGATGGTATCTTAGTTAATGTAGAAGAATGAGGTTGTTGTTGGGGCTCAGGAATCTCCTCGTCGTCACCACCAGTGTATTCAAAATGATCACCAGTTTTCTCTGTTGGTGGTGGAGACTCAGAGTCCTGAGGTTTGTCTCTAGCAGGAGGAAGTTGTGAAGATCTTCTAGTGGTGGTGGTCCTTTGGGGTGGTGGAGGCATAGATGATGATTTGTCAGTTTTCTTTTTGCATTTCGGCTCAAAATCCTTGTCTGCATAATCATCGTCTCGTGGTCGCTTAGCCCTTTCAGCTGACTCTTTACACGATGTCTTGAGCTGATATTCTAGCAATGCCTCAAATAGTTTAGCCTCGTCAGAAGTGAAAGTGCTTGGGATCGTTGAGACATTTGCATTACCGACTTCGATATCAATTCAAAGATCGGAGACAACAGGAGACGGATGGATTGATTTGCATAGCAAAAGGGGCAGTTGACATTGTATGCTTGACCAATGCATGAGATTAGGATAGATTTGTCTGGCGAACATCTCTCTTGTCACTCCAGGGACGGTGTCGAGAAGAAACTTGTGAGTATAGTCTCTGATCGTCTTTTCCATTTCCCCTTGGATATCTCGATTGAGAAACTGCTGAATCTGCTCTCTTTCCTCCGAAAACTCGATCATCACATCTTGGAGTAAATTAATTTTGTCGGCCAGTTGATTGAATTTCTTGTTGACCACGTTTCGTTTCCATACTTGCCTGACAGCTTTGACAATTTTGGTCTTAGCACGTGATGCCCAAGTGTCGGATGGTTTCTTGAATGATTTAGATGTGGATCTGGTGGTAGCATCTTTGGATGGTGGTGGTGATGAATGAGATGATGAATCTGATGAAGATGAGTGATGAGACGGCTCTGGTTCTTTTGGTGGCTCAGAAGTTCCTTCAGAGTTGTGTTCAGGACTGTCTAGAATATAATCATCAGCTTTTTTTTTAGCCTTTACCCTGGCCTCTTCTTTAGCTCGAGCTTCCTCTTCAGCTCTTTCCTTAGCAGCTTCCTCAATGTCTTCATTAGTTATCTTTTCATCCTTCTCCTTTTCCTTTTCTTCCTCAAAGGTAAATGGAACCTCATAGTTTTGCTGGTGCTGCTCCCTAGATTCCTTAGCGGTGGCACCTCTTCGTTTATCGGGTTGATTAACCGCATCACGAATTGGTATGGTAAGTGCACCACCACTAGAACCTCCAGGGCCACGAGTTTGTTGAAGGTTAAATTCCGTAGTAGCATGCTGAATCCTTAGATGCTTCAAAGTTTTGTGGTAGTCTTTCTGCTCATCATTTGGTTCTTCATCTGGACTCTCTTCTTCTTCTTCAGCCACTGGAGTCTTGCCCTTATCTGGTTTGGGAATTTGTGGTTTTTCTACTGTTGTATCATCCGTAACAGACTCTGAGTAGTGAACCTTCTCATCCGTCTCAGTATCCTCGGAGTCTTGATCCTCTAATTTAAGTGTCGGTTGAGGATTAGGAATGGCCTTCTTAGATGGAATTTTGCTTTTTGAGGGAAGGATTTCTCTTTGGATACTTATGGGCACTCCCAGTGCTGGCTATACTTCCAGTACTACCTCTCCTAGTCTTCTTAACTGGTATGGCGGAAGACTTTTCATCCATGAAGCCGACTTTGCCTAAGTTCACTGCTTCTTGATATCATGAATACGATTGAAGGCTTTTAATGTCATCAGTGAGTAGGCAGTCAGTCAAAACTACACCTTGTTTCTTTGTTGACGAGTCTTTGAATCAGACAACATTTTAATGTAGCCTCAAACAACGCATAATGATGGTTGGGGTCATCAAGTCTCAAAGGAATGTGTTGATTATTCCCGAGTATCCTCTGGATCAACAACTTTGTGTATCTGATGAAAGGGACCTTTGTGCCAGGCTTCTTGAGATAAGACATCATGTCTTCCCATATCAGATTTGCGTAGTCAATGTGCATTTTGTTGACCATTCCCTAGAAGATTTGTAGTTCCATTAGCTTAGGATGCTCATAACCGATGTCTCTACCGGAAACAGACTTTGCGATCATGAGGTATGAAGTTCTCCATGGCTGAGGAATATTCTTTAAATCTATTGAAGAATGTTTGGTAATGATTCCCGCAGCTTCATCATAGCCAATATCGACCATGAATTGTAGAGTAGCCTCTTCAGTTGGAGTTGGCACGTACTGAGCAGGCTGGATAGCAGGGAGTAGAAGACTTGCTCGTACATCAGCAATAGTGACGGTGACTTGTTTATCGTTGAGTGTCACTGTAACAACATCTTGACCATCAATTTTCTTCATAGTGTGCCAGAACTGATGAATATAAATTTCAAGTACAGTTGCTGTGTTGGTGAGCATGTTGTTGTAAGGATGAGTCTTCAGAAGATCTACTACAATTCGGCAAGAGGATTCAGAGCAGGTGAAGTTATCAAAGTTAACTTTAAGGTTGTTCTTTCCAATCTTCATACTATAATCGGTAGAGAAAATATCTTCCATTGTGAGCTCGTTTGGCGCGTTAACGTTTTCCATTGTGATGTCCATATTGTGATCTGAAAGATATTGAGCCCAAAGAACCAACATATCGAAAGACATTACGTTAGTCAAAAATTGATTTTATTTCCCAATTTTTGAATATGTTATGTTAATGAATGTTACGAGTCCAATGTCACTTGTTTGTCCAATAGTCCAAAGTTGATGTGATAATTTACGTGAGCATTAATTTTGAATTTTAAAGTCCAAATTTTCACTCATTCACACAACATTTTAACAATTATAGCTTATTAGTAACATTTTGGTCTTGTGACGTTATGAGTAACTTATTTACATGTAAGTACGCGTAACATTTCATTGGTAAAGTTAAAATTTAGGCTTAAGCGTAAGAATGCAAGCTTATGTGTAAACATTGTGTAACCATACGCATAGACCTAATCTTATGCGTAGGAGTCCATCTTACGCATAGGAAGAGGCTCTTGGCATAAGGATCACGCGTAAGCATATGTTGGGAGCTTATGCATAAGGTTTACTCGTAAGAGTGAACCTTATGCGTAAGACTCCAAGTTTACGCATATCCTTCACAGGATACGTGTAGTCCCCATGTAGACCCTTACGCGTAAGATTTCTCTTACGTGTAACATCTACGCGTAAGGTAATCCTTAAGCATAGAATTCCAATTTTAACCTTGATTCTGATTTTGCACGCGTAAAACGTGAAATAAATTCATCACAACATTTCCATTAACACTTTATTCAATCCTCTTTCAAAGAACACATGGTATCACACATTGAATATGGTTACGCGTAGATTAAGCTTAAGTGTAAGGTTTAAACCCTAATTATTCAAATCCTACGCCTAAGAGATTTAACCATGGAAATTGTACCAAATGATTTCTGAGTCATCTTAGAAGCAATATGAGACGTTTTCAACAAGTTATAACATCAAAGCCTTATGAATCACAAATCCCCATTTCAACGAGTCTTAAACCCTAAAGTTTAATTTTGCCAAATTAGTGTTTCTGGGTATGATTCAAGGTTGGTTTTGGTTAGTTAAACATGTAATAATCATCTTACAAGCATCTAATTAGACAGAAACACTCACAAATGAAAACCCCCAATTCACGCATAAACCCTAAATCTTGAAAAATGATTAAAAACGTTTTCTGGGTAAGATTTCTTGATGAAAACGGTTTTAAGACATGATATAAACTATGAAAAACACAACCCATTTCATCAAAAACACCCCATGGTGATTTCATGTTCATACACTTATGCGTAGAACACAAAATCATCACTAGCTTAAAATCTAACCGTTAGATTTGCATACTATTAAAAAAACATTGTTTAAAATCACTCAAAGATGCTTAAAACACTTACGAATTTGAAGTTTATAACATGGATTTGAGGTTTGAGTTGTGTGCGTGGATGATGATGGTTGTGGTATTAAATGCTTGAATTAAATGTTAATGAAATTAGGTGGGAGGTTTTTGTAAAAAATAAGTATAAACTTTTGACAACTTTGGCCCCTCCACCTAAACCATTTTCATCCATAGCCCATAACTTCCGTTTTGGTTAAGTACGAAGTGTAAGTTTGAACAGAAACTTGACGACACTCCCCCTCGACTTAAAAAATAGAGCCATTATACAAATTTGAGTCCGAGGAGTGTTTAGAAACAAGAAACGTATCCACTATTATCAAAGATACAACCAATACTAGGTAACATGCAAGTACAAGGTTTTATGAAACAGAAAATATTTACATTCTCCCCCTCAACACTTGACCGTAAAAATATTGAAATGTTTGAAAGAGTAAAGTTTTGACGGAATATTTGTACTTGCCATGTTGAAACAAATTTAGATAGAAGAATATTTTTGTATTTTATAAATTTTATATTTTTGTATTTTGTTTTTGAAAAAATATTTACACAAGAGGTTTTGGTGTTTGACTGGTTTTAAGAATGTGTCAAAAGTCCGTCCAGTTCCTCTGGAGTCAAACACCTCATACCAATCCGGGGGATCAACTCAGTAAACCTAGCAGGAGCTAAGGCTTTGGTGAGAAGGTCTGCCAGTTGATATTCAGTACCCACAAAATATAATTCAACGATACCCTTTCCACATGTTCCTTGATGAAATGATATCGAAGATCGATGTGCTTAGACTTCCAATGTTGGACGGAGTTACACGAGATCGCAATAGCACTTCGATTGTCGCAGTACATCGGGATTCTGTCAAATACGTAACCATAGTCTTTGAGTTGTGTTCTCATCCAAATGACTTGAGCACAACGCACCGACATGGCTACATATTTTGCTTCGGTTGAGGACAACGATGTACAATCCTGCTTATTTGATTGCCATGACACCAGTTTATCACCAAGAAATTGTAGAGCTACTGAAGTACTTTTCCGAGAATCTAAGCAACTGCGTGATCGTCTCGAAAAGGCTATTAGTTCAAAAGTAGAATCCTTCGGATACCGATTCCCAAGTTAATGGTTCCCTTGATGTATCGGAGGATTCTTTTAGCCTCGAGAGGTGAGTTTGATTGGTCTCGACTAATAACGGAGCAAAGATATCTGACAAATACAATGTCGTCTACTTGTCGTTAGATACATGAGAGACCCAATAATACTTGGTATTTGGTAGGGTCAACCAATTTCCCATGCAAATCGTCCGTTTCTTGGTATATGCCATCGTGTGGCATAGGTATCACAGCTTTGCATTCCATATTTATTTAAAATTTCAAGAGCATATTTGGACTGACTCAGGAAAATACCACGGGGTGATTGATGAACTTGCAGTCCTAGAAAGAACGTAAGTTCACCCATCATAGACATTTCAAAATGTTTTTCATAAGTTTTGAAAAAGCGTTTGAGTATTTTAGATGTGTTGACCCAAAAATGATGTCATCCACATAAATTTGAACGATTAAAATGTGTTCCCCGTGATATTGTATGAATAGTGTTGGGTCGACCGATCCTTTGACGAAATTATGAGAGATGAGAAAGGATGACAACTTATCATACCAGGCCCGAGGGTCTTGTTTGAGACCGTAGAGAGCCTTGTTCAATTTGTGACGTGATTAGGGAACTCTGGATCAACAAATCCTTCTGGTTGACTAACATAGACTGTTTCTTTCAGATTACCATTTAGAAAAGCAGTTTTTCCGTCCATCTAAAAGACCGTGATGTTCATGTGAGCCGCGAATGCCAGAAAAATCCGAACAACCTCAAGTCTAGCAACAAGTGCGAATGATTCCTCGTAGTCAATCCCTTCTTCTTTTCTATAACCCTTAGCCACCAGACGTGACTTATTTCTGATAACCGTACCTTCAAAGCATCCAACTTGTTTTTCCAAATCCATTTCAGACCAATAACATAGACCCCTATTGGTTTTACAACTAATTCCCATACTTCAAGACGTTTAAACTGGTTAAGTTCTTATTGGGTGGATTCAATCTAGTTGTCATATGTCATGGCTTCTTTAATATTTTTGGGTTCAGCTTGGCAGACGGTGAGTGCATAAATGCAATGTTCACCATCGGTCTGAAGGCGTTGTCTAGTTACGACTGGTTGATTCGGGTTTCCAATAATGTTCACACGAGGATGGTCTCTAGTACAACGATGTGTGGAGGGTTGATGTTGATATACATTATGCGATTAGAGGATTCAAATGACTTTAGATGATTTCGCAACATCATAAGTTGCGATTTCATTTGCAAAAGGGTGAAGAACGATTTGGATCATAATATGCGGTGGGGTACTTCATGGTTCGTAACATCATCACCGGTTCGTCATTGGATGCGGTTTATTCGGCTATTGGTGTAGAATCAATTGAAGGTGCTTCTTCAATGCTTGTTGTTGTTTCGGTGTATCGTATTGGATTATTATCGTTGAGCAATGAAACAGTTGATACATCTGGAGAACGTTGATCAATATCATCACTAAACAGAGGAGCAAATAGCTGTTCCATTTCTTGACGAGTAAGTTGTAACCTTGGTTCAGCTGATGATGGGGTTTGGGGGAAGTTTAGACGGTTATGTTCAGGTTCCAAGCTATTTTGCTCAGAAGCCATTTATGTAAGCTCATCGAAATTGGCATGAATCATTTTCATAATCTCCCTTGTACGATGATTCCAGATTAGGTATCCTTTAGAATTTTCACATTATCCAACAAAGACTCCAATGTCAGCATTAGCTTTGAGCTTACCAAAGTCACCACGATCATTATTTGGGTAACAAAGGGACCCAAATACATGAAAGTGTTTGAGATTCGGTTTACGGTTGTGGATAAGCTCATAAGGTGTTCTGTTGTGGCGTTTGGTAATCATTGAACGGTTCTGAGTGTAGCATGCAGTTGACACGGCTTCAGCCCACAAGTAATCTGGAAGTTTTGCATTTATCAACATCGTTCTTGTACCTTCCACTAACGTACAATTTCGTCTTTCAACCACTCCATTTTGTTCTGGTGTCCATGCAATGGATGTTTGATTCTCAATTCCCACTTTTTCATAATATGCACGAAGAGTTTGATTCACAAATTCAGTTCCTTTGTCTGTTCTGATTTGTCTGAATGTATTCCGGAGCTGAACTTGAATTTTTGTGAGAAAGGTGATGATCATCTGTGGAGCTTGATCTTTAGTACGAATAAAATAAACCCAAGTCCATCTTGAGTAGTCATCCACAATTACCAAGATGTAGCGTTTGCCGTTAATTGTCTGCACACGCATCGAACCACATAAATCCATGTGAAGAAGATGAAGCACATGCTGTGAGCTGTGTTCCACCTTTGAAGGAAAGTGAGCAAGAGTGCTTTTCCCTTGTTCACAAGCTGAGCATAGATGATCTTTAGAATACCGAAATCTTGGGAGACCTTCAACAAGTTTGAAACGTGCAAGCTTGGTTATGGTTTGAAAGTTTAGATGTGAAAGACGACGGTGCCATAGCCAGGATATTTTAGATGTTGCCTTTGAAAGTAGACATATGGGAGATGAAACAATCATGTCTTGCATTGAGATTTTGTAAAGACTTGATGTGTGTTGACCAAACATAAGTTCATTTCCTTGTAGATCACGAATGAAACAAGTTTTCTCCCTAAAAGCAACTTCCAAATCTCCATCACAAAATTGACCGACTGAAAAGAGATTGTGACCGAGACCTTCCACATAATAAACTTTGCTAATTTCGATGTTCCCATTGATGTAATCTTCAAAGCCCATGATAGCCGCGAAGTGATCATTCCCGAATCTGACAGTGCCAATGAACTTTGAAACAAAGTTGGATAACTGTTTAAGATTGCATGTAATGTGTCGGGAACATCCGCTATCAACAACCAGAGGATGATTTGTATCACCTGCATTACACACAGATGACACAGATGGAATAGAAGTAGATGTGGAACCCGAAGAGTTAGAGGGTTCCTGTGCAGTTATAGTTGAAACACACATGTTTATGATTTTAGGTATCCATTTAAATCCAAGTGTATTATGTAACCATTTCTGCCATCTCCAACTAGTCTTATCTTTGGTCTTAGTAATTGCACTAGGTGATAAGTTCTTCCTAGGAGGTGAGGGGGGTTCTATGGGTACATCAATGATCGTATCCGGAACACTAGAGGGTGGCTTACCTAGCACATACTTAGAAGCATTAGTAGGCCTGGAGGTATTCCGCTTACGAGATAAGATAGAATTAGCAACACATTTATCATGACGACCAGAAAACATGCTTTTACGACAACCAACACAAGAAGCTTCAAACATAACATTTAAAGTACTTAAAGGTTCAGCATTCGTTACATCACTTTTTCTATTACATTTGTCTAACGCAATGTCTAAAGTGGGTGCAACTTGAGTCTTATTCAAAGTCCTAAGGTGTTCTTCTACTTCAGAGGTCTTTATTGTTCTTTTCTTACGTCACAACTTCCTATTCTTCCTTGATGTGCTCTTAAGTTGTGAAGTGCTTGTCACACCCCCAAATTACCTGTTTTGCAGCGGAATGGAATTCCTGGGGATTGACTGTCATAGCATCACAGTTACAGATATATTGAACGACCTAAAGTGTTGTTTGAAAAGAACATCGTTTGATATAATAAAACATTCAGAGTTTACAAAAGATAAGTCCCAAATGAAATTAGACATGTGCGGAATTAAGTTTGTTACAATCCAAACGATGTTTTAAAGTGCATAAAACCCAAGTGAGACGCGTCGTCACCGCGACTCTATGATATGTCCACATGCATGCCTTGAAGTGAATATGCCTTAAATACCTGAAAACACATTGCTAAAAGTGTCAACACAATGGTTGAGTGAGTTCATAGAGTTTATGTAAATGTTTTATACGACCAACGCAAGTATAAGTTATGTATGACAAATATGTCACAAAAATGGTACAATTGCTTAAGCACATGACACCGAAGCTAGACTGTTCCTGATGTTCGCCCCAACTGAGTGTTTTGCCAAACAACTCAATGATGATAAAAATGAAATGCATCCGTTGACCAGTTGGGACCACCAACACAGATGGAGGAGTCACCCTCAATAGATCTATCCACTCACCCTCGCTTCTTCCGAAATTAACAGTTCATGATTATGAAATGGGGACATACAATTGGCAATGAGGTAACTTAAGCAATGTAAATGAATTTGAACATACTTGGGCTCGTATAAAAAAATGATGTGCAATGTATTCTCCCCCGTATGTTTGAAATAATGTATAAACTTAAATAAATCGGGGCTATGAAAACTCACCTGTTGCAATGATTATGATGATATAATGGCAATACTAAAATGAGGCGCAACCTCTAACCGTGACCTATTATGAATGATATGTTCTATAATAAGTTATGATGTAATGTTATGCACGCAATTCGTATGATATCTATACCACTTGTACATTTGAAAATAATGTTTATCGTCGAAATATTTGTTTATGACATCTCGTCATATTATAAAATACTTTACAAGTATTTACATTGAAATGATATCCTACGGTAGTCATTTTGTGATTTATTATGAAATTATAACTTTTCGTCGTAAAATAATGTCATTTGACAATTTCATGAAAGTGACTAAATAGCCTCGAAAAGCTAGTCGTAAAATGGTGAATATTGAGTGTTAGGAAACAAACTCAACGGTTTTGGAAAGCTTGTATCATTATCTCAAAGTTTTAGCTTTTAATTTTTTTTCTTAGAGGTCTTGATCATGGAGAAAAATATAGGTAAAGTATGGTACTTGTATCCAAAATATTGTTTAAGTGTGGTTTTCGGCAAAGTTTGAGTGACCGTATTTTATTCGTTACAACTCCGCTTGACGAACGGTTGAACATTTTGGAAAATAGGCTAGACGAACTTACTTTTACTAGAAGACATCATTTTATAAAAAGTTCTCCATCAATGTTAAAAACGACCCTCAACATGGTCATTCGCGGCCGTAATGTTTGTCTATTAGAAAATATATTAGTTATGCTTATTTAAAATAGTTAGGGTAACTTTGTTTAAACGCGTGTAATTTAATCGTTATAAGTCCGTTTTCTACATTTTATATGTCCTTAGCTTCGTGTTAAAGTATAGTAATATATTTTTGATAAGTCGACACATTTAATAACGCTTAAGACTAATTTTTGACTCGTAAAAAGTTGAAACAACATGCTGAATTTTCTGAAATTTATAGTTTTCGTCGTTAAACTTGAAAATAGCATAACTTCTTCGTTATAACTCCGTTTTAACCCATTCAAGCGGCCACGTTTTCGTTTTAAAGTATATTTTCCAAATATCTAGCCCAAAATTTTTTACCAACTATCGAAAATTCCAGATTTCACAGAAATGATCAGACCCTTATATATAGTTGTCGAAATGAGTTTTTCTCGCGTAAAACTTATTCTAACCACTTCGAACCAACTCCAAAGCTAATATAAACCTACCATACACCTTCTTAGGGTGTCATGGGTTCCTAGACATCACCAAAAGTGATATGTTTCAAGGAGTAATTATAGGATGATATATATTAATTTATAGCACTTAAAAACAATTAAAGTGGTATAGATAACCATATAACTTGCATGTTTTTCCTCAAGCATGATAAAATGACCATAATATGAATATGAAAGATGAAAATGAGCATGAAATGCTTACTAGTTACTTGATGAGGTTTAATGAGCAAGGGTTTATCCTAAATACCCTAGGTTTTTATTCCAAAACCTTGCTTAAGAGTATACCTAAGTTGTGAAATTAGCTTGACTTGAAAAAAATAAGCACTCCTTGCTTGTGATCACCCTTGGCCGGTTCTAAGGTAGAAGGAAGAAGAGAGAATACTTCTTTTTTTTCACACCTTTGATATTATGTATACTATGTGTTAGTATAAATTAATATAAGTGTAAGTATAGTTAGATATTTTGTACACATATGTATGTGAGTCATTCTCTTTGGTCGACATTCATAAGAAAAAAAAAAGACTAGATGCATTTTGTGTAGAAAAATGCATATGGGTTGATGTAAAAGTGTAATTACTTAAGAATAATTAGAAACTTGTATACATATTTAAGCATTTAGGGTAGCGTTAGTTAAAAATAAATTTTAACGGATCAAAATAAAATGTATTGAAGTCATAAAAATTATAAAAATACATTTCTTACAAAAATTGAGTGAAATAATAATTATCGTGTTGTATTTACGAAAACCGTCGTAATTATATAAATATAACAATTTATATACAAAATAAATTTAAAACACCGGGTAAACTACTAATATTATTTTTATAATCTTAATATGAGTATACAAATATATCGGGATAATTTTTAGAAGTGTCAGATCAAATGTTCAAAATAATTAATTACGCGATAGCGTTTATTTAATAGGAATTTATGCGTTTAATGTAAAATGCAAAACCATGCATGAACTAATATGATGATAATGATGCTAATGATATGTAGACTAAACCTAGTCTATATGAAATGTCCTTGATTATTGTTCATGAATTCGCAGCTAAACCATTAAGGTTACGCGAATTTGATACTCGTAAACCTAGTTTACGATAAACGATCAATAGTGAAGCATGAATAGTGATTTTCTCTGGGAATGAATAGTTTTTCGTGAATAGTAAAATTTTGAAATATGTTCTCAGAATATTAAATAGACTCTGAAAATGATGAATAGTAACCGATGAATAGTAAATTCCCGAGATGAATATTAAATTTGAGAAATGACCTGAAATTATGAGTTGTCACATTCGCCCATCCAAAAAGGAATTCAGTCCCTGAATTCAGTCCATGTTGGGTTCTACGGTGTTATTGGTGAAAAGGTGAGGATATTTGAGTCGCATCGGGTCATCCAATGTTTTTTTTTGAATCGTACCATGCCTTTCCAAGACGGGACTTTGAGCATAAATCTGTCGCCAACTTGAAATTCTAATGGTTTGCGACTTATGGAACATATTTCTAATATTTTTTGTCCTATATCGACGTAGCATTTCTATCTATATGTTGTTACTTGTAATTGATTCTTGATCTGTACGGTTACTTTGTTGTTTCATGAATGAGTTATGGACTAGTGAGTTGGACTATCCTGATTTTTGGCCCGTGAATAAGTGATTGACACCTCAACCATAGAGTGCCTCAATTGGTGCAGTCAATATGTTCATGTGATGACTATTGTTGTAAGTGAACTTGTTCGATGAAGAATAATTTGCTTAATAATTTCTAGAAAGTCACACATGCTTTGAGCATATCTTCTAATGTTGTAATTGTTCTCTCGCTCTAACCATTGAGCTGAGGATAACAGGTGGTACTCATGTTCTAGTAGGTTCCATGGAATTCTTGAAATGATTTTCAAAAGTCTAAGGTGAATCGAATAGCTTATAAAAGGTACAACTGAAATTGATACCACGTGTCTCATGCCAAATTTCAAAATGTTAAGTCTGCTGAAAAGGGCATTATTGGAAAGAATAAATCATGGGTAACAGTTGTGATTCCTCGCGTTTTTAATTCTAGCGAATGTCATTACTTAAGTCTTCCTTGCCTAAGATGCTTAGTTTCCATCACTAAAATGTTTATTGTTTGATGGTGTCTCTCCTAATTTCTCTTATCGAAATATTTCCACACTATATGTTGTCAAGTTCAAAACCTTAAATATTTAGGTGATGTGGTGTGGTGGTTGATTTTCAAGATTTGTTCCGATATTGAGTGATTCTAAAATAGCTCACCACTGAGATTGTTATCATGCTAGCAAAAAACTTAGATATCAGCTCATACTATGTCGAAGGATGTTTGTTCTAATTTCACTTGTAGATGGAGAGTCATTGATTGTCCGATATGTTAAAACCTGTTGCATCTCTTGATATGAAAGTGAGGTTATCCGTAATTTCTAGAGAACACAATGCCTTAAGGAAAGTTTATATTGATAACCTAAATTTAACCAAATTTTCCTTTAAGGGAAACTCATTGTAGGGAAGTTCACATATTGTTGTGGCCATGTTTAATGGAATGTTCTGCAGTCTCAGCTAGAAGACTTGGTTGATCCCTATAATGTTGCTTAGTGTGTATTCGCTTCGTACTAACTCTTGTAACTCGATCCAGCTGATGCTTTTGAAATGATATGATTTGACTTCTAGTCCAAAATAGTGGTTCGGAATGTCTCGTGATGTTTTAAGATTTTTATTGAGTTTTGAATCATCTTACTACATACTTCTAGTCCTTGTGGGAAATTCTGAAATCCTTTCTTTGTTTTCTTGTATCGAGGAATCCTCCTCGTAGATGGTATAGAAAGCCTTTCCTAAAAAGGTCACTCGTCAAATTCTAACTTATCGGTTGAGTGAGGGATGAATGGCGTAGGCTTCTATAGAGTGTTAACAAAAAGAAATGTTTATGAACAATTTATCTGATTACAAAGCTTTGCTTTTGAGTGAAGATTGTTTTAAGGGATTTGAAATGATGCTTGTTACTTTCATGACATAATTCTTCCTGAATTATACATAGGTGATCAGGCTATGTATAATCAAGGACAAATGATGTAATGCTTGGTTTTGTTGAAATGGTGTTATGTTCCTCTGAAGTTTTAGATGGTATTCAATGTTTTGTTTTGTAAGATAATGGCTCAATAATTTTTTAGAGTAACATGAAAATCGTTTCGCATGATGGTATTAATTAGTTGATAAAATGAATGAAAACCAATTGATAGGGTGGTAACAAAACAACTGGTTTTAAAACTTTATGAAACAACGTTTCTAAGATGGTGGTAAAATAGCTCGAAATAAAATTAAGTGAAATAATTTCATGAAATAGTAGCAAAATAACTTGAAATAAAATTTGTTGAATGGTTTGTAGGATACATGGGAGAACCTCATAGAATGGTAATAGTCTCCTAATTGGTCAAGAATAAAGTTGGCCTAACCCCTAGTAAGATAGTGATGTATTGTCGCGAAATGATTGAAAATTGGGCAATTGGAATAGGGAATGAAATAAACAAAGGTTGTGATTATCGTGGAGATAATAAATGATAAAGATTACATTAGCTAGAAAGGTACTTATTATCTGTTCCTGTTGGTAGGCTAATCATGTCTCAAGTGTAGGAGCAGTAGGCTGTCTAGCAACAACAACTTTGAAACTCTCACAGTCCTCAAATCTATAAGATAGTGTAGTTTCTGTAGTCTTAGTGGTAGATGGTAGTGGTGTGTCAAATCATGCACGCTTCCCAAACGGCAATTCAAATGTATGACTAATAGGTTCATTAGGACCAAGCCTGTAAGTCCTACCAAATGGTATGATCTGTCCCAACAGAATGATAAAAACTGTCCTGATCCTACAGTGAATCAATGGTGATCGTGATGGTGTAGGTGCCACTTCGCCCTTCTCAAAGGGTTCAGTCTCCACATCGGATAATATGTGTGGTAAGTCTGGTGTAGAGTCAACTGATGTTAAAATTATGATACGGAATAACAAGGCATTCTCCATGTCAGAGTCTGATGTGAGTATGGTGGGATGGGTATCTGAAGGCATCTATGTGACAATCGATGTGAAATGGAAGTAAATAACCCGCATAATGTGCGTATAAAACCGCATGTATAGTGACTATGCACTTATGATGAAATGATGAGATGCTATGATGATGTAGTTATAGTCTAGGTCAATGATGCAACCTAGTTCTCTATAATCAAGCTCGATGCCATCTGTCACACCCCAAATTACTGCTTTGCAATGAATGGAATTTCGGGATTGATTGTCATAGCATCACGATTCATAGATATATTGAACGACCTAAAGTGTCGTTTGAAAAAAACATCATTTGATATAATAAAACATTCAGAGTTTACAAAAGATAGGTCCCAAATGAAATTAGACATGTGCGGAATTAAGTTTGTTACAATCCAAACGATGTTTTAAAGTGCATAAAACCCAAGTGAGACGCGTCGTCACCGCGACTCTATGATATGTCCACATGCATGCCTTGAAGTGAATATGCCTTAAATACCTGAAAACACATTGCTAAAAGTGTTAACACAATGGTTGAGTGAGTTCATAGAGTTTATGTAAATGTTTTATACGACCAACGCAAGTATAAGTTATGTATGACAAATATGTCACAAAAATGGTACAATTGCTTAAGCACATGACACCGAAGCTAGACTGTTCCTGATGTTCGCCCCAACCGAGTGTTTTGCCAAACAACTCAATGATGATAAAAATGAAATGCATTCGTTGACCAGTTGGGACCACCAACACGGATGGAGGAGTCACCCTCAATAGATCTATCCACTCACCCTCGCTTCTTCCGAAATTAACGGTTCATGATTATGAAATGGGGACATTCAATTGGCAATGAGGTAACTTAAGCAATGTAAATGAATTTGAACATACTTGGGCTCGTATAAAAAAATGATGTGCAATGTATTCTCCCCCGTAGGTTTGAAATAATGTATAAACTTGAATAAATCGGGGCTATGAAAACTCACCTGTTGCAATGATTATGATGATATAATGGCAATACTGAAATGAGGCGCAACCTCTAACCGTGACCTATTATGAATGATATGTTCTATAATAAGTTATGATGTAATGTTATGCATGCAATTCATATGATATCTATACCACTTGTACATTTGAAAATAATGTTTATCGTCGAAATATTTGTTTATGACATCTCGTCATATTATAAAATACTTTACAAGTATTTACATTGAAATGATATCCTACGGTAGTCATTTTGTGATTTATTATGAAATTATAACTTTTCGTCGTAAAATAATGTCATTTGACAATTTCATGAAAGTGACTAAATATCCTCGAAAAGCTAGTCGTAAAATGGTGAATATTGAGTATTAGGAAACAAACTCAACGGTTTTGGAAAGCTTGTATCATTATCTCAAAGTTTTAGCTTTTAATTTTTTTTTCTTAGAGGTCTCGATCATGGAGAAAAATATAGGTAAAGTATGTTACTTGTATCCAAAATATTGTTTAAGGGTTGTTTTCGGCAAAGTTTGAGTGACCGTATTTTATTCGTTACAACTCCGTTTGACGAACGGTTGAACATTTTGGAAAATAGGCTAGACGAACTTACTTTTACTAGAAGACATCATTTTATAAAAAGTTCTCCATCAATGTTAAAAACGACCCTCAACATGGTCATTAGCGGCCGTAATGTTTGTCTATTAGAAAATAGGGATAATATATGTGGAGGCCACCCGCATTTGAAACTTTTTTTATTAAGGCCGCTCAAATATCGAAATATCTTTATAGGCCGCTCAAGTATTATTTTGTTCACGTATGTGCCAAATCCAGCCAAATAGATATTAAATGTCAAAAATACCCTTACAAGTTTCTAAAGGACAAAATTACCCTTAACACAAAAATTGAAAAATTATAAAACTACCATACAACAACGACGGTGTAGACCCTAGGGTTTTTATTATCTCGTCGTCTTTTTCATTTGGTGTAAACAACTAGTCAAGGCCACAAGTGTAACAATGGAGAGGTATGCATATTGATTACTTGTACATGAAAAATTATCTACATCATTTTGGTTGTATATGATTTTCAAAATTGTGTTTAATTTTGTATGACTTTACATTTATTCTTCAACTCTCTACACTTTCTTTATTTGTTATACCTTGTACATGTTTCAAAATATTTAATGATGGTTACAATCCTCAAATGGATTTGGGGCTTTACAGTTGTGTGCTACATTGTTTTTAAAAACCAAATGGAGACCATTTGTTACGTACAAGATAGGCATTTGAAACATATAAACAAAAATCAATTATGTCAAACTATTAAAATGGTGAAACTGCATGGTTACACTTCATGAAATTGAAATATATGTGCGTATTTATGATATTATATTATGTAAATTTACCTTAAACATTGTGCCATTTAACAGTGACGGTGAAGCTTCTAATGGGGCTATATGTGGCTATCACTCTGATCGTGAGGTCGATGATATTGAAGACGGAAACTTGACCGAGTCTACTAAGTTGAGTAATGGTGATGAAAGTGGACATTCAGATGAGGAAATCATAGAGGCAAGAAGTAAGAGGTTAAATTTCAAGATGGACAACAATGGGGGTTTTAGCACTAACGTACCAGAAGTTGATGGCAACCGTAATGGTAACACAATAGGGGAGAGTGATGACGGATCCATACCTATCAAAAATGACGACAGTGATCAATGCTATGAATCGGGTTATTCAACAGAAAGTGAAGGATCGGTTTTTGAAGGAGAGAACTTTCAACCTATCAAAAATATTCGAAAGTATTACTTTAAAGAGCCAAATGATCCGAGGGATATTTACTTTGAAGTTGGTCAAATATTTATGTCCAGAGAACAATTCAAAAATGTTGTTAATGAGAATTCTTTAGCAATCAAGAAAGATATCAGATACATAAGAAATGAAAGTAAAGCGGTATCTGTTGTGTGTGCTTCAGCCAAAGGATGTAAGTGGAGGATTTGGCTTGGTTATTCTAAGAAAGATAAGTTATACCATATTTCTTCTATGTACCCAAAGCATAATTGTGGAAAAAGCTTTAAAAGCAAAAGAATTAACTCTAAGTGGATAGCCAAAAATATTTTAGTAGATTCAGGACACCAAATTGGAAACTTAAAGATATCAAGCAGAAATATTTTCTACTTATGAAGTATCATTTCTTCAACACTATGTATGAGAGCAAGAAGAATAGCTTTGAATGATCTAGTTGGGGATATGGTGAAGCACTATGCTAAATTGTGGGACTACAAGGAGGAACTAGAAATAACGAATCCAGGCTCAACAATTGAAATTGATTATGTGGATTCACAACAAGGTGGACTGAGGTACTTTAAAGGGATATACATATGTTTTGACGGACTGAAAAGGGGTTTCTTAGGTGGATGCAGGCCTTGTATAGGTTTAGATGGTTGTTTCATGAAGGGTATACAAAGAGGCATATTACTAACATGTGTCGGAAGAGATGCAAATGACCAGATGTACCCGGTTGCATGGGTTGTGGTGCAGGTCGAAAACAATGACACATGGTCCTGGTTCTTAAGTCTTTTAATGGGAGATCTCGATATGATTGATGGAGGTAAGGGTTGGACACTTATCACTGATCAACAAAAGGTAAAAGCACAAGCTTACGTTACGACATTTTCATATTATTAGTATATCACTTGCTAAATCTTATTTTGTTTTCTTTTTCAAAAGGGATTAGTCCCTGCAATTGCTGAGTTGTTGCCAAATGCTGAACATAGGATGTGTGCTCGCCATATCTTCTCAAATTGGCACAAAGTATTCAAATGGGGCAATTTGAGGTTGTTATTTTGGAAGATTGCAAAGAGTTCAACCATGGAACAAATGGAGAAGAACTTTGAGAGGGTGAAGGAAATTGATAAAATATCTTACGACGATTTGAGAGAAAGGGGAGTTCAACATTGGTGCATGGCGTATTTTAACACATTCTGCAAAGTAAGCAATAATATTTTGTATAACTTTTGCTTAACTTATCTTATATCTAATACTAAAATGGTTTAGTAATATGTTTATGTTGGTGAAGGTCTCAAATGTTGACAACAACTTAGCAGAGGCTTGGAACTGGAGTCTTGTAGAGTTGAGGGGAAAACCCATTATCTACATGCTCGAGGATATTCGGAGGTCATTAATGGAGAGGATCCACAAACGACGGGACTGGATGTATAAAAAGGAGATCAATATTTGCCCTAGGATTGTTAAAAAAATAAGAAAGACAGCTGATGAAATAAAATATTGGAGTGTACATCAAAATGGGGCATGTTTGTTTGAGGTAATAAAAGGACATGATGGATTTGTTGTTAACCTCTCGGATGGTACCTGCACATGCAGAATGTTTCAGTTAGAAGGGTTGCCATGTTCACATTCAATGGCTGCTATTCAGCATGTTGGTGAGAATCCCGAAAATTATGTTAGCGCTTTTTTCAAAAAAGAATGTTTTGTGAAAACATATAGCCAACTAATAAATCCGTTGAGTGGAGAAGAACAATGGTCAATTGTTGATAAAGAGCCATGATATCAGTTTAAGAACACACGTCAAGTTTACTCACACAAGCTAGCCACTTGTGAATGACTAACCGTAAGAAACTTAAAACGGCTCAGACACTGACCAATAATAGAAGTTTGTAGTATGTTGGGTAACTCAAACGTGTTAGGTTTGAGCACCGAGATCGTTCCGAACGAGGGTTGAATGGAATTTCCAACTCACGTCTCGATTATCGGGATTCGAATGAGAAAAGGGGATAATATGATATATTCTAAACTACGGGATAAGGAAAGCATATATGATTAAAATCTATGGGGAAAACCTAAGATATAAAGGCAAACTACTCAAATCTATACTAAAACGCAAATACGGCATTAAAACGAAACGAGAATAAAAAGCAATTACGTCTAATCTAACTCCTAAAAATAACCTAAGATTACTTTTACTCTAAAAATGATATTAGAAAACTATTTATGAATTAAAACTATTTTTTTAGGATTTTTCTGGATTTTATTCTAATTAAAAACTAAATTGTAACTTTAAAAATAAAACTAATTATCTAAAAATTATGAAAGAGAGAGGGAAAATTATGGAATTACTTTTCAAAAATCTAAAATAACATAAAAGACTTTTCAAAAATATTTTTGTATTTTTCAGATTATTTTCCTATTTCTACTAATTTTAAACTATTTTAATCTAATTTAAATTGTGAAAATTACCAAATAAAAGGGGAAAAATAAGGAAAAATCTTTTTTATGCTTTTTATATTTTTCTTAAACTGGGAAAATTGAAAAATTATTTTTTGGAACTTTTTCTCAATTAAATGCAATAAAAGCTATTTTAAAATGCCTAAAAACTAATTTTATTTAAGAAAAATAGTAAAAAATAACTAACAATTATGAAAATTTCAGGGAAATTCTAAAATGATATTCTAAAGCTATGAAAAATAGAAAAACATGGGCTTATGTGGAAGAAACAAGGGCTGCTATGTAAACTAATAGGAAATAAGCACTATATAATAAGCTAATAAGCACAAGATAGCACCAACAGATACCAGAAGCTAAATAGGACTAAAACTACTCTAAAGCAACTATTGCAAGCTTATTCTAACACCTAATAAGTAGTCTACATAAGATTTAGACTAACTGCTCAATAAGCAAAACTGAAAACTGGTCCCACTGTTTGAGCTTAAGCATCAGCTTATGTAATAAGCTAAACTGAAAACCAAAACTATGGTTCTCAAGACCACCAACCAGAGACCATTTATCCAAAATTTCAGCTCATAAGGACCAGTAATGAAGAAGTTATTGATCACACAAAAACTGGCTAAATGGACAGTGTAAACTGATGCATAAATAGATGAGCAGAACAGTTGGAAATGTGTAGAGGTTAGGAATGGATATGCAGTCTTAACAAGCTAGTTACAAGCTCCTATGGGGATACTAAGGCAAGTCCATTAAGTCCTAAACTACAAGTACTTAAATTTCAACCCAAGCTATAACTTAAATGAACATTAGCTCTAACTATGCTAAATCAAGAATCGATGCAAAGCAAGCATTATCAAGCAGAAAATGCAACACTAAAATTGAAACAAGAGCATACCACACCTAGTATACAGCTAAACATATAAAAGGAACAAAACACTCTAAATCTAACCTCAAGAGAATGAGCGAACACATGAGATGAAATGTGCGGGGACAAAGAATTGTAAAGAAAAGTGAAGCGATAGATTACTCCAACATGTGAAATCACAAAACCGAATTTTCAACTAAAGAAACTATACCAAATCTACTTTAAAACGAATTTTCAACTTAGCACATTGAAATTTAGCTTACAAGAAACACTTAGATTAGAAAATCAAAGTCGATCCAAACACTCCTCCAAAACATCAAAATGCACTTTAACATCGAACATCAATGAAATCTGGCTAGCTCAATCAAACAACTCAAATCACCTTTAAACTCATCAATTTAACAATCTTAAAGCGAAATTACACTAAAATCGGTTTTGACTTTCAAATTTTACCCGCTTGACTTTTGTTGACTTTCACCAATACTTGAAATTTAAGACAGTTAAGATACCATGAGACTCATATAAGCTTAGTAAAGCTTATATGAGCTTATACAAACCGTAAAAAAGTTTTTGATTGATTTGAAACTAGATTGTATGAAAACTTAAATGGACAATGGATTAATTGACAACTTGATTAATAAAATGACATTACAAGAGCATTAAAATGAAAAGAAACTTGGCTAAGCTATTAAAACAAGAAATGACAGAAATAACAAGGTCA
Organism: Chrysanthemum lavandulifolium; assembly: GCA_022545495.1. NCBI lineage: Eukaryota > Viridiplantae > Streptophyta > Magnoliopsida > Asterales > Asteraceae > Chrysanthemum > Chrysanthemum lavandulifolium. Next base: position 204,656,532 of record CM040245.1, read on the forward strand.
AAATTCCTCTAATGCCTAAGGAATTGGACAAATCTCTATGTGAGCAAAGAGGTCGTTTTATAGCTGAGATGAGCCTTGGGATCCTTTCAGAAAATGCTAGAAGTCCATTGACAGCCACACAAATCCCAATGAGTCATCATATCCAATCAAAAAGCACCACTTCACCAATTGATGTGTAGCAGCCAATGGGAGAGCTCCATATTGCCACGTATGCATCCTATCGACAAGTCGAGTATCTAGAAGCTTAGGATAGATGCTTAGTACTAAGTGAGGTGCTTGGGTGGTGGTAAAATGGGTGTGTTTGGTTGGGAAGGCAGGGGTTAGGGGTAAAGGCGCGTTTGGTTATTTTATTATAACTCAAATGTTTTGACCGGTATTAGTAGTTTGACCGGTATAAGTGGTCGGGTAAAAAGGCGGGTCGTGGTTTGATTTGGATAGCAAGTAGGCTGGATTGGGTATTTGGATTAGACGGGTATAGGATTGGATTGGGCCGGATGTTTGTTGGATTGGATAATGGATACATAAAGGATTAGATTGGACTAGTAAATGATCTAATAGTAACCATAGGGACCAAATATGCAAAGGCTGAAATTAGAGGGACCAATCATGTAATATTTGAAAATATCTCCAAGGACCATTCTTGTCAACCATAAATAATCCAGGGACTGATTTTGAAATTTCTGAATCTTCAAGGGTGTTTTCTGTCAGTTGTTGAAAGTTCAAGGGCTATTTCTGACATTTCTTCAAACTTTGATCAAATCTTCACAAATCATCCTCAGAGATTAGAAATCTTCATAAATGCATAATTTTGACCTTCCGGCTCAGCTTAAGCTCTCTTTAATCTCTCGTGCTCGGTTTACGCCCGATTTGGTTCCTTTTGCGTGTTTTACATATCCGTACTGCACATGCATAAACTCAAGAAACCACAAATATTAGCAATAAACGGCTTTTTCTTGGTTATTTTGGGTCATTTTGATAAAGAAAAGGTATGTGTTTTAGCACATACCAAAATACCCCAGACGAGACTATTGCCGTGTCCTCACGTTAATGCAATCAACTCACGCTTCTAAAACCAAGGATTTCAATCTCTTTCTACTAAACCTATGAAGAAGTAGCAAAGATTCCTCAAAGAGATTAAGAAAACCTTAATTCTAAAACGCCTGCTTACCTTTTAATTCTCATGTATAGATATTACGGTTAAGCACATTCCGATTATGAATGACGGTTTGTTGAACTTTCATGTCGATCAATAACTCCAACATTTTTCAAACGACACGTTAGGATCACGGAGTAGAAAACACAACACAGCGTGAAGTGACCATACGGATAGAATACATCGTCCCTGATTTTTCACAAGTCCCAAACTAAGCGTAAAACCGAAATCATTGTTACATACGACTCTAGATGCTAACACTACCCATGGAAGTTACTTGTGTAATTACCTTTTGTTCCCATTTTCCTATTTCCTCTATAATTTTTTTATTTTTGTGAGAAATGAATTTCTTCAAATTCTCGTTTCGATAACTTTTATTCCGATAAAGATACAAAGCTAAGTCGATAATTAGTTATCCGCCTTCTCTCAAGAACCATTGTCGTAAAAATGAGGTCCACATCAAGGAATTTTTATTACTAACTTTTGACTTTTTTCAATTTTCAACATTTTTTTTTTTTATTATTTTGTTTTTTTGAACACTTAAACTTTTATTTATATGAGCTATGAACTACGGAGCTTCACGGGGTAATTCCAAGACTATAGGCTTCATGAAATGAGGATCCCGGTTGGCTAGACTAAGACCTCACTCAATCCCGGCTAAAGATCCAAGGGTCCGATCTCGACACCGCAGCTCACAACTTTACTTATTACTTTTTCACTTTTCACTGATTACTCATTTATTACGGATCCTTGATGTGTACCCAATTTTTAAAAAAAAGATTCTTTTAAGAAGATAAAGAACTAACTATCGCCAAAAACTCGACATCTCTAATTATTATTAGACGGATATGGGTGAAACAATTTTGTGGGAACAAAAGCCATAAGTACCTTCGATGGGCTCTAAAGAGAACCAACTACTCCACGCTTAGCATCTAAACTCATAAGTAACTCTCTCATTTCTCGATCTCGCAAATTTAAAATCCCAAATAATGAGATCCGCAGATGCTTAGCCGATAATTTTAGATTATCTATGGTTAAGGAACAAGCTAGGGCTCAACACGCCCGGTCAAGTCGAATTCTATTCCTACTCTCACCAAATGAAAGTCAACAAGGTGTCAAAACATATATTAACTTAGCTAATGCTTCGTCTAATGAAATAAAGTCATGCATATTTAAAGTCACTTAGGGAAACTTGTAAAATCTTGGCCTTGTGAGCTAGAATTCGCATATTATAGCTTCTTGTCTAAGAGACTAGCAAAACTTTTCAATCAAAAAGACTTAACAAAAGCTTACAAAAATTTTAAATTTTTCTCATTTTTGCACAATTTTTCATTTTCTAAGGAAAAACGGGGTTGCAAGAGAAACACAACAGAACATAAGCAAGTGCGGTCAAATCAAATCGAAGATTACCCTACCCCAGACTAGAACGAAACATTGTCCTCAATGTTTAAAGCAAGGGTATCACGAAAATCTAAAATCCGTTTATTAAGTATGCTCAAAGATAAACGTTAGTCGATAAGATTAGGATATCGGATTTCCATCAGCATCGATCATGAAACTCGAGTGGAGAAAAAAACAAACTTCGAGCACGAGAGTCTTCATATCGGAATATCCTAAACACAACATCACAAACAACCAAACACGAGAAATCGAAGAGGCTAACCCCTTCGCGTCACTTATTAGAAAATAGAAAGAAGATAGATGGATAAGCATGGGGTGCCTCCCACAAAGCGCTACTGTTTTTGTTCAACGAGTCGCTAGCCTGACTCGTCCCCAAATTCATTTGTCCTTGGGGAAGAAAGTGGTAGAGATACCAGGGTCAAAAATGGTGTCCTCATTCCCGAAAGAATGAGACTGGGTGGGTTGGGTGAGAAAGAAAGTGTCGGGCATCAGCACATAAGGTATATCATGAAATAATGATCCATCATCCGGCGGTTTTGCGGGTGGACGAAGGAATGACGGATCACAATGAGACAACTCCAAGAAAGATGGGAGCTCATAGTAAGGAGATGAAAGTTTAACAATGAAGGCATCCAAGAGAGGATCCTTTTCTCTAACAATGTTTCTAACAAAGAACTCATCAATGCATATCCCGGGGTTGAAAATCTTGTCTTCACATGTGGGCTCAACGGGATAAGTGAGGGTCGACTCAACAGAGGAAGGAGAATCATCATTAAGCAAGCTTTCAAGAAAAAGGATATCTTGATTAGAGTCGCACCCGTCACTCTCAATACCCGGCGGTATTGGATCATCAAGAAATAAATCGATTTCTTCCATATCAAAATCACTTGGCGGCATATCAAGAATATTGTCTTCAACCACTTTAATCAATTCATCAATCTCCATAATATCTTCAGTGTCAGATTCATCACTGTCTTCATCACATGACGGGAGAGAAAGGTCGGAACACAGAGATGGGACAAGTGGTGTGCTCTGAGAGCTAGCAATATCCACCACTTCCGTTGTGGTCTCTGAATCGGACTCAAAATCTTGGTCAAAAAGAGGATTAACTTCGCAAAAGGTGTAGTCGTCCTTGAATTCAAAAAGTGGATTTGAGAAAATCCCGGAAGTAACCTCGGAGATGTCAAGAGAATCACATAGAAGCGAATCACAATCACTATCAGATATATCCTCGGACTCACTTGGGATTGGGTCAAGTCTCCCAACACTAGACGATTCCGTTTCCGGAATAGTGCTAAGAGGCTCGTCCCCCATTATGAGAGAGTCAACGGGATCAACAATGTTTGAAGAAATAGAATCATCGACCTCTTCCAAAACAACGTCACTTCTCTCAACCGGTGTGAGTAAAGGGGAAGGGTCGGAAATGAAAGGTTCAGAAACGGGAGTGGTTTCAGCCGACAAACTTTCATAATATTCTTTCATTTGGATGGAATCCTCATCATCATCGTCGATGTAAGTCGCGAGCCATCGGGCACGTCTTGCAAGTGCTTGCTCCTCAATTCGTATTTCTTCAAGGCATTTTTCAATCTGAGCTGCTCGTTCTTCTTCTTCGAGTAATTCTATCATAGATCTTTCGTTGCGAGACGCTCGATCTTCAGCATGTTCATTAACAAATTCTTCGAGTATCGTAAGACATCTTTGAATTTCTGGAGAAATTATCGGAGGTTGTGGTTGAATCTCTTGGTATTGTGGAGGTGGGTCATAAGAATAATCATAATTATCGCAAGGAACTTGCTCGTAAACAAGCGGGTTCTGCATTTGACAATCGGAATTAAAGTGTGGGCCTCCACAATACTCACAACAGTATAATTGTTGTGACGGGTTTGGTGAAGTATATGGATAAGGTTCATAACCAAAGGTCTGATTGTTATATTGAGTTTGACATTGAAAACCTTGGTGAGGACCTCCACAGTACTCACAAGAGTATGACTCCGTCTCATGGTATGGGGATTGGTTAAGGAAATCGGTCGTATCATTGTAGGGATGTTGGTCGTAGACAAACTCGTTTCCCGTATTCACAATGCTACAACCGGGACAATTCCCACCATTTTGAGGTCCCCCACACCATTGATAACCATAATCGTAAGACGAAGACATCGAGAAGAATTATACGAATAAGAGGGTAAAGAGATAAAGAATTGACGGTTCAGAGGATAAAGAAGAGTATTTTTGGGTTTTTAAAATTTTAAAAAGGAAAATCTTTTTGGGTTTTTATAAAAGGGATATGTACAAATATCAATGATCACTTCACGAGGAAGGATCTTCAAATGCACACGATTCGAGACGGAATACGAAAACTCGCTACAAGCCCTCCCCGGCAGCGGCGCCAAAAATTGATATCAATTTTTGAACACACGTCAAGTTTACTCACACAAGCTAGCCACTTGTGAATGACTAACCGTAAGAAACTTAAAACGGCTCAGACACTGACCAATAATAGAAGTTTGTAGTATGTTGGGTAACTCAAACGTGTTAGGTTTGAGCACCGAGATCGTTCCGAACGAGGGTTGAATGGAATTTCCAACTCACGTCTCGATTATCGGGATTCGAATGAGAAAAGGGGATAATATGATACATTCTAAACTACGGGATAAAGAAAGCATATATGATTAAAATCTATGGGGAAAACCTAAGAAATAAAGGCAAACTACTCAAATCTATACTAAAACGCAAATACGGCATTAAAACGAAACGCGAATAAAAAGCAATTACGTCTAATCTAACTCCTAAAAATAACCTAAGATTACTTTTACTCTAAAAATGATATTAGAAAACTATTTATGAATTAAAACTATTTTTTTAGGATTTTTCTGGATTTTATTCTAATTAAAAACTAATTTGTAACTTTAAAAATAAAACTAATTATCTAAAAATTATGAAAGAGAGAGGGAAAATTATGGAATTACTTTTCAAAAATCTAGAATAACATAAAAGAGTTTTCAAAACTATTTTTGTATTTTTCAGATTATTTTCCTATTTTCTACTAATTTTAAACTATTTTAATCTAATTTAAATTGTGAAAATTACCAAATAAAAGGGGGAAAATAAGGAAAAATCTTTTTTATGCTTTTTATATTTTTTTTAAACTGGGAAAATTGAAAAATTATTTTTGGAACTTTTCTCAATTAAATGCAATAAAAGCTATTTTAAAATGCCTAAAAACTAATTTTATTTAAGAAAAATAGTAAACAATAACCAAAAATTATGAAAATTTCAGGGAAATTCTAAAATGATATTCTAAAGCTATGAAAAATAGAAAAACATGGGCTTATGTGGAAGAAACAAGGGCTGCTATGTAAACTAATAGGAAATAAGCACTATATAAAAAGCTAATAAGCACAAGATAGCACCAACAGATACCAGAAGCTAAATAGGACTAAAACTACTCTAAAGAAACTATTGCAAGCTTATTCTAACACCTAATAAGTAGTCTACCTAAGATTTAGACTAACTGCTCAATAAGCAAAACTGAAAACTGGTCCCACTGTTTGAGCTTAAGCATCAGCTTATGTAATAAGCTAAACTGAAAACCAAAACTATGGTTCTCAAGACCACCAACCAGAGACCATTTATCCAAAATTTCAGCTCATAAGGACCAGTAATGAAGAAGTTATTGATCGTTTGAGACGCCATTTGACCAAGGCGCTGGATCGGTGTTAATAATAGAAGGAGGGTCAAAAAGCAAAGGGTCCAAAAGGTTATGGCTGGGGTTCAAAGGGTTCAAATTGGCTTGTTGGCTTAATAAATGACAAGGATTAATATGTAATTTCTGAAAACTCAAGGACCATTCCTGCCAATTCTGTAAAGTTGCTCAAAGGACTAAAAATGACAAAGTTTAATAATGCAAGGACCAAAGTTGCCATTTTCCAATTTTCCGGGGGCCATTTCTGCCAAATTTCAAACTTAAAGGACCATTCTTGTAATTTTCTCAAACTTTTGACATTTTTCACCAAAGGACTAAATTTGACAAGTTATGATTTAAAAAGGACCTTTGGTGACTTTACTTTTGAAATTATGTGCTCAGGGACTGTTTTTGACAATTTTTGAAACTGGGGATCAAACCGCAATTTTGCAAATTTGATATGTTTTTCATCCGATTTTGATAATTTTGCATTTAAAACACATAAAACACCGATTTGTGATATTTTGATCATTTTGATGTGTTTCGAAAGTGTTTTCGGATGATTTTGCGCTTTAAATGGTATAAAATGATGAGTATTTAGACACTCATCAATCCCACACTAAGATATTGCTAGTCCCTAGCAATGATTTGAGAAAACATAATGGATTTTAAACTCTTTACCAAAAGCCATTACTCGAGTAGCCAATTGTTTCGATTCAAGTAAGAACCATGGTACAACGATAACCAAATGATTTTGAGCAAATCATAAGCTTTCAACGGATTTGATTTGTCTTTACCGTGCGTACTCTTTCGGACTAGCCAACTCTTAGATAAATTATCAAAATTATCTTTGGTGAGTCGATTACCAATTATGGATTTTCAACTGCCTTTACCACAAGCCATAAACTTGCGGGCTAGCCAACTCTTCACTAGTTTAAAGATATGGTGAGTTGAACACCATACAATTTTGGGCAAATTGCAAGCCATAAACGGATTTGAGATATCTTTACCAAGAGCCGTTTGCTCCTGGATTAGCCAATCCTTATGTGGTTTAGACATGGTGGACTGATTACCATTTGTTGTGTTTAGTACATAGTACTTCCACTAAATAAAAAATTTTAAAATTTGGCCATTTTTGGGGGAAAAAGGAACTAAAAGGGTACATTTATGATCAAAACCGCGAATTTCCCCACACTTAGAAATGAATATTGTCCTCAATATTCAAAGTACCTACTGTAATAATCAAACCGAGAACGAAAAGGGAAATACTACGCCATTATTTGAAAGGTTTTTTTTTTTTTTTTTTTTTTTAGATATATATATATATATATATATATATAACATGTGGGCATTACCCCACACTTAGGTGGTAGAAAGGGTAAGAAGTCGAAATATGGGTGAAAACCCATATAGTGTATCTATCGTTTTTGATTTCCAGTCGCTAGCTTGACTCGACCCCGAATTCATTGGTTCATGGGAAGCAAGTGGAAGATACAATCTCCATCGGACTTTCATTCAAGATGTTTGGACAAACATTTGAAGCACGTGAAAGTTCCACATCGATGAGATATAGAGAAAGCAGATGCACCCGGCTCACGGATGGTACATGAAAATGCTGGGGTCAAAGATAGTGTCCTCACTCCCGAATGAGTTAAGAAGAGAGGAAGTCACCGAGTAGGTGAAGAAAAGAAGGAAGATCATGATAACAATCATAACTAGATCTTCTTCCTCGGGATTAAGTGCAATTGCACTTATTTGGATTTTATTGGTTGAGCTCTTTGGGTTGGAAGGCATCTCGGGAGGGAGGGTGGGAAGATTTGTCATAATTATGCAAATTGAGATTCTCTCCCCCCGATCATGATTTTTGCCATCCACGCAATCATACTCCAGCGGAGATATGATATGAGAGAGTTCACCGGAGAACTCCTCATGAAGAGAATCAATCACATAATGTGAATTTGTGAACTCTTGTTCCATTGTGAGCTCATCACTATCCTCAGTCTGAGTATCAAAGAGTGGATTCTCAGAAATTGAAGTGAATTCAGAGTTGAATTCAAATAGAGGATTAGTGAAAGTAGCTTTGAATGTTTCGGGAACAAAGTGATCAACATTCTCAATTGGATGATAGGATAAGAAGTGAGTGAACAATCATTATCAATGAGACTTTCGGTCCTCCCGGATCGGCTTCAAGATCAAAGAGTGGATTGATGTGAGTGAGTTCACCGGAGAACTCCTCAAGAAGGGATCAAGATCGTTGTGGAAGTGATGCCTCAACGCACTCGATGTCTCCATATGAAGCACAATCTTCACTAAGATCGAGAAAGTTTCAAAATGATCTTGAGAACACTCAAGAGGAAAGGATATCACATGTATGATCGAAATTCCATGTGACTCTCTCGGGATTGGGACAAGGTCCTCAACACTAGACTTTATCAATTCGTCCGATTCCTTTTCGTGAACAAGGTCAAGATGCTCGTCCCCCATGTTTAGAGAGTGAGTGGGAACATCGGTGTGATGACAACAGATCGAGGAGTTCGGAAGGACTAGCATACATATGTTTTATACTTAACATTTGTTCTTACGCTAGTAATTCCATCATAGTCTTTTCTCCCGATGGGTCATGGAAGGAGTCTCAACCGATGAACTTGATGAACTGTTATAAAATTGTAGGATATCAAGGATATCTTCATCATCATCATCATCGAGAATGAAACGGAATCGAGAACTAGATTTGGCCGCTTTTTCTTTTGCAATTGATTCCCCAATGATTTTTCAAACGCAACGGGAATCTAATTTAGCGACCCGCTCTTCGCTAACAAAACTTCCATTGATTTTTCATTTGGATTATGGGATGACATAGCCGACTCCTCCTTAAGTTCTTTTAATAACTCGAGTCTTGAGAAGGTCCATCGTGGTTTCAAGAGGAGTTGCTTGAATCATTTGGCACCGTGGAGTTTGGTCATTATACTGAAGATTCGTAATTGTTACAAGGAATTGGGTTCCCTGCTTGACAATCCGAACTAGAGTGAGGACCTCCATAATACTCACAACAAGAAACCGATGTGGCCGTGAGTGGTATGTGTTGTAGTCATAATTGTTATCGTGAACCCGCCATCAGACAAGCGTGTTTCACGATTGACAATCGAGGACCGGAATGTGAACCACCACAAGACTCACAACAAGAAATCGGCCGAGTCTCACGGTGTGGTAGCCGATGGAATAAATCGGTTGTGTTATGGTAGGAATAGGGATCTTGGTTATATGCAGGACCGCTTCCGATTCCACCATGCTACAACCGGGGCAATTGCCACCATTATAAGGACCACCACACCATTGACAATTAAGAGGGTGAGGATAAGACATAGAAAGAATCAAAGGTTATCGAGGGTAAGAAATGAAGAATCAAAAGGTGAGAGGGTAAAGAGGAATATTTTTGATATTTTTGAAAAACATGATGATAAAACAAAGACGAAAGTATTTTTATGCTTTTAACACTTTAGGAAAAGTGTTAATGAACTTTTGGATTTTTGAAAACTTTACAAAAACTTTTACAAAAGATGGGGTATGCACAAGAATGGATCGAAAATGGCTAAACACACGCTAAAGCCTCCCGGCGCCTAAAATTTTGATCTGCTGCTAAGCAATAAGTCTAAAAGACTTAAAACATTTCGCAACACAAATACAATGAAGATCGAGAATACAATGGATTCCGGTCGTTAAGTCCCACGGAGACTCAATGGTGTGTTAAACACTTGATCAGACGGTAGAATGATCACTAATGATAGCGATCAGGAAGGATTTGAAAAGGATAATTACACTACTGAAAAAGGTTATAAAAGCGACTTAAATGCAAATTAAGAAAATTAAAAAGATAAAATCTATTAAATAAACGCTATCACTATTTTTACAATGATGAACGTTTATGATTTATAAAACAAAATAACTTAAATAAACTATTTTAACTAAAACATAAATTTAAATTACCTAAAAACGTTACTTAAAACTAAAACGAGCGTTATTTACAAAAATTACGCTGGAGCGCAAGATAAAACGTAAAATTTATGAAATAAAAGTCCTACAAGTGTAAAACTAATTTTCTTACGTACTATTTGACAAAAGAAAATTTTAGGAAAAAGGCGGGTATTTTTTCGACTTTTAAATTATTTATTATGATTTAAAAACTAATTTAATCTAATTTAATTATAAAAAATACTAAATGATTTTAGAAAAATCTGAAATTTTCACTAAAAATACTTTAGGTTATACTGGATTTAAGAAAAATAAAAAAGAGGTACACTACTTTATGAAATAAGCAACTAAAAAGCAAAAATAAGCTATAAGCTAGAAACTGAACTTGGTAGTTAAATATAAAGGGTGCAAGAAATGACTAATCAAAGTCCCTAGGGCAGTTGGTTAATGAGTGTGGTGTTGTGGTCGTGTGCAAGAGGTCAGGGGGTCGAATCCCACCCCTGCACCTTTTTGCAAACCATTTTTTTTTCAAATTTTCTTTTTGCAACTTTTTTATAACACCAAAATAAGAACTTTTTGTGAAGACACTTTTTTATAACAACTTGGAATAAGCAGTTTTAAAACTGCTTATTCATAACAGTGGTGACAGAAGCAGGAAACAAACACCCTTTTGCAAAGTTTTCTAATTTGTTAAGCATAAGAAGCATACAATAAGCAATCCAAACATGAAAATAAGCACTCTAGGAACATTAATAAGCTAAAAGTCACAGGAAATAAGCAACTAAAAGGGAAGAATAAGCAGTTTTGAGGGAAGTCTTAAGCTAAAAAAAATTGAGTACAAATGGAAACTAGCTAATCTAAAGGGCCTAATAAGCATATAATAAGCAAGAGTTAAGCTAAAAAGAACTAACTAACCTAATCTATAGGACCTAATAAGCACTAAGGGCACCTAAATAAGCTAAAAGGAGCACTTAAAAAAACCAAAAATAAGTCAGAAGTGGATCACTATGGGACTGCAGCCCTCTCAGAGCAGTGATGTAAGTGATTTTGATGATTTTAGATGCAATTTTAAGTAACCTAAAGCTATGCTAGATAGAAATAAGCTATTGTTATGTTGAGAGGGGTATGTGGGATGCAAGAAAAAGCAGTTTTGAAAAGATTTAAAGCACAAATAAGCTGGGAAAAGGGGCTGCAAGACTGACTAAGTCTTATTTAAAAATGAGATGTAATGTGTTTTGTGATTTTTTTGTTTTCAAAACTCAACCAAACTTTGTAAACATTGTAAACTAGGCTAAATACAACTTGAAAAACTTGTTTAAACCTTGAAACCACTTTGACTTTGAGAGTTAAAGTGGGTAAAAACAGTTTTTGGACAAGAAATAAGCTTAAACCAAACACCCTTTTAACAAGCTTATATAGAAACTTATCTTTGAAATCTGATGAAATGAAGTTGTGACTGAATCAAAACAAGTAAACTAACATTAAACTTAACCATTAAAACAGATTAACACTATAAATTGACCAAAACTAGATTTGACTCTCAAATTTGACCCGTTTGACTTATGTTGACTTTTTCACAATTTTTCTTAAAATTTAATTATAAGCTCATCAAAAGCTATAAGGAGCTTATATGAGCTTGTATGAGCTTAAAAATAAGCTACTAACACTTGTGAATAAGGATTTGAAACTGAAAATTGTAACAGTGACCAAGTAAACTTAGAACTTGAATAAAAACTTGGATTGATAATTAACAACACTTCACAATGGTATTTTAACTTGAATGTGATACAAGGAACTGAAATTACAACATTTTTCTACTAAACTAAGACATTTAATTAAAAAACAACATTAAAGAAAAAAAAACAAAACTAGCTACTACTTTAGCTTCTTTCTTCTCTCCCTTTTTATACTTCAAATGCTTCCCACTAGACTTCTGATTGATTCCCACTTGGAATTGGGACCGTTGGATGTCTTTAGAGGATTTTGGCCGTTTGATGCAATTTGGCGCCAAAGTGATTTAAGCCATGTGGAGGGTTGAGTGAATGGGGAAGGAATACAATTAATGGTTCTTGGATTTGTGTTGAGGTGGGGGGACAGGGAAAATGATATGGAGAGGAGGGGGGTTGAGGTATGTGGAGTGTAGCAGGGAAGCAGGTGAGAAGATGAGACTAAAAGGCGCCAAGTTGGGATGTGTTAGACTGCCATTTGACCAAGGCAGTTGACTGGTGTTAATAATAGAAGGAGGGGTCAAAAAGCAAAGGGTCCAAAAGGTTATGGCTGGGGTTCAAAGGGTTCAAGGGTCCAAATTGGCTTGTTGGCTTAATAAATGACAAGGATTAATATGTAATTTCTGAAAACTCAAGGACCATTCCTGCCAATTCTGTAAAGTTGCTCAAAGGACTAAAAATGACAAAGTTTAATAATGCAAGGACCAAAGTTGCCATTTTCCAATTTTAGGGGCCATTTCGCCAAATTTCAAACTTAAAGGACCATTCTTGTAATTTTTCAAACTTTTGACATTTTTCACCAAAGGACTAAATTTGACAAGTTATGATTTAAAAGGACCTTTGGTGACTTTACTTTTGAAATTATGTGCTCGTGGACTGCTTTTTGACAATTTTGAAACTTGGGGATGAAAGCGCAATTTTGCAAATTTGATATGTTTTTCATCGATTTTGATAATTTTGCATTTAAAACACATAAAACAACGATTTGTGATATTTTGATCATTTTGATGTGTTTCGAGTGTTTTCGGATGATTTTGCGTTTAAATGGTATAAAATGATGAGTATTTAGACACTCATCAATCACACAAAAACTGGCTAAATGGACAGTGTAAACTGATGCATAAATAGATGAGCAGAATAGTTGGAAATGTGTAGAGGTTAGGAATGGATATGCAGTCTTAACAAGCTAGTTACAAGCTCCTATGGGGATACTAAGGCAAGTACATTAAGTCCTAAACTACAAGTACTTAAATTTCAACCCAAGCTATAACTTAAATGAACATTAGCTCTAACTATGCTAAATCAGCAACTGATGCAGCAAGCATTATCAAGCAGAAAATGCAACACTAAAATTGAAACAAGAGCATACCACACCTAGTCTACAGCTAAACATATAAAAGGAACAAAAACACTCTAAATCTAACCTCAAGAGAATGAGCGAACACATGAGATGAAATGTGCAGACAAGAATTGTAAAGAAAAGTGAAAGCGATAGATTACTCCAACATGTGAAATCACAAACCGAATTTTCAACGGAAGAAACTATACCAAATCTACTTTAAAACAGTTTTCAACTCAAGACATTGAAATTTAGCTTACAAGAAACACTTAGATTAGAAAATCAAAGCTGATCCAAACACTCCTCCAAAACATCAAAATGCACTTTAACATCAGAACATCAATGAAATCTGGGCTAGGCTCAATCAAACAACTCAAATCACCTTTAAACTCATCAATTTAACAATCTTAAAGCAGAAATTACACTAAAATCTGGTTTTGACTTTCAAATTTTACCCGTTTGACTTTTGTTGACTTTCACCAATACTTGAAATTTAAGAACAGTTAAGATACCATGAGACTCATATAAGCTTAGTAAAGCTTATATGAGCTTATACAAACAAAAAAAAAGTTTTTGATTGATTTGAAACTAGATTGTATGAAAACTTAAATGGACAATGGATTAATTGACAACTTGATTAATAAAATGACATTACAAGAGCATTAAAATGAAAAGAAACTTGGCTAAGCTATTAAAACAGTAAATGACAGGAAATAACAAGGTCAAAATTCCTCTAATGCCTAAGGAATTGGACAAATCTCTATGTGAGCAAAGAGGTCGTTTTATAGCTGAGATGAGCCTTGGGATCCTTTCAGAAAATGCTAGAAGTCCATTGACAGCCACACAAATCCCAATGAGTCATCATATCCAATCAAAAAGCACCACTTCACCAATTGATGTGTAGCAGCCAATGGGAGAGCTCCATATTGCCACGTATGCATCCTATCTGACAAGTCAGAGTATCTAGAAGCTTAGGATAGATGCTTAGTACTAAGTGAGGTGCTTGGGTGGTGGTAAAATGGGTGTGTTTGGTTGGGGAAGACAGGGGTTAGGGGTAAAGGGCGCGTTTGGTTATTTTATTATAACTCAAATGTTTTGACCGGGTATTAGTAGTTTGACCGGGGTATAAGTGGTCGGGTAAAAGGCGGGTCAGGGTTTGATTTGGATAGCCGGGTAAGCTGGATTGGGTATTTGGATTGGACGGGGTATAGGATTGGATTGGGCCGGATGTTTGTTGGATTGGATAATGGATACATAAAGGATTGGATTGGACTAGTAAATGATCTAATAGTAACCATAGGGACCAAATATGCAAAGGCTGAAATTAGAGGGACCAATCATGTAATATTTGAAAATATCTCCAAGGACCATTCTTGTCAACCATAAATAATCCAGGACTGATTTTGAAATTCTCGAATCTTCAAGGGTGTTTTCGTCGATTCTTTGAAAGTTCGGGGGCTATTTCGACATTTCTTCAAACTTTGATCAAATCTTCACAAATCATCCCCGAGATTAGAAATCTTCATAAATGCATAATTCGACCTTCCTACCAACTTAAGCTCTCTTTAATCTCTCGTGCTCGGATTTACGTCGATTTGGTTCCTTTTTGCGTGTTTTTACATATCCGTACCTGCACATGCATAAACTCAAGAAAACCACAAATATTAGCAATAAACGGCTCTTTATTGGTTATTTTGGGTCAGTTTTGATAAAGAAAAGGTATGTGTTTTAGCACATACCAAGCCACTGCTACCACCCCCAACTAGAAGGATGCCAGGAAGGCCTAGGAAGAAGAGGGTTAGAGACTCAACTGAGACGCGGGTCGTTCAAGGTATTCATAAGTTAGTTAAAAGCGGAACTTCATCTACGTGCGGTATATGTAAGTCAAAAGGTCATAATAGGAGGAGATGCCCCGATGGAAAGGTGATTCTCAGTGTTTACTTATTTTATTTTGTTCACAAATGCATTCTGTTGATATGCTGGCTATTCTTTTGTAGGATGATGATGTTGTTTTGCCTAAAAGAGGTGTTAGGCATGCAGATAAAGACCAATCAAAACTTGTGTATGCAAAACAAAGAAATAAGAAGAGAATCCACCCCAAGGTTGTACCGACTACATCTGCAACACCAAGTGTAGGGATTGAGGTGAACACACAAAGAAATCAAGTTGGTCAAGCTTTTATGTGACAGGTTACATGAGAGCATCTTTAGGTTATCTTTTTGTTGAAGCTGACCTCTATTTTTATTTAACAAGTTATTAATAAGTTCAACTCGTAATCAGTGATCTCCAATTCCGAGAAAACATTAAAAGAGTGCATGTCTTGTATGTAAACAATGATCTCTGAGATGATTTTGGTTGATATGGTACTTAGCGATTATGCAAAGTTGAAGCTTTTATACGAAATGTTCTTATGTACTACCTGAAAGAAAGCTTTTGTGTAGTTATCGCTCCTTTAATCGGCTACTAATAACGGAAAACCCGTAATAATACTACTGAAAACTCAAAACATTATTGATATAAATGATTAAATATAGTCATTAAATAAAAACTAGTCACAAAGTATATATACCTAATCGTTAATCTAACAATCAAATGGAAAAAATCTATTAACATCCATTGTCGAAAAACAATTCAAGGGAAGATGACATCTCTTCCTATGTTTTAAACTGGGGAAGAAGATAGAAATAGGTGATGATGAATAATAGCAAGGTAGTTCGATCGAAATCTCGATAAGTCGTTAATTACTTGGTTATTAAACGATGGGACGTGTATCTGATTCAGGCTAAAGGGTTTTATTATTTTAACTACAAATGAAAGGGGTATCTATGGTATTTCACAATTAATTTATTAACTGTATTTATTTGATCTTTTAAATGATGGGTATTTTAGTCATTTTAGAGTTTTTCAGCAAATATTTTACCAAATTTGGTATAGTTGACAACAAATAAATATTTTGACGGCCTATCAACATATTCGATATATGAGCGGCCTATATGAAAAAAATTGCGAAGAAGGGCGGCCTCCATGTATATTATCCCTAGAAAATAAATTAGTTATGCTTATTTAAAATAGTTAGGGCAACTTTGTTTAAACGCGTGTAATTTAATCGTTACAAGTCCGTTTTCTACGTTTTATATGTCCTTAGCTTCGTGTTAAAGTATACTAATATATTTTTGATAAGTCGACACATTTAATAACGCTTAAGACTCATTTTTGACTCGTAAAAAGTTGAAACAACATGCTGAATTTTTTGAAATTTATAGTTTTCGTCGTTAAACTTGAAAATAGCATAACTTCTTCGTTATAACTCCGTTTTAACCCATTCAAGCAGACACGTTTTTGTTTTAAAGTATATTTTCCAAATATCTAGCCCAAAAATTTTTACCAACTATCGAAAATTCCAGATTTCACAGAAATGATCAGACCCTTATATATAGTTGTCGAAATGAGTTTTTCTCGCGTAAAACTTATTCTAACCACTTCAAACCAACGCCAAACTAATCTAAACCTACCATACACCTTATTAGGGTGTCATGGGTTCCTAGACATCACCAAAAGTGATATGTTTCAAGGAGTAATTATAGGATGATATATATTAATTTATAGCACTTAAAAACAATTAAAGTGGTATAGATAACCATATAACTTGCATGTTTTTCCTCAAGCATGATAAAATGACCATAATATGAATATGAAAGATGAAAATGAGTATGAAATGCTTACTAGTTACTTGATGAGGTTTAATGAACAAGGGTTTATCCTAAATACCCTAGGTTTTTATTCCAAAACCTTGCTTAAGAGTATACCTAAGTTGTGAAATTAGCTTGACTTTAAAAAAATAAGCACTCCTTGCTTGTGATCACCCTTGGCCGGTTCTAAGGTAGAAGGAAGAAGAGAGAATACTTTTTTTTCACACCTTTGATATTATGTATACTATGTGTTAGTATAAATTAATATAAGTATAAGTATAGTTAGATATTTTGTACACATATGTATTTGAGTCATTCTCTTTGGTCGACATTCATAAGAAAAAAAAAAGACTAGATGCATTTTGTGTAGATAAATACATATGGGTTGAAGTAAAAGTGTAATTACTTAAGAATAATTAGTAACTTGTATACATATTTAAGCATTTAGGGTAGCGTTAGTTAAAAATAAATTTTAACGGATCAAAATAAAATATATTGAAGTCATAAAAATTATAAAAATACATTTCTTACAAAAATTGAGTGAAATAATAATTATCGTGTTGTATTTACGAAAACCGTCGTAATTATATAAATATAATAATTTATATACAAAATAAATTTAAAACACCGGGTAAACTAATAATATTATTTTTATAATCTTAATATAAGTATAAAAATATATCGGGATAATTTTTGGAAATGTCAGATCAAATGTTGAAAATAATTAATTACGCGATAGCATTTATTTAATAGGAATTTATGCGTTTAATGTAAAATGCAAAACCATGCATGAACTAATATGATGATAATGATGCTAATGATATGTAGACTAAACCTAGTCTATATGAAATGTCCTTGATGATTGTTCATGAATTCGCAGATAAACCATTAAGGTTACGCGAATTTGATACTCGTAAACCTAGTTTACGATAAACGATGAATAATGAAGCATGAATAGTGATTTTCTCCGAGAATGAATAGTGTTTCGTGAATAGTAAAATTTTGAAATATGTTCTCAGAATATTAAATCGACTCCGAAAACGATGAATAGTAAAATGATGAATAGTAACCAATGAATAGTAAATTCCTGAGATGAATAGTAAATTTGAGAAATGACCTGAAATTACGAGTTGTCACAGTGCTAGCATTGGGAAAAGAGGCAACTATTCATGTTTCAGTAGAGGGAAGCACATTAGTTTCTTGTGATGTGTCATTAGTAAGTCTAAGAATTCCTGGTGCAATTACGTTTGTGTTACTATTCCTATCTTGCTTAAGTTTAACCAACTCTGCTTTTAGATCATGGATAGTGTGTAACAAATCTAGATTTTTAGAGCGAGTATTTCCATTTTGTCGTAAAACATCTTTGGTATATGCAAGATGATCATTAACCTTGAGAACGAGTCTTTTTGAGTAAATCAAATATGAAACCATATTCCGTTTTAACTTTTGAAATTTCTTGTTCATATTTTGAAATTTGACACTTTAAAGACACGTTTTCATCATCCAGTTGATAAAGTTTTGGATTAAGAGTTTTGGTATGCAACTGGATGATTTTGTTTTGCAAAGCGAGTTTTCGATTTTGACAATCTTTTTGACACCATTGAAGATGACATTTTGCATTTGAAAGCTCGTTTAACAATCGCTCATTTCAAACTTCTAAAGACTTGATTTGTGACACAGTATCAGTATTCTCAACATTTTCAACAGAATCAACAGCGATATAATCAAATGCATATGCAACAGAATTGTAATAACACAACATTTATGGTATCAGTACAGATAACATTTTCCAAGAGTAGATCAACATCTTTTCTTAACATTTTCTTTTTACGTTTAGCATTTGAAATTGATGTTTATGTTTTCTCGAAAACTGTTTTCATAAGTCCAAGCTCCTTGTGAAAATCCCTTTCCCAATATATTGCACACATTTTCAATTTCCGGACATGAGGTAAAATTCTTTTCTGAAAAATATCTCTTTGTTCTCGCGCATGAGGCGATTGAAAATGTTCAACTTTTATTTCAGAATTGATTTCAATTTCACATTCCAAAAGTTTGATGTCAGATATGAATGTATCAAAATATTTAAGAATTTGACATCGTTCGGGTAATGTTTTTACTTCACTGAGTAAAGGTAAAGGAGCATTAATTTGTGCAGTATTGGGTTGGGGACCAACATTAGAAGACTCAGAAGTAGGCGTGATAACCCAAGGTGTGTTAGAATTATCCTGTTGTGCGACGAAAGTTATGGCTTTTAAATACTTAAATGGTTTGCAATAAACAACATTTTCTAATTTTGACCGACTCTCGTCTTCTGCATCTGATTCCTCCAAATGATTATATTCAACAACACTAATAATGGAATCATTAATTCTGTGTTCTGCACTGTAAACTTGAGGATTTGGTTTGAATGCTCTATGTGAAAACTTTGGTTTGTAATCAGCAAGATTCGGTTCATATCCATTTGGATTTGGTTTAAAAGTAAACTTTTGAATAGTTGTGATTGACTCACCATGTTTGTAAACAACATTTCAAAACTCTTTCATTTTGTTTTGTAAGTCGACAATTTCTTCAAGATAGTCATCTATTTGTTTCCTTGAATGCTTTTTGTATTCACAAAACTGTTTTTTGACAAGTTAACAACTCAGACTTGGCTTTTTGAGTTTTCGAAGTGAGAGCGTTAAGTTGTTGTTTATTATCATATTTTAGTGGTTCTATCTAAGACAACAAAGCATTCTTGGATGCAACTAGATCACATATCTGTTTTTCCAAAGATTTTTCATTTTGGTAGGATTTAGCAAATGCGACTTCAAAACCTTTTTCACGTTTCTCTTTTGTTTGAAAAATGTTGAGTTGGAACTTTAAGCATTCATTATCCTTAGTCAACAGTGCAATTTTATCATGTAATTTATTATTGATGTCTTGGCACTTTTCCATTCAAGATTTTTGGTCCGTAATTAAGTTGGTCATGAGCTCAAGATCTTGATTAGACACAGGTTCAGCTTGTTCAACGTGAGTCTCAACATGATCATTATTTAGATCCTCAAATATAACCACGAAGTCAACTTGATTATCAATGTTAACCATAAGGTCATCTTGATCGTCAAATATAACTATAGGATCTATTTGATTATCATCGGAATGAGATGTAGACTGCTCATTTTGAACACTCGATCCTCGTCGGATGCAAGTGTTGGCGGAGATTTCGGATCGATAATGAATATAGTTTGATCCGGCACTGAGACAAGCCGTCGGTGTCATACACCGGGCTGTGTCACTCATGTGGAGTTCTTGCATGTTTGCCATTAACATCATCTCACGCATTAGCTCGCAAGTCCTCCATGTCATCATCAGTCGCATTTGTCATGAAGCTTTGTTCCTTGTTTGTAAGAGTTCCACCGACTTCATCCTTGAGGCCAAGAGTAAAGCCTCTTTGTGATAAGCGCTACCTCTTGTCCTCGGCTTTGGGCATGCATTAGCCAGATGACCCTTCTTATTACAGTTATAACAACGAAGACCATTAATCCCAGTCTGAGCATTTCCCTGATCAACCACTTGAGCCCGTTGTTGTGGAGTACCCATGTTATTCCTTCCATTAGCATTAAACCCTTGACCACTAACCATCAGACGAACATTACCATGAGTCTGAACTTCAACACGTCCATTGTTAACAATAGCTTGATTCCTTGTGTTTGATGAGGTACGAATGCGATTGTTGGATTTGTTGGAATATCGGCCGAAGGCTCTAGCAATCATGACAAACCCTTGTTGCAATGCATCGAAAGCTTCTGCATCCTCATTAGCATCACTGTAAAGTGCTTGATCATTGTTGTTGTTGTATGGAAGAGTTTCTTGTGAGGGATCATATGGTGTGATCTGAGCAGTTGGTTGTGGAGGATTTGTGAAGACAGTTTGTAAGGTCAGGAATTGAGGATAACAAGCTTGAGCCCACAAAGCCAGTGTTTGATTATCCGGGAGTGAAGGCGAAGCAGGAACTCCACGGATGATCCTTTCTTTGTCAACTTACTTTTTGGTGAGGTTTCAAATAGTCGTACAACAATCCGTATGTAGTACGATGAAGATTCTTTGCTTGACTGATGAAAATAACATACTTTTCCCAATCAGGACCAAGACTACTAAGGAACTTAGTATTGACCGCAATTTTGGCATAATGATGTTATGTTTTCCAAGTCATTGATGATGTCTGAGAATCGATGATGATATGACTCTAATGTCTCCCCTGGTTCAATCATGAAGTGTTCATATGCTAAGTAGATTTTAGACTCCATGTCTTCTTGATTGAGTTATGTGCCTTCCATTAGAAGATGAATGTGCTCCCACATTGCTTTAGCAGTCTTCTAAGCATCAACACTACTAAGTATCGGATTGGGTAATCCCAAAAAGATATATTGCATTGCAAGTTCATCTGCTTCTAAGTGTAGAAGTTGGTCAGTAGTAAGTTGATCAAGACTGAAAACGTTGGTGATATCATCTCTTGGTGGATTAGCATTCCGATCTTCGGGTACAGTGATAGTAGGCATCTGAAATGGACCTTCAAGGATGACCTTCTTCAAGAACTTTCCATGTGGCTTCTTTAGATCACAAAACCTAAAGAACCTTATCACCCATTTATCTTAGTTTCCGGGAGTGAGCATTGGAGGTCTATCAAGTGATCCAGCTTCATGAATGGATTGTTGGCTACTTAAAGCTTCACACATCTTTGCAAACCAAGACGGTTCCTTTGGTGTAGTACCATTAATAGCATACTTGGTTGGATACTGATTTTGGAAGTATGTGTAGTGTTGTACTTGTTGACTAGGATTTGGCGGAACCATTTGTGGTGGAAGAGGAATTGCTCCTTGTTGTTGAAATTGTTGCATTTGTTGTGGAGATGATGGAGGATATTGTTGATAGAATTGTTGTTGTTGTTGTTGTTGAGGATACATATGAGGAAAGTAGCTAGAGTATGGTGGTTGAGACATCTTGAAACTTGTGTTGATGATGGATCTTTGTAGTCGAATGAAACTTTGTTGATGAAGTAACCTTATGCGTAGAAACCAGCTTAAGCGTAGAAAGCACCTTATGCGTAAAAACCAACTTACGCGTAAAAGAGAACTTACGCGTAGGAATAGCTTACGCGTAGACTTGAGAAAAAATTTGCTTAGGCGTAAACCAAAGGCTTAGTAGTAGAATCCTTATGCGTAAGACTAGGCTTAGGCGTAAGAAAATTCTTAGGCAAAGAGAATTCTACGCGTAAGAATTTGCTTATGCGTAAAACTAGGGTTTTGCCCAAAAATCCTTTACACTTATACCAGTGTAAAAGATATCCAAAGTCGAAGTGTTTTCAGGCTTATCCAAGCAAGAAAACACTGAGTAAACCAGAAGCACTGAAGATCAAATGAAGAGAAGCTTATGCGTAAGAACTGCTTAGGCGTAGACTTTGAAGCTTATGAGTAAAACTAGGGTTTTCTTACGAGTAGAAAAAACCAACTTTCACCAAAAACTGATTTTATGCCCAAAAGTGTTTTGAGACCTGATTTTTAAGATGAAAAAGATTCAATATCACCAAAATAACACGAAAGTTGAAAACTTGATGATCCAAGATAACTTTTACCCTTATGCGTAGAAAATACTACACGAACAAAACCAAGCTCTAAAATGATTCTACACACGTAAAGTTTCAAACTTGATGCTAAAAACTTAAACTTTAACACTAAATAAACCTTAAAGTACAAGAATCTTGAGTTTTTAAGTGAAAAATTTTAAGCTTTATGCGTATGAAAGATTATGCTTATGAAAACGCGTATGAATAATAAACTTCAAAAACAAGTATATTTCACCCAACTAGATGGCGAATGATACCACTGTTAGGTCACCATATTGTAACACAAGCATCAATATGTTAGAAATAGATAGAGAATCGATTGGATAAACACAAACACACAATACACGAATGATATAAAGAAAGGTTATGCGTATGTATTGAGAGAAAGTGAACAACCAACCTTCAAATGAAGGTTTACATGTCTTTATATAGGGAAAGGAACTAGGGCAACACACAAGTTCCCTTCCTTTCCTTATTGGGCTTGGATCAAGGCTTATGGGCTTTCTACATAAGCCTTGCCATAAATACTAACATAAAAGCCTAATTAAGCAACCTATTACATGCTAATTACAAACACTTGAAATATAGTTTAGGAGTGATTCCAACAATCTTGTGCGACAAGCCTAGCTTTGTTTCTAGATACTACACCATTTTCATCAATTTTTTTTCGAAAAACCCATTTCGTTCCAATTATAGTTTGATCTTTAGGTTTTGGAACTAACTTCCAAACATCATCTCTAACGAATTGATTTAACTCTTCTTGCATAGAAATTACCCAAGATTCATCTTTTATTGCTTCATTTATGTTTTTTGGTTCAATGGTAGATATAAAACAAAAATGATTACTTTGATTTTGGGCTTGTGATCTTAAGTTTCTTTGATTAAGTTGTCCTATGACCTTTTCTAAAGGATGACTTTTGGATTCTTTGATGTTTATAATTTCATTATTTAATGGTTCATCTTCCATGTCATTTTCAGTTATTTCTTGACTTTCTACAAGTTGACTTTCAACTAAGTCATCATCTACCAAAGGTGATGTCTTAGAGGGAGGTGGACTTTCGTCGAATGTTATGTTCAACGATTCCTCAACTCTCATTGTTTCTTTGTTTAAGACAATGTAAGCTTTAATAGTTTGTGAGTAACCAAGAAATACACCTACATAAGACTTTGGGTCAAACTTGGTGAGATAATCTTTAGTATTAAGAATGAAACATTTACATCCAAATACTCTAAAATATCCTAAAGTTGGCTTTTTACCTTTATATAGCTCATATGGTGTTTTGTTTAAGAAAGGATGTATTAAGACTCTGTTTAAAATATATGTAGAAGTGTCAACGGCGTTACACCAAAACTTTTTAGGAATGTTTTGTTCATTAAGCATTGTTCTACTCATTTCTTGAATGGTTCTATTTTTACGTTCTACAACTCCATTTGATTGAGGTGTTCGAGGAGCCGAGAAGTTGTGTGTTATACCATTTGCATCACAAAAGTTTCCAAATTGTGTTTCATTGTCAAATTCACGACCATGATCCGTTCGGATCGACACTATTTGTAACACCTAGTTTATTTTGAATTTTCTTGCTAAGAATTTCAAATTTATCAAAAGCTTCATTTTTGGTTTTCAAAAACAACGTCCAAGTAAACCTTGAGTAATCATCTACTATGACCAAAGTATATAAGCTGCCTCCATAGCTTCTTATAGCGGATGGACCGAACAAGCCCATATGCAAAAGTTCTAGACACTTAGATGTGGACACCATGTTTTTAGCCTTATGACTACTATGGGTTTCTTTACCAATTTTGCAAGCGTCGCAAAAATGTTGGTCATATTTTAGTTTTGGTAAATTCCTAACTAGCTCTTTTGAGGATAGGTTTTGTATAAGTCTCATATTAGCGTGACCTAAACATCTGTGCCACAGAATTGAGCTATCATCTAAAGTTGTTAGACAAAGTTAGTCATTAGATGTTTTATCTATTTTCATGACGTATATACTATTTTTCCTAACTCCTTTAGCTATGGTGATACCATCTTTTAGTATTTTACTACCATTTTCTTCAAATAGCACTTTATACTTTTTATCACATAATTGGCTAATACTAAGTAGATTAAATCCTAACCTATCAACATGAGCAACATTTTCAATAGTTAAGGAGTTACGAGCGATCGTACCTTTGCCAATGATTTTGCTTTTGATATTGCTACCAAAAGTGACATTACCTCCGTCATACTCTTGGTATGTTGAGAAGAGGCTTTTGTTGCTCGTCATGTGTCGTGAGCATCCACTATCTTTTATCCACTCATCAGGTTCCAATCCAACTTTTAAGCATACCTAAGACACAAATAACTCAAGCGTTTGGTCCCCAATATCTCACGGGTCCGTTTGGGTTAAACATACCATTTACATGATTTATGTATGGAAATGATGGGTAAGAGTTCCATGACATGTAATCTGGAGTTTGATATGGTCTAGGGAAGTTTTGATTCCAACTGTTATGTTGATAGTTTGGTTGTATGTTGTGGTTGCTCTTAGGAAAGGAGCGTTTGGCAAAAGGTGTTTTATGTCGTTGTTGAGTAGTTTTTTATCTAAATTCATTTTTAGCAAGTCCTACTCCTGATGTAATGGAAGGTTTTAGTTTACACTATCTTTGGTTTTCTTTGTTACTTTGACAAATTCACTACGGTCCGTATCACAAATGTTCTGTCCTGCTGCAGTCCCCACGGCACCATTTTTTACAAAGGACGGAGCCCTTATTTTGGGTCCGTTCGTCCGTCGCATCGCAGCAGCTTTTGATGATTGTTTGTCTTTTCGGCCGTTTGGTTTGACTCTTTTGAATTAATACCTCATTAATTCCCATCCCATTCATGTTTCCTGGTGTTTTTTGAATTTTAACAATTTCATCGGCACAAGCAATGTTTTTGTTAAACCGTTTAAATTTAGAATTATGCTCGATTAGAACATCTTGTGTGAGCTTTAGTTTTTCTATTTCAAGATTAAGCTCTTGACATGATTTGCAACCATCGTCATTTGCTTTTCCCTTTTCTAATCGTTTTGCCTTTTAGGTGGCTTGGGACAATCTCCTATTAGATGACTTGCATCACCGTATCTAAAACGC
This sequence comes from Chrysanthemum lavandulifolium, assembly GCA_022545495.1. Taxonomy (NCBI): domain Eukaryota; kingdom Viridiplantae; phylum Streptophyta; class Magnoliopsida; order Asterales; family Asteraceae; genus Chrysanthemum; species Chrysanthemum lavandulifolium. Next base: position 204,682,208 of record CM040245.1, read on the forward strand.
TTTCGTTCACTTTTGCCCTTTTTGTCATCCCGATATTTTCGGAATGGCTTCTTTTCTTCACTAGCGGAGCAAGATTCGTCATCATCGCTTGATTCCGTTCTTGATTTTAGAGCAACGGATTTGATTTTCTCTCTTTTTTCTTTGATGATTTACAAATCTTTCTCCATCACCATTTCGTGTATTTTGAGGTTTCCGATAAGCTCGTCTAGTGTCACTTTTGAGAGATCTTTTGATTCCTCAATAGCCGTCACTTTAGCTCTCCACTTTGGATGGAGTGCTCTAAGAAATTTTGCTGACAAAGTTCTTACTACGAAAAGATTCATCAAGTGCTTTAAGAGATGTAATAATAGTATTAAAGCGAGCAAAGCCACAATCAATGGTTTCATCTTTAGAGATAACAAATTGTTCATATTGTTGAACAAGAAGATCAATTTTGTTATCCTTGACTTGTGAATTTCCTTGATGTGTAACAATCAAAGATTCCCAAATATCTTTGGTGGTTTCACACATAAAAATTCTTTCATATTCTTTTCTAGGCAAAGCATTATAAAGCATCATTTTAGCTTCATTATTTTTAGCAATTAATTTTTTTGTTCATCAACAGAAATATCTTTTGTTGTAGAACTAAAATCCCCTTTGACAATAACAAACCAAAGATCTATATCTTTTGATTTTACATATGTTTCAAAACGGTTTTTCCAATAGATAAATCAATTGGTTTCAAAGAGTGGTGGTCTTTGCATAGATTGCCCTTCTTTAAAGTTTTCATAATCCATGGATCGTTTCAAGTTTATAGAATACAATATATTTTAGAAATTCTTGAGCAACGAGGCTCTGGTACCAATTGTGGAAAACTAGAAGGGGGTTGAATAGTTTACCGATTAAAGCTTTGTTTTGAAACTTATTGAAAGATCAATTGATATTGATCTTAGATATGTTAGTGAAATATGCAAACAATATATAAAAAGTAGAACAATCAAACCACAACAAGTTGTTTATAGTGGTTCGGTCTACAAGGACTCTTTTTCCTTGCCCTACTCCACTACCCGAGTCTGACACTCGAGAGTTTAACTTCACAAGTCAACAAGCTCCTTTCACCGGCGGAGAAACCTTTACACTTCGCTTACACACTATTTCCAACACTAAGCTAGATGTCGAGTTCTTTTCAAGGGTACAACCACTCCCACACACAATGTATTTTAAGGACTAAAATACTAACCACTCACACTCATAAGATTATGATGGTTTGATACAACTATGATGTATGAATCAACACAAGATCATACAACAACAAACAAACAATACTTCCAACTTCTTGTTGAAGCTTGAATGTATCTTGATCTTCTTTGCTACAAAAGAGATCAGTAATATGATATGAAACTGAGTTAGAAATGTTAGAGAGAAGGAATGTACGAGAATATGATAGAAAGGGATGAAAAACAACTTGGTTTGGCTTTGCTATTTATAGCCAAAAACATCAGCAAGCACCACGTACCACGGAACCCTTAAAAGGGTTCCGCCCGTGTTAATATTTGGTGTCGCCGAGGTCTGACAGCAAGATCTCAAAATCTTACCAAAGTCAACCATATCTATCCAAGATTGTGTAAGATATGTAGAGTCTAAATCTACATATAGAATCTAGTGAAATCTTCTAAGGATTTCAATGATGCACTACATGATGTCATGTATCTATTTTTCTATTTATAGAAATATGTAAATACATATGTAATGTTTAGACTTTAAGAAACCAAAACATTCTTGAACTAAAAACTACTATCATACATTATGGTTTAGATTCATATCAAGATATGATTAATCACAATGTAAATGCTTGAGTGATGAAGATATTATTTTGGAAACGCTTGTTTTAATATCTATTAAACTTGACAAGCTTTAAGCTTTATAAAAATTAAATTTACTTTTTTCGTTAACAAAACTTAGGTAAAGATCAAAAATATAAATAACGTTTAATGAAAATATTTTTATTAACACAACACTTGCACCGATGTCCATTTCTCCATTTCCCTCTAATGGTCCATTTTGGATTATGAGGAGACATCAAAGTCAACCACCCGATCACATGGAAGTTACACTTCTCAACCTCCACCATCAACCCTTGTTGATCCACCATTTGATGTGCCCCCACCAACCCCTCCTTCGTTTGAGGATCCCCAACCTTCTTCACTTGAACCTCACATCAAGTCGCTCCATTTTTACCACCACCTTCCCAAAACCATGACAAGAATTGCTATCATTGTCAACACGTTGAAGGGTTGATACATGAACTACGTGAAGAGCAACGTTTCATGTTTTATCACCTCCTCGAACGTTTCGATGAGGTCAACAAACCCAAACAACCATGCGACTAAGGATTAAAATGGTGTCCTTGTCTTAACTTAGATCGTTTAGGAAGACCAAATCAACAAGTCTACTCATCCTTAGACTCAAGCACATTGATGCTTTTTAAGTTTTGGTCACTTATTAATTATTAGTAGAAAATGTATTACATGGCTAAATCATTCTCTTAGTTTCTAGAGATTTGTAGATCATCTCTTATGTTTTATTGAATGATAGTTTATATGCCATATTGCTTTGAGTATATGTTTGTTGCTTGAATACATATCTCACTTTGATGTTAACACTATTTATTACATCACCATTGCTTAATCCTGTTATCAGATAGACGGATCCCTGATTTTTTCCTAGACGGATCCCTCCAAGGAGGGAACCGTGGGATCCGTGCAACAGAAGACATGTTTTCTAATAACTTGAGTCTTATTTGCAGTAAATTATGCACTATATACTTGTTTTCTAACCTTTGTTTTGTAGATTTTCAAAATACACATGAAGACTTTGACACCCTAAGCTAGGGGGAGCTTTGTGTCAAACAATACATTGAAAAACTATTTGCAATATAATCCTCATATGGATTACATTTCATTACGCCCCCTTGCAAAGTTGCAATCATCAAGAGGAGCATTATCGTCACTAAGACGAAACCATTTGCAGACATAGTTGCAATGCATTAGCTTAGTAGTTTTTATTTACTTGACGCCCTCACAAAGGGATGGACTAGTCAAGGGGGAGTTAAGACGAGAACTCTTCCCGTCACTTGCTCTCAATATTTTCTTTTCACATTTAAAAAAAACAATGTGTTAGTATCTTTTCGACGCTCTTTTTGTTTCGACAAAAAGGGGAAGAAGAGAGTAAAAACTGCAATTCGAACTTTTACGAATTCTAGTTTTTCCTTAAAATAATTTTATGTTTTTTCATCAACAAAAAGGGGGAGATTGTTAATACAAATAAGTCATAAAAACGTTTATTTATATTTTACGATCCTCTAATGTTTTGTCAAAAACAAACGTAAAATCATTTTAACGAAACAAATAAAATACATAAATGGTTTGAGCCAATAGTTTACTAACACACTTATGTTTTCACATAAAACACTAAAACAAGTATAAGTGATTTTGTCAGGATCGGAAAACATATAGATTTATGTGGTTTGGAGGTCTTGGTTGGTGGAAGAAGATGAAGATCTTCATCTTATTAGAGAGAGAAACTAGAGAGAGGGAGGAGAAGATAAGGATAACTTTTATTGATAAGAACAAACACACACTAACCAAATGCTTCACCTCACCCCTCATGGAGAGTCATGAGGGGTATTTATAGGCTCTAACTTTTCCACTTAAACGATACTAGTCCCTAAGGGCAAAGTATACTACGCATCTAGTCCAATTCATGTAAGTGACGTTATCTTTATAAAAAGCGAGGCTAACAATCTCCCTCCAAGATAGCGTCACACGTGAATGGTTACAATGAGACCTATAAATACAAAACAAAGTAAATTACAAAAGTAATGAACAATGTTGACTTTCTTGAAGCGCAGAGTATCTCGTAGTCTGAATCGAGGCAAACTTGAAGTTTTCCTTCCGACGATCTCGGCATTAGATCTTCTTGTAGCTCGAACTTCAACAAGAACGGTCTAGTTAGGTTATTACTCCCTCCTAACTAGTGAGCCTTTTTCTTTTCTCGCTCCCTCTCGAACCGACAACACTCTTCCAACACGCCTTTAATCTTCGACACAAAGCGGAGAAAGTAAACTCTTGAATGTACAATGGTTGTCGCTCGGGATCATCATAACAACATAACTCACTTAGTATTGCATCCAAGTTGGTAAAAACCCGATGTACACCACACTACTTCTCTTTCTTCGTCTTAAGCAAAAATCCTTCGTAATCCAATCACGGAAGATGAAATACCAACTTCTCCTCCCGATGGTTGCGAGCTATCGGAATCATCACAATGTTGCGTACATACCGTATTACCTTCTTGATGCAATATTAACATCATAGCTTGATAACAATTCTGTGAGAATATGTCGCATAAATACTCTCAATAATTTTCTCTAACCAACCTTTTATCGAACCTCCTTTGAATTCACCGGCTAATTTTAATGTCCACATATGGAGATAGCCCGGTACGACTAACTTGAAAAGGAAGTAAACATCCCAACTTGTGACTTGCTGCTTGTTCTAAATTTTTTAACAATCCACAACTTCGTGTGACACTGAGCACAACAACGTAACTCCTTAAAGTGATGGTTACACACTGTGAGCACTACAACGTAACTCCTTACCAGTTATAACCAGATTTTCAAATTTCATAAAGTGCTTCAACAAGTTATCTTGAGACATGCATCCAACCAACCATCGTCTCAAAGATAAAGAAGTCCACCCGTGAAATGTCACTTCAATTCCTCATCAATAATACCGTACTAAAAACTCCGTAGTCATTTTTTCAGATTTCGCGCAAGCCGTGAATTATGTATCCCTCCGTGAAATTTTCAATACCAAGAAATACCACTCATTTACCATATATTATCACAAATTTATATCCAATAAATCAAATTCGGATAAAATTTTTGATAGATCGTTTAAGCTTGAGTAACACATCAGTCTAACCATTCAAATTAGCCCAAACCGGATAAAAGAAAAAGCAGCCCATATACGAGTTGAGAATCCCACGTCCAACACAAAAGGCAAACTCAATCACTATTGATATTACTCGGGTCCAAAAGAAATGCAACCCGATCCATGAGATCCTACCACATCCGGTTATAAGATATTCCCACTTAACATATCATCAAACCTAAACCTAATATCACTTAAGACAAAAGGCGCCTACACCCATCTCATCTTATCACTTTGTCTCACCCAAATCAAATATGGTAAAAGAAAACGTATCTCCATATCATCCCAGTCTCAATCAAAAACTGAACAAATCGTATAGCAAAGTTCTTCATCTCACATAACTTATATAAGTTGAATAAATACCAACTTGTACTCAACCGCACCTTTACCTAGATTTTCATTATAGAACGAATCAAGATCGCGTCTTCAAGATCCTAAGGGTCTCGGGTAAGGTTTTTGTTATGTCAATTTCGATTGTTGATATGGACGAACCTAAGAAAGAAACTAACAAACTTGTTAGGTTTCTTCTCATTTGTGTTCGGATATTTAAGGAAACAAGGTTTCCAAAAGAATCTATGATGAATAATCTGAGATTCGTTTTTGTTAAATCGTTTGTTGTTTCAGTGAAAAGAGTTGGGAGTTTAGGCTAGATAAGTTGATGTAGTGGATGATTTAGGGTCGAATCTGTTTCACTCGTATGAATCAGTTTGATGGCTGTATGAATCAGTTTGATGTAGTGGATGATTTAGTAAAATATATGTACAATAACTAGTGTTTACACATTGGGTAAATATATACATAACTAGTATGTATTATAATGGGTAATATAAATGGGTAGAAACTTAAATATTTGACCCATTGACCAAATACATTGAATGTAGTTGGGTATAACCCAAAGTCCATGACCCATACCCATGGAGCATGACCCATAACCCATTGCATGACATCATGCTTAAGTCATATATGGATATTATTCATGACCCATGGTTTTAACCCATGACCCATGGACTAGACGCATTGCATCTTGTAGATACATTGTATATACTTGGATACCCATGATCCATAACCCATGACCCAAAACCCATGGGCAAAAGGGAGCATCCCACTTATCCCCAGTAATACACTGGACGAATCCCTCTAGTGAGGGATCCGTGGGATCCATGGAACAGTAGCTTTTTTTCCTCTATAAATAGTGAGCCATTTCTTCCTTTTGGGTTGCCACTCCCACACATACTTTCCCCAAGTATTGTAACCTTCTAACCACAGATACTAAGGATCTTTCTATGTAGTTTGTCTTTTGTTTTTGTGTGATTCTCTAGGTTCCTCTTAAAGGCGAGATCACCACTTCTTGAAGTCAAGCAAGCTCAAGTCCATGAGTTACCATGCTTCATCATCATCAAGACAACTGAGGTTCTCTTGTTGATACTTCTTTCTTCCTCATAGAAGTGTTGTGTCTAAGGCATTAGTAAAGAATGCTAAAGGAGTCAAGACGAAGGCATTAGTGAAAGGTGCCAAGCGTCCGTGTCAAGGGAATTAGTGAAAGATGCCTAGAAGTCAAGTCAAGTGAAATTAGTGAAGAATGTCAAGGTTGTATACTTGATGAGGTGCATCAATATAAAAATAGAGATAGGTTGTATCCAAGGATATTGATATCCTTGATGGTGTTGTAATAAGGATATTGATCTCCTTTGGGGTTAGGTGTTGTGTAGTGTTGGGTAGTAGTTCCTCCATCGTAATGGAACTCGGTACTTAGCCTAGTACCGGATATAGGGTAGGAGACGTTGTGGTAGGTGTGGTTCTCCTTTGTGAAAGAACCCGGTGGTTAGCCTAGTACCGGAAAAAGAGTAGGAGACGTTGTGAAGGCTTCTCCGCCATAAGGAGTTGGTGTCGTGTAGTGATTACGAACTCTCGAGTAGGTGACTCGAGGAGTGGAGTAGGGCAAGGAAGGTTTCCTTGTAGCCGAACCACTATAAATACTCGTGTCGTGGTTATGTGCTTCTTACTTTTTATCTTTCATTACACATTTATATATTTATCTATCATTGTCGAACACACACATCCAAATAGATTGACATAAGTTGATCTAAATATTTTAAAACAAAGTTTTAATTGGTAAAACTATTCAACCCCCCCCCCTTTCTAGTTTTCCACATGATGGATACACATGTACTAAATGACAATTCATGTGATCCCCTTCTCGGGCTAGGTAACACAAGCCGAAATGGTGAGGATAGTATGGAAATTATTAAGGAATTAATGGCTAAATGTACACAATTGTCACAAGCAGTTCTTGGCCTCCAAAAGCTTACAACTAATCAAGGTGCAGAAATTAAAAGCTTGAAGCAGAGAGTTAGAGTTTTGGAAGATGTTCATAGGTCAAGAACTCATACATTCAGGAGGTTGGAGAAGGTAGGAACTGCACAAAGGGTGAGTCCCCCTGATGAACCAAGTTTGGGGGAGGATGCTCCCAAACAGGGGAGGAAGGAAGATATAGCAGTTTCAGGGGAGGCTCAAGGTAATGAAGGTGAAAAGATGGGTCATTTGGAGGATGATATGGATCAAGGTATAGAGCAGGATCAAGAAGTTGAAACTACAAAAGTGGCTGAAGAAAGTACTGCTGTAGGGAATGAAACTACTGCTAGTGTTGAAGAACCTGCTGATAATACAAAACTACCTACGGCTGGATATGCTGCTACTCAAGAAGATCCTACTGTTGAAGCATTTGAACCTATTGCTGATATTCCTACTTCCACTACTGGTACATAAGAGGCATTAGATGAAATAACTCTAGTTGAGGTGATGATTGATATGAAGAAATCAAAGCCAATAGTCAAGAGTACAATCAAAGAATCTTCTGATGCACCAGTTAAAGCTACTCAACCATCACCACAAACAACAAAGGCACTTGTTAAAGGTGTAGTCATCAAAGAACCTGTCTTCACATCTAAGAAAATCTCTACACAGCCATAGTAAGAAGACAAAGGCAAAGGAGTATTGGTTGAAGAGCCTGAGCTTGAACCTGAAATAACTATGGAGTTTTGGCTAAAGGAGAAGATTGCAGAGCATGATGCTAAAGTTGCAGCTGCATTACAAGCTGAAAACCAAGAAGTTTTAGAGCAACAAAGAATAGCAGCTGAGAATGAAGCAAAGACATTGGCATTATTAGCTCAATGGAATGAAGAAAGGATCAGATGTGATGGAGATGTGGAGATGGCTAAAAGGCGTACTGAGGGAATAGAAGAGAGAGCTAAATGGCTCAAGGAATTTATAGATCAAAGAAGAAAGTTTTATGCTGTAGAGAGATTGAAAAAGAAAATGCTCAGACCACCAACAGTTATGCAAAGAAGAAAGGTTCATTCATATTATTTGAAGAGCATGAAGAGCTACAAATTGAATCAATTGTCTCATCTTCCTGATAGTGAGGTTGAGAAATTGTATGAGAAAGTTAGAAAAGAGATAGAAGCTTTTATGCCTATGGAGACGGAAGAACCTATACAAGAGAAAGTGATGGAGCAAACATAACAGGTGGAAAAGGATAAAGTAGTGGAAAAGGTAGAGCAGAAGGAAAACGTAGAGGTTAAGAAGGAAAGTTCTAGTTCTGGTGTGAAGCGAACTGGAAGTGTGTTGAAAAGTGTTGGAAGGAAGAAGAGAAAGGCAGATAGGTCTAAAGCAGTTGAGCAAGATGATGGTTCAGAGCATGAGAGTTGAGGAAAAACAAGAAGAGAAAGCATGTGATGCAGAGGACGAAGAAAAATTGTAAGCTCTTACAGTTCTATCAAAAACAAGTGAACCTGAAGTGATTAATGCAAAGCCTGTAGGGATCAAATATCCTATTTTGTGGAGTGGAAAAAGCTTAAATATACCACAGTTCAACAATCGAGATTGTATCAATTTTGTGAAGTTCATGTGTTGTTTGCTCATGGCCTGGAGATCTACATGCTTGGAGAAAAAGATTACCCTGCTCTCAACTTAAACAAACCAATTGTAAGTCAGATGCTACAACCAAAGGAAATTGCAAGTGCAGTATGATTACTTTTCTGATGATCAAGCTTACTATTTGTTAAAGAAGTATGAAAGAGTTCTTAATCCAAAGAAGCAGAATTGATATGTTTGGAAGCATCCTCCTAGTGATTTTTCAAGCTAAGTAGGAAACTTGATGATTTTGGGAAGAAATATCAAGTTTAGGCGAGGATTGTTAGGTTTTTGAGATACTGCTGCTCTTGGAAGATTCAACTGCTCTTGCTGCTTATGTATTCAACCTACTGCCAGGTGTTGCTGGAAATGATCAAAGAAATACACTAAGTGGTAAATACTGCTAGACCAAATGAAACTATTGTTGGTATAAAGTTTGTACTGCTAAAGACTAAGTACTGCCAGAGTAAAGATATCTAATGCTAATGTATTTTAAACTACTGCTGGAGTATTAGTGTCGGGTTGTATTTATGGAATGACGTGTACCTATTATTTAGATAAACATAAAAAAGATTCTATAAAGATATACATTATATAGGAAGTCATTGTAACCGACTAGGACTCCTTAATCTATAAAAGGAGAACCTAGTTCATTGTTTAGAGTACGATTAGTTTAAGTGGCTTCAAGGTTGTAAACCCTAATACTATTAAGAGTATTCGTATTATTCTAATAATATTGAAGCGTTTGGTTCTTAATCATTTTGTTATTCTTAATCATAAAGTGTTATATTTCGCGTGATACTTTGTGAATCAAACAGTTTCTTAACAGATTCTATAAACAAGATCTATATTTACAAATGTAAATTGGGATCAACAAAACATGTACACCTCCTGATGGAAGGCACTGAGCTAAACCAAATTGACATGGAATCTAAATTGTATGACGCATTTGATATGTTCACTATTGACCCAAAGGAATCCTTAGAATTATAGTATCATCATTTCACCAACATATTCAATGACCTGGAAAGAAAAAACATTATCTTACCAAGGATTGCTATTAATACAAAGGTTCTAAACTCTTTAGGTCCAAATTGGCATAAATATGTAACTTTTGTTCGTCAGGCCAAGAACATTCACGATGTGAAATACATATTGTTTTTTGATTATTTGAAGCACCATCAATCTGAATTTGAAAAATATTGAGCTATTCATGGAATGATTCAACCTCCTACACCTCCAAATTCATTAGCACTCATGGCTCAATCTTATCCATTTCCATATCCATAAACCAATCACGCATTTGTTCAACAAAAACATATCTTTACCTACCCTCAACAATCACCTAGCACCCAAATCATTTCATATGACTCACACCAACAATCCACCAATAGTCAAATTGTTTCATATGATAACAAAGGCACACTATACTATGCACAAGAATATGATGAAGATGATGAGGCATTCGTAGCATGGAATCAAGGATTTGCATTCATTGCTGAGAATGACTTGAAACATGAGTTTTTCGAGGTTAATTTAAGCTCTAAACTCATACATTTATGATCAATTATTACCTTAAATCACCCATTTTCACATTTTAGGTACATGGGACGCGAAAGATGAAAACCAGCATATTTTGGGCTATTTTGGACAAGAAAACGAAATTCTATGTCGACACACAAAGTTCAAGCTCACGAAGACTAAAGACCTAATCAAGTGGAGCCTCATTGAATGACCACCCCTTAGGGGGAGATTGTTAGCCTTAACAGAAAGTGATGGTCATTTAAGGCTAGGAACTTTGTAACGTGTCTTAAATATTATAATAGAATAGTCAATAGGCTCGTAGATTGGGCTAAGCTAATAGGTTAGTAGTTATGTTAAGCTAGTCCTTAATCCAATTTTATCCAATCCAATCCGAGTCCAAAACGAGCCCATGCCAAGCCCATTGGGGCATTTTACTTGTACTATAAATACACCTAAAATGACACATTTGAGATGTGTGCTTGAGTGTATAATTTTGTGTTTTCCTTATGGAATAAAAGTTCTCTTTTCATCTCTCATTCTCTCTAATCACATACACCAAGATTCTAAAGATCCCAAGTGGAAGGAGGCTATGCAAAGAGAGATCACAGAACTTGAGCTGAACAACACATGGATCTACACCACATTACCTCAAGGTAAAGTGCCCATTGGCTGCAAATGGGTATTCAAGATTGTAACACCCCCAAAATTTCATAATCACAGCGAAAGACTAATTTGGGGTATTACAGGGAGGATCAGGGTCATATTCATAGAAAACGACTCAAAATAGACGTTTTTAAAAGTAATTAATTATTTAATTCAAATGCAAAAGCGTTTCCAATGTTTAGCAAAATACAAATGACAATAGTGTTTGTGATGACTGATAAATTTTTACACCAATGACGCCGGTCAAAATGCCCACTCTGTGCCTTCATTTCGACTTCAATTACGAGATAAACATGCTAAAAGTCAATAAAATTGTTGAGTGAATCCATAGTGTTTGTATTAATAATCATTTGAACACAAGGTGTAATCATTCAAATTAATCAATATGTATATTGCCATAAGTCTCAAGAACTCAACATTAACGTATGTGTTAATATAAGGGTGCCCTCAGTGTAGGAGCTTGTCATTCTCCTAGTATAAGTCAAATAGTGTACATTTGGCTATCAATCTGGCTATCACAAGGTTATCTATCCAGCTAGCTTAAATGGTTTGTTAATTCCTAATAGATCTGTTCACAGTATTCGCGTTCACTCGCAAGTGACTAAGGTTCATGATAAGAGGGGCTTTATAAAGGGGCAACAGTATGTCTTATGCAATAACATTCAGGATAGCATACATAAAAATACTTGTGTTCTATTTGTAGCATGTATCTCCCCACGGGTTTGTAAAACATATAAAATGTGGGACTATGAACTTACCTTGATTGAGGGTAAGTGTAGATAAGCAAACGATATCAAGTGCAATTCGGAAACGGCTCCAACACACAACCTAAAAAATAGTAAATAGCTCAGACTGTCGGTGGTTTGGGTGGTTTTGAAATGTTTATAATGCTTGAAGCTTATAAAAACAATATTTCGTCTTGACCCTTACGGGGAATATTTACACTTTTTAGTCCCTGTATGTTGGTATATTTACACTTTTGGCTCAAGTAATCAAATGAGTTCACTTTCATAAATGATTTCCAATTATTTACCATTTTCACCCTCAAGTTATCAAAATGACAGTTTTGATATACGCTTATGAAATATTACACCTTTAGTCCTTGAACTTTAACATAATTACATTTTTAACTTTCATCAAATATGACATTTTATCACCCTTGGTTGTTAAATGTTTCATTCCCATCCTCAAATTACCATTTTGGTAGTTTTGACACCCTTTTATGAATAATTACAAAATTAGTCCTTTAACTTTATAAGTTTACACTTTTAGTCCTTTTTTAATAAAATGTGATATTTTAGTACTCTTTATATCAAAATAGTCAACATTTATCTTTATTTTAATGAATTTACTAATTTACCCTCAATTTTACTAAGTTGACAGTTTCAGTCCTTGTATTTATATATTTTGCAAAATATTCCTTTTTCCATTTTAAAAGTACATTCTAAGTCCATCCACTTCCAAATTTAAATTTTTGACTCAAAAACATCCATACATTCTCTTTCTATCCTCAGTTTCTTGATTTGGTAGTTTTCACCCTCAAGTTCCAAAATTGACACTTTCAACCCTTTAACTTCACAAAAATTACATTTTTAGCCCGAAACCAATGTTTATCTTATGTTATCATTTATTTAGCTTATCTTACTTCAGAATCTTGTTAAGCTTTTAGAATGGCTTATTTGGGGGCGTTATGAGCTTATTTAGTTGTTGGGCCTTAACGAACAAAACGAAGGCCCAATACTGTTTTTAGTGGCCCAATGGGCTTAGGGTTTTGGGGTTTGTTCTATGCGCTTATCATGGAATTATTCCAATTTACATCTTAGCTTATACATGGCTTAAAATGAAATTGCTTATTTAGAGCTTATGGGCTTTAGGCCCGTTAAGGTTGTTTAAGGGTTTTGAGATTCTGAGCAAGTGAGCCAAGTGTTGAGCTTGTAAAAGCTATCAAACGAGCTTTTTAGGGTGATCCATTAGTACCTCTTCTTAGTCTAGAGTATAGAGAAACATTTTGTATAATTGTTTTGGCATGGTGTACGTGTGGATATAGTTTTACAAGGTCGTTTCTAATGACAAAATCTATTTTGTAAAGTGAGTTACACTTGACAGTTTTGTAAGTTGTTCCAAGGGACTAAAGGAACATATGGTATTAAGTGTTTATGTGCTAGCGTGAGTGTGTAGCAATTGTTTAGACTCATTCACGGATATATAGAGATTCAAGTGAGCTAGTTCATATGCTTTAGTTTTAATGAGAGGTCATGAAACAATATGTAAAGCTTATCATGTTTTTCAATACGTTATCACATGTTTCATATATCACAAAAGTTAACTAAGTGTTGGAGAAACTTACAACACCTCAAGGGTGGGTAGGAACTTGGTGGTGGTGTGATGGGGGAGGCAAGGTAAGTGTGAGGGAGCTTTGTAACCCATTAGAGCGTGCACCAAAAATTGGGGAGGGCTTCTTGGATGGCTTGTACTTGCTATGGGTCACCTAGGACTTGCTTGGTTCTTCTCGACTTGTCACAGGCATTGTTACAAAATTTGGCCGAATCGGCCGATTAATCGGTAACCGGCCATACACCTTGTAGAATTTTGAAAATCTATCAAAAAATCGGCCCGGTAAAAAATCGGCCAAATCGCTCAAATATCGGCCTAATCGGTCAAAAATCGATCGAATCGGTCAGCTTTAAAAAATAATAATTTCACTTTTGACGCACAATGAGGATCATTTATTTCACTTGTAACACACAATGGGCCTTATAATCAGAACTGGAGCCATTTATCGAGGTTTGGAAATGTAGTAGGCTTGGAATCAATTAAGATATTTAGTTTGGTCTCCAGAAATACCCAAAACTTGCAGTAAATGCCAATCCGATTAATCACCGATTAATCCCGCCTTGATTGATTACTCGCTGCAGGGTGGTCGACCGCCCGTCTACCGATTCACTATTTTTGCAGCATTGGTCACGGGAGCAAAAGAGAGTTTGTGATTGAGTTTTGAGTTTAGACGTGCAATATGGTTTGCATGGAGTTGTATATTTGTAACTTATGTGAGATAGGGACAAGTTGGGGAGGCAAAGGGAATTTTGGAAGAGGATAGAGGATGAGGGGTGGAGTAGTATAGGTCCTAGAGGTACTTGAGTGATGTACAATTTGGGTTACAAGTGTATGTTGGTTCGCCTGAGGGTCTGATAAGGCAAAGGGGTTCTAGAAAACCATTTTATTTCATGTACAAGAGGACTAAGGAGCCAAGTGATGTTCTAATGTGTTATACTTAGTCACATAATTGGATTTGAGGTCTTGGTTAGCACTTTGGGTTCAAGGTTTGGAAGAAGGTGCAAGGGTTCGTTTGGTTTAGGAGTACCCAAAGGGTCCAATACATTTTAACGTGTCACATTTTGTTATGGGACATTATGGAAGTCGAGAGACACTCATAAGATCATATATCATAGTTGTGAATGCATGTTGAGTGTTTAAAATCACTCAGGAATGAGTTTGAAATGTTTTTTGGTTGAGTTTAGTAAACTTAGGCGTTTTTAGGATTTGTGAGAATGCGTTTTACTTTGACCTTGGTTCACTGTTCATATATACGTATATGTGATGTATTTTGGTCGATCATGATTCTTTGGAGTATATAGAATGAGTGGTGCGATTTATTTCATATGTTGTGTATACGGATTTTAAATAAAGTACTCAAAGTAAACGTGATTGTCTCGTGTATATGTTAAGTTTAATAACGTAAATGGGCCTTTATTGGCTTGCGTTTTGGTTAAGCCTAATTGTAGGTTATTAGGGTCTGTTTGGTGTTATCTAGGCTTAGCATTGGGCTAGGTGTGTTATTTGGGCCCTAGGGGTGTTAATGGGCTTAAGTTGGTGTTGTAGGGCCAATAAGAGAGATGTGGGACCAAGGGGGGGTTGTGAGTGTGTTGTGTCGTTGTAGTGGTCAAAACGGTATTGAGGTTTGATTTGTACATAGTCTACAATATCATAGTATGTGTGTGAGCTCATTTCAAAGAAAAATGTGAATCATATAACATATATTAATTCGTTGTTGCACAGTGTAAGCAAAAGTTTTATATTTTGCCTAAAAATGGGTGTGTGAATAGTAATATGTAATTAATCTTTGATTAACGTTTATTAATAATTGGGGATTTTTACAGGATGTTACAGTACCTTCCCGTCATTCAAATTCCGTCCCGGAATTTAACTTTGTGGTCATTGGTGGGTGTTGATTACGGGAATAAGTGTGGGTATTTGGCGCAAATTTGATCTTTACGCTCCCAAGTATACTCGGGTCCGCGCTTGGAGTTTCATCGAACTTTAACAATGGGGATGCGGTTTTGTTTCAGTTGTTTTACTTCCCTATCCATAATCTCTACTGGTTCTTCGGTGAAAGTGAGTTTGTCGTCGAGGCGTATCTCTTTTAGTGGAATTACGAGAGATTCGTCTAATAAGCATTTCTTTAAGTTTGACACATGAAAAACATTGTGCACTCTACTGAGGTCTTCGGGAAGCTCTAGCTGGTAACCATTGGGCCAATCCTTTCAAGGATCATGAATGGTCCAATGTACTGGGGATTTAAATTTCCACGCTTTCCAAAGCGCATTGTTCCTTTCTAGGGGGATACTTTCAACATAACCCCGTCTCCTATTTGGAATTCCATTGGTTTCCGTCTCACATCAGGATAACTCTTTTGTCTGTCTCTAGCAGCTTGCAGACTCTGCCTGATTTGAAATATCTTTTCAGTCGTATCGTGAATTAGTTCAGGCCCGGTGAGTTGTATTTCTCCTACTTCAGTCTAGAAAACAGCTGATCTACACTTTCATCCGTACAGTGCTTTGAATGGATCTGCCTTAATACTGGCATGATAGTTGTTATTGTATGATAATTCTGCCAATGGCAATTGTTTATCCCAACCTTTTCCAAAATCAATCACGCATGCTCTCAGCATGTCCTCTAGGGTTTGAATTGTTCGCTCACTCGCCCATCGGTTTGGGGATGATATTCGGTGCTCATATCTAGTCGAGTGCCGTGGCTTTTGCAATGACCGCAAAAACACGGAGGTGAATTGAGTATCTCTATTTGAAATAACGGATATCGATACTCCATGTCGAGTCACTACTTCTTTCATATATAATTGTGCGAGTGTGTTTACTCCGTCAGTTTCTCGGAAGGGTAGAAAATGCGCAGACTTCGTGAGTTGATCTACAATAACCCATATAGTGTCCAATCCGGTGGATGTTCTTGGGATTTTGGTGATGAAATCCATTGTAATTTGTTCCCATTTCCATACTGGGACCTTTTCACAAAACCGCCCACTTTCCGCATGTTGTAAATCTTTTCATTGGGTCGGTTCTCTTTTTAAGAGCTTCAAACTGTGCTTGGAGAATCTGTGACGAGAGTGGTGAACAAGTCATCATTCCCAATGATCGAAATCGGAGGGGTTTGATGCGCTCCTTTCTGCTCAGAGCATCAGTTACAACATTGGCTTTCCTTGGGTGATAGCGAATCTCAAAATCGTAATCGTTGAGCAGCTCTAACCATCGATGTTGTCGCATGTTTAACTCCTTTTGATTAAGAATGTGTTGTAAACTCTTGTGATCCATGAATACCGTGTACTTGGTACCGCATGTAATGTCTCCATATCTTGAGAGCAAATACTCATCGCTCCTAACTCTAGATCATGGGTGGTGTAGTTCTCTTCGTTCTTCTTGAGCTATCGTGAGGCATAGGCGATTACTTTGATCCTTTCATTAACATTGCACCTAAACCATGGTGTGATGCATCACAATACACTATGAAATATTTGCTTCCTTCGGGTAGTGCTAAGATTGGTGCTTCGCAAAGCTTTTGTTTCAAGAGTTGGAAAGTTGTCTCTTGCTTCTCTCCCCATTCGTACTTCTTGTTTTTCCGTGTCAACTCTGTTAATGGCTTTGCGATCTTTGAGAAACCTTCGATGAATCTTTTGTAGTAACCAGCCAGTCCTAAAAATTGTTGAATTTTTGTAGGGTTGGTTGGGGAAGCCCATTCTTTCATTGCTTTGATCTTGGCTGGATCTACGTGCATGCCTTGAATATTGATGATATGCCCCGTAAATTGCACATCCTGGATCCAAAAGTCACACTTTGAGAATCATATAAATGTTCTGTCTTGACCAATTCCAAAATGATTCTCAGGTGTTCAACATGTTCTTCTTGACTGCGGGAGTCGATAAGGATATCGTCTATGAATACGATCATAAACTTGTCTAAGTATGGTTTGCATACTCAGATCATCAGATCCATGAATACTGTTGGTGCATTGGTTAGGCTAAATGGCACCACTTGGAACTCGTAATGACCATAGAGTGTTCTAAATGCAATTTTGGGGATGTATTCTTCGCGAACTCTTAGTTGGTGATATCCCAACCTTAAGTCAATCTTCGAGTAAATGCTCGAATCTTGTAACTGATCGAATAAGTCATCGATCATTGGTAGCGGATACAGACTCTTCACTGTAAGTTTGTACAATTCCCGGTAATCGATACACATTCGGAATGATCGATCTTTCTTTTTAACGAACAATAATGGAGCTCCCAGGGTGATTAACTCGACCGAATAAATCCTTTTTCTGGCAGTTTTCAGTTGTTCGGACAATTCTTCCATCTCAGATGGTGCTAATCTGTAAGGTGCTTTAGCCACTGGTGCCGCTCCTGGCACTAACTCAATTTGAAACTCCACTTGACAAACTGGCGGTAGGCCGGGTAGATCTTCTAGAAATACTTCAGGGAAATCCTTGACTATAGGCACGTCTTCAAGTCGCTTTTCTCCCGACTTATTTATGAACTTAGGACCGGATTTTCAGTCCTTAAGTTTGGCTTTCCGTCCCCCTTACCTGTCACTTGAACCATAAATACTTGACAACCCTCATTTATGTACTTCACTGTTAGGATGAACAAGACAATACCGAATCGAGGCTTGCTTCGGTTGCCTTGGACAATAAGGGTTCCATCGTCTAAAGGCATATGGACGGTTTTCTCGTCGCAAACTATTCTGGCATGGTGTTGAGATAGCCAATCCATACCAATAACAATATCAAAACTACCAAGCTGGATGGGCATGAGGTCGATAAGGAAAGGTTTGTCGTGTAGAATTATAGTGCAAACTTGGATTACGGTGTTAGTGCCTATTATGACCCCATTAGTTATTTCGACGTCATAGGTGGTGTCTTATCGGCACGATAATCAAATAAAACTTTGGTATTTTGCTGATTTAGTAAAAACGTACCCGTGACGACGTTAGGGTCTCGTGGTGCACTCCCGTCTCCCATTGCATATACTCTTGCAGGTGTGGGTTGTTGGCATCTCGGTTGGTGCATTGATTCTTTTAATGCCCCCTTTCTCCGCATCGGTGGCACACTACAGTCACTGGTTGTGCATTTGCACCAGTGGCCCTACAATCAACAATCTTGTGACCTGTTCTTCGGCATTTTCCGCACTTAGCAGTGCAAGGTCCGGTGTGGTGCATCTTGCATCGATTACATTGGGGTTGGCTTCCAGCGTAAGGGATCCTTTCATTTAGTGCCGCAACATATGCCTTAGCAGCTTCCTGCATGCGGTTTTGCTTATGGTGGTGGTTGTTGCAGTTATGTTGATAGTTGTTGTTACGGCGGTTGTTGTTGTTTCCTGGGTTGTTGTTGTTGTGATACCTGTTGTTGTTGTGAGGGGTAGTTCTCGGATCATCAGGCTTCAGTTTGAGATCATCATGCCCCATGGCTGCCTTGCGCTTAGTTTCCCGGTCCAATAGCTTTTGGGCAATGATCATTGCCTCTTTAAGTGTGGTTGGCTTGGATGCAGTGACATCCCCTTCAATACTTGGAGGTAGACCCTCCATGTACTTTTACAATGTTCTATCAAGATCCGGTACCATATTTGGGCACCATGAAGCTAATTCTTGAAACCTTCTGTTGTAGGTTCTTAAGCCAATTCCTTTTACAACCAAATTATGAAATTCATCCTCCAACTTCTTGACCTCAGTATAGGGACAGTACTTCTTTAACATTTTTTGTTTAAGTTCGGACCAAGAGATCTGATGCTCTTCTTTATTACCCATGGTTTGTGTTATGGCATTCCACCACGATTGGGATTCATCCAGTAGTGTTCCCGTAGCATATGTGACCTTGCAGTTGTCCAGGCAACCGCCTCATGAACATGATTTTGAACACTCAAACCATTGGGTTAGCTCGCCACTCCTTCCGTACCTTTAAAATAAGTTGGTTGACAGCTCATGAAATCTTTGTAGGTACATTTCGCAGGTAATGAGAGAGTGCTCTCTTGAGAGACCGTTATCATCTTTGGATCGAAGCCACTGGAGTTGCTTGAGTTTCAAGTGCAGCTGCCATATTTCTATCAATACAACAACAAGAAAGCACAAGTTTAGATTGTTATATTAGGACCATGCTGGAATATCTCAAGCAAAGTTGATGCCATAATAGTATCCATTAGCGTCTATATAAATCTCAAAATCACCGCATGTTCAAGGGCCATTATATGTGTATATGGGGTGATTAGTACTCAATATGGGATTACTAAAGAACAAACTGATGCATCATCTACAAAAACTGTGTTTGAGTAACTTTCTCTACATTAATCAATTTCTCTACCGAAACACTCGTTGTTAAAATTTTCTCATCTTTCACAATAGTTGGAGTTTAACAACTTTCTCTACATTCATCAAGTTCTCTACCGAAACACTCACTGTTAAAATTTTCTTAATTATATTTCATACACAACATATAAAGAATCATCACAATCATGGGTATCATCATGACATGTTTGAATACAATTCACAAGATACATGAATGTAAGATAACAACCAAAGAAGTTTAAACCAACATCAATATATAGTAAAAACCACAACCATAATATAACATTAATAACTTGATCTGTTTATGTGACACAACAAAATGATACAAGGTCTCTTATTAAGTTACACACAGTACGCTGAATGCCATAAAACTATACAAGGTGCGATCTACGTCTAACTTCTAGGAGTCTACTCTGTGTTTCCCCTAAACTCCGACATCTGATCCTGTAAGGCCTGTTGTCTGGCGCGAACATCTGATATGAGTGCTTCTAGGGTATTGTTAGTACAATTTGTGCGACTGGTTATAATGGGTCTGGACGTAGCTTACCGGACTGGGCCAGCAAGCCTTTGATGGGCTGGTTTTGTACTAATCCAAGTAATAAGAGTGACGTTCCTGCACAAGAAAGGTAAACCGTTAGTCTTACCGTGGGGATGGACCCCACAATTAGACTCCGGCGTGAGAGTAGGTACACATTCTTGAGAGGGAAAGTAGAAGTATGTGTGTGTAATTATGAGAGAGGAAGTTGTTGTACCTTATATGGGGATTAGAGCCACTTTTATAGGCGAGGTTTGCCGCTGGGGCTTCCTGGATTATCGCATGTAGTGGTTAGTCGCCAGAGCCGGACCCTTGGCGGACAAGGGTTCCGTGTTAATTGCGAATGCGGACGTAAGAGGTCTAACGGTTGAACGTTCAGCCCGTTATGTACCTTGAGCGCATCTCAAGGTCTGGGCCATAGCCAATTTAGTCATTGGGCTTACCGTAGGCCCAGGGTTTGTGATTGTTGGACCTGAGTCCAAGGTTTGCAACCATTGGTTTTGAGCCCAGAGTGTGCGTATAGTATGTATTGGGCATGGTAGACTTGTTGTACATACTATACGTCATCAAGTCCCCCAGTCTAGTATGTTCATTGCGTGTGGATATTTGTCGCATGCGGTGAATGTCACTAGACTTGAGCTGACTAAGGGTTTCACCGTGCGTTCTTTTCCATTCCGGAAATGCTTTTTTCTACCCTTAGGAACTGCTATACCATCTAGTCCCCCCCCAGTCTAGTATGTGCACTGTGTGCAGATATTGTCGCATGCGGTGAATTTACTTATACTACTTCTTGTAGGTCGATTTCTCTTCATCATTCTCTAAGCGTTTTCTTGATGCTCCCTTTCCTTGGGAGGTGTTTACGGCTTTTCATGACGGTTTACGGCTTTTCATGTTCTGGTTGATTTGACTCCGTGGGCCCTTGATTTTCTACCATCTTTATCCACGTCTCTATGATTTTGATTGTTGGATCAGATTGCTTTTGAACGCGTGTCCTTTTTTAGGGTTTTCTTGGTTCATCTTCATTCCATTCGTATAAATATCCCTTACTTTGTTTTTAGCCCATTTTTTCTTTTTACTGTTTTTTTTTTCTTTGTTGTGAACACTGTTCTTTGATCCGATCTTACCTTTGGCCGTATCCGCCTTCCAATTCCTCAGTCAGGTTAGATTCTTAATTCCCTTTTTCTTTTTCCGTTATGGGTACTTTTTCTTCTACCAAGTCTAAACTATCCCATAAGGCACTTGATCGTTTCTGTATTGATTATTCGATTCCGCGCTTTGTTCATCCGAAATTGCCTGATCCTGACAAAAGTATTCGTGAAGCGCCAAATGGAAAAATCGGTGTTTATACCCGTTTCTTTGAGTTTGCTAATTTCCGCCTTCCCTTGTCCTCTTTTCTTGTTTCGATTCTTGACTACTATCGTATTCATATCTCACAGCTTTCTGTCATTAGTGCTGCTAAGGTTTCTCAATTTGAAATTCTTTGTTTTGCACTTGGTATTGAACCCTCAGTTGGTTTGTTTAGGTGTTTTTATATCTTGTCTCGGAGTCATGGCTGACTTTCTTTTAGTAAACGTGTTGATAGCTTTGGTTTTTGCTATACCAAGCCCCTTGATTGACTCATTTGCTTGTCCCTCTATTCATCCTTTCTTTGTTGGTGGAAATCTTCCTAAGGATGCCACCCCTACGGATACTGAGTTTGATGTTGAACATGTTGCCTCCCTTGTTACCAATGCTTCTTCCTTTGTTAAGTTTCCGGAGCCTTTCCTTAGTTTGGTTGGGTTGAGCCATAATTATACTTTGGGCAATGACTTTTATCCCGTGTTTTATGATCAAGAGAATTGGGGTGGGTATACCGTATCTACATTTTTCCTTTTACTAATTTATTCTTGTTTTCTTCTGATTTGTGTTCCTTCGTTGTCTGTTTACTGCAGTTATGGATTTGTTGTCTTTGGTTAAGCAAAAGAACCCTTTGGAGTTGCTTGTTGATACTCGGCCACGGGAGGAGGATAAAGTTCCTTTGCTAAAATTGACCGAAGGTCAAACTGTTTCTCTTGCCCCTCCTTCCTCTGGTGAAGCTGGTCGTGCAGCTACTTGTTCAAAAATCGGAGTTTCTCGATCGTCTGGTGATGTTGTCCTGCGACCTGACTATTCAGCTTCTGATATTGGTTTTGACAGTGGGGTGGCTTCTGGTTCTGGTAGGAAGAGGAGGAAAGTTGGCATCAGCCTTGTCCATCCCCCTAAGATGGCCATACTTATGCGGAAGGTTGATTCGGCCGTTGCTGACTTGTATGCCTTGGCCAGTCATCTTGATGAGGAGTTTTATCCTCGATTCCTTACGCTATTATCTAGCCATCGTTGGTTGTTAACGAACGGTATGAGCCTCGCTGTGTTTAAGTGCTAAAAATCTTCAGAATATACTGCGGCAATGGCGAAAGTTATTGAGCGTGCCGTTGACAAGCGTATGCAAGAAGGCTTAGCTGCGGGCATCCTTCATGGTAAGGAGAAAAGAAAACTTGCTGAGCTTGCTGCATATAATCCTTCCGCGGAAGATCACTATGTTTCCGCTGTGAGGGCCCTTGAAAATGTGGAATTTTCTTTGCTCTCCGTGCTTAAGTCCAGCAAAGATGCTGGTATTGCGGAAGTTATGGACCTTCTCCGTGTTGATGGGTCTTCTGCGAATGCTCCTATAATTGCAGGGTTACAGCCGGATATTGAGCAACTCATCATTCCTATTTATGATAAGGGTAGTAATGCTGTTATCGGTAGCAACCCTTTGTCTTTCTCTTTGGAGGTTGTTCGGAAGAGAGTTGATCAGGTTAGAAAACGCCTTGCTACTTATCGGTTGTCTGTTGCCAGTATTTACAACTCTTCCCTTGATCCGTTGTCTGCTCGTAACGTGATGGGTGTGGAAACATCTTCGGCTAGTGAGTTAGCTTCTGTTTGCACTGCTTCTTTGCCGCTTGTGCCTCTTCCTGTCAGCACTTCTGATATTTCCGCAAGACCTCTTTATGTTGAAGATTATGATGTTGGTGGTTCCAACACCCTTTTTGAGGTTGCAAATGATCCACTTTATGGAGTTAGCGAGATCTCCACTGTTCTGTCTGAGCCTTAAGCGAGTGCTACTGCTTTAGTGCGGATTTAGTTTTTTCCTCTTTTTTCTGAGATGCCTTGTAAACATCTGCACAATGTCTGTCTTTGTTTCTTTTTACTCTACTTCTGATAGTTGTAGTCAACTTTTTTGCTTGTATTTCCGCATGTTTTCCCTTTGCTTTGTATTTATGCTACAACTTTTTCCTTATGCAAGTTCTTGATGCTTCTGGTGTATGTTATTTTCCACTTTTGTGTTGCTATTTGTAACGTTATACGAATATGCACGTTTGGTAATAGTCTTTTGCGCACATACTCTTTTTTCTGTGCGGTGCTATTTTTAACGTTATACGGATATGGTTTGTAATAGTCTTTGGATAATTTTGGGCTATCCTCCCAGTACTGGGCTTGCAATACCTCTTACGTACTTTGGTGAATATGTTGTTCACCAGTTATGTTATTCGTGATAATTCTATGCTATTCGGAAATAACAAATTTTGGTCGTGCCCAATTCTTTTGCTTGCGCGTCTTATGCACTTCAATGAAAATAAATACATTTTAAAGAATAAAATAATGAAGGTAGCTAATCTTCATCATTCTTTTATTAACTTATCATATTTTTTAATTACATTACAAAAATAGGTAAACTCAAATACATTTTATACTTCCCTGCCACCGATCTTACTCTTTTACTTTCGTGGCTACTTGAGCCATGTTTCTTTTCAGTATTCTGCTGATGACAAACGTCGTTTTCTTGGAAGATTTCCTTATTGCGGAAGTTTTTTTTTATTGTCGTCCGTATGCTGCTCTTTTGTTATTGCCTTTGTTGTTTTTCCACTGGTTTTGCCGGTGTGGATAGCGTCTTTGTGAGTATCCATATAGATTTATGTGGTTTGGAGGTCTTGGTTGGTGGAAGAAGATGAAGATCTTCATCTTCTTAGAGAGAGAAACTAGAGAGAGGGAGGAGAAGATAAGGATAACTTTTATTGATAAGAACAAACACACACTAACCAAATGTTTCACCTCACCCCTCATGGAGAGTCATGAGGGGTATTTATAGGCTCTAACTTTGCCACTTAAACGATACTAGTCCCTAAGGGCAAAGTATACAACGCATCTAGTCCAATTCACGTAAGTGACGTTATCTTTATAACAAGCGAGGCTAACAATCTCCCTCCAAGATAGCGTGATTCGCTCCCGAACAGTCAAGTTTTCACACGCAAGCTGACCACTTGTGAATGGCCAACTGTAAGAAACTTAAAACAGCTCAGACACAAACTCAATGAAGATCTGGGGAGTATAGTGTTTCCCCGGGTCGTTATGTCCCAGCGAGCTATGCGAAGAATCACCAAACGTATAGTGATGGAGAGATTTGAATGAGAAAAGAGATCTGAATTATTATAACTACAGAAAAAGCTCATAAACTAAAGGGGCTTAAATGCAAATAAAAGGAAATTAAAAAGATAAAAAATATTAAATAAACACTATCACTATTTTTAAAATGATGTTTTTGTTTTTATGTTTTAAAAAACTGAATTAAAAACTACGTAACGCATAAAAAGAAAAAGTGAAATCAAGCGATTAACCCTAAAAATATGAAAATGATGTTTTACAATCCTAATGATAAAAGAAAATTTATAGAAAAGAAAATTATTTTTATAACTATTAAATTAATTATTATTAATTAAAACCATTTTAACTATTTAATAATTACCTAAAATACAAGAAAATAGGAAATAAAACTAGAAAAATAAAATTAAGACTTAGAAAATCTAAAATAACAAAATAGAATTTTCAAAACTATTTTTGTATTTTTCGAATATTTTCTATTTTCTAGGAATTAAAACTATTAAAACTAATTAAATTACTTAAAATACAAATTTAACTAAGAAAAATCTAGAAAAATATTTTTTGGCTTTTATATTTATCTTAACTTAAGAAAAATGAAAAATTATTTTTTTGAACCTTTTCTTAATTATTTGATTAAATGCTAATTAAAAATGCTTAAAAACTAATTAAAATGTAGAAAAATAGCAAAATAACTTAGAAAATCTGAAAAATTCAAGATAAGCTTAAAATAATATGAGGAATCTAGGAAAAATGGAAAAACAAGGGCTTATGAGGAGGAATATGCAACTGCTATTGGAAGTGCTTATAAATAAGCACTTTGGATAAGCCAAACGCCACAATAAGCTACCAACTTTTCACAAAAGCTCTAATATGCTATATGTACCCAAATGCAACTAAAAAAAATAAGTCTCAACCTCTGGATTGCAAGCTACCAAGATTTGATGAAATTAAAACCAAGCACAAAAACAGATTCTAAGACCAACTTAAGACTAGAAAATAAGCACTG
This sequence comes from Chrysanthemum lavandulifolium, assembly GCA_022545495.1. Taxonomy (NCBI): domain Eukaryota; kingdom Viridiplantae; phylum Streptophyta; class Magnoliopsida; order Asterales; family Asteraceae; genus Chrysanthemum; species Chrysanthemum lavandulifolium. The sequence goes on from CM040245.1 coordinate 204,707,879, forward strand.
AGATAAGCTGGAAATAGAAGACAAATGTTGGAACCTCACCTAGACACGGGTGGCTATCTATAAACCTAAGTCGAGACCTAGATAAGCTCAAATGAGCCTAATGCAAACCTTGTTAAACCTCTGTGAGACTCGACTTTTTTCAGTCGAGTTGCACAGGGGAGCTTATGCCCATTTGACAAGCCCATTAGAAGCTTAAGAAAAATTCAGAAAATTTGACAAAAATGTTAATCATGAAATAGACCAGTAGAAGTTCTAAATACAACAAGTTTCACTTAAATTGGCTTAAAGATGAAGCCAAGAAAAATCAACTTAACTGGCCTCAAAACTGGATTTCATGCTTTTGACTTTTTGACAAAACTAAAAAGTTGACTAACTTGAACTTTAATCTCAATTTAAGGACTGATATAGAAGTATTATGATGAAATTAAACCAATGCAAGCTATATCTATGAGTTTTGAACATAAAACAAACTTTTGTTTTTCCAAATTCCAAACAGTTAAGAGATTAAGATAATTAAAAGGTAATTTTGACTTTTGATGTTATAAGCTGCAATGTGGTGACAGATATGAATACAAATGATCTTAACAAGCATGAAGCAACAGGTTTAAACCACTGCACCAACCTTAACCACAGATTGACCAACAGATCCAAACACACTTTTGCAACTGATTTGCAAATTCACATGAGCTAATCTCAGAGAGTATACATGAACTAAAATGAGTTTCTCATGGCTAAATAGGACTGAGTAGGTAGGTTATGAACACAAACAAGAACTAAAACTCAAACAAGCAGATGATCCAAACACCACTTTAGAAATTGATTAGCATTTTTAAACTGAGTAAACTACTGAACTGGTATAATCCAAGGCTTAATATGATTTAAGTTACCTAATTACGACTAAGTAAACAAGTTTAATCCATTAATGATCACGATACAAACACAAACACAATATGTGGCGAGTTAAAAAATGGAAATGAGATATACTCACAAGGACCTAGCTTATGTTGCGAGGCTAAAACCAAACCCATAGTGCTATTCTACTCCATCTCCAACCCAAAACCAATCATCGCATCAACATAAATCCAAATCCACCACTGTTTGAACCAAATCCTCTTGCAGTTGACTTTTGTTGACCATTTAAGATTTGAGTGAATTTTAAGATTGAAACAAATATAAGCTCACAATAAGCTATAACAGACTTAAATGAACCTAATCAATCCACTTTAACAAGTTTAACTTAACAAGGCTTAATTTGGAATTTCAACTTTAAAATTGCAAACTTGAGAATTAATGGTACAAACTTGAAACTGAGGTTGAAATAAGTTCAAACTACATTAATTAAACAGAATACAAGCTAGGATTTTAACTTTAGAAACAAACTAAGATCATTTGAATAAAAACGACATACAGGAATTTTAAAAACTAACTACTACTTTATTCTTGTTTCTTCTTCCTTCTTTTATACCCCAACAACTTCTCTCTCCTCTTCTGATTAAATCCCATTAATAATTTCAACCATTGGATGCTTTTAGTGGATCTCAGCCTTCCATTTCTTTTTGGCGGGAAAATTGTTTTTGACAGTTGGAGGAGATTGAGTGTTAGGGGAGGGGATGCAATTAATGTACCTTGGAGTGTTGTTGATGGAGTGATAAGGTGGTTGGAGAAATGAGCTGGAGCAGGGGGTTGAGTGTTGCGGATTTGCGTAAATAGTTGGTGAAGAAGAAAAATTTGGCTGGGTGTTTGTTTTTACTTGAGTTGGTGGTCTTAATATCAAAGGAAAGGGTCCAAATTGAAGGGGTCCAAGGGTTAATGGCGAGGTCACAATGGGTTCAAGGTCCAAAAGGTATAAAGGTTATTAATAATCAAGGGACCAATTGTGTAAATTCTGAAAATTGAGGGACCAATTCTGCTAATTATGCAAAGTTGATCCAAGGGCTGAAATTGACAAGTTTCAATAGTACAAGGACCAAAGCTGACATTTTCAAATTTCCAGGGACCATTTTTGCCAATTTTCAAACTTGAAGGACCAATTTTGTAATTTCCTCAAACTTTTTATATTTTTCACCAAAGGACTAATTTTGACAAGTTATGATTTAAAAAGGACCTTTGGTGACTTTTCTTTTGAAATTTTGACTCAGGGACTATTTTTGACAATTTTAGAAACTTGGGGGTGAAGCGCCAATTATGCAAACTTTGCTCATTTTTCATCGATTTTAAACATTTTCCATCCGAAACATATAAAATGCAATTTTGGAATATTTTCGATATTTTGATGCATTTATGAGCAACTTTAGACGCTTTGCAGTTCAGATTGACCCAAAATGATGAGTATTTACACACTCATCAATCCCCACACTAAACTATTGCTAGTCCCTAGCAATCTTTTGAGAAAAACTTAATGGATTTGAATCTCTTTACCAAAAGCCATTACTCGGAGTAGCCAAATGTTTCAGTTCAAGTAAGAACCATGGTACACCGATAACCATGTGATTTTGAGCAAACCACCGACTTCAACGGATTTGATTTGTCTTTACCGAAGCCGTTTGCTCGGACTAGCCAACTCTTAGATAAATTATGAATGTTATCTTTGGTGAGTGATTACCAATTATGGTTTTCCATCGCCTTTACCACAAGCCATAAACTTGCGGGCTAGCCAACTCTTCACTAATTAAAGATATGGTGAGTGAATACCATACAATTTTGGGCAAATTGCAAGCCGTCAACGGATTTGAGAAATCTTTACCAAGAGCCGTTTGCTCCTGGATTAGCCAATCCTTTTGTTTATTAGACAAGGCGGACTGATAACCAATTTAGTAAGTGTAGAACACTTATTCCAAAGAAAAAAAAAAATTGGCCAAAAACGGGGGAATTGGGCGGTATAATTACATGATAAAATTCGTGAGAATTCCCCCCCACACTTAGAAATGAATATTGCCCTCAATATTCAAAGTACCGGCTGTTATGCCGAAACAAAGAACGTGAAAGGGAAATACTACGGCCATTATTTAGAAAGATTTTTTTTTTTTTTTTTTTTGAAAAGCTTATATACACAACATGTGGGCAACCCCCCACACTAGGGTGGTAGAAAGATGGAAAGAAGTCGAAATATGGGTGAAAACCCATATGGCATGCTCTTGTTTTTGATTACCGAGTCGCTAGCTTGACTCGACCCAATTAATTTGTTCATGGGAAGCGAGTGGAAGAACAATCTCCATCGGACTTTCATTCAAGATGTTTGTATAAACATTGAAGTACGTGAAAGTTCCACACCGATGAGATATCTGAGATGCACCGGCTCACAAATGGTACATGGAAATGCCGGGTCAAAGATGGTATCTTCACTCCCGAATGAGTGAAAAAGAGAAGAAGTCACCAGGTAGGTGAAGAAAAGAAGGAAAATCATGATGACGATCATGATAAGATCTTCTTCCTCAGGATCAAGTGCAGTTGCACTCGTTTGGATTTTATCGGTTGAGCTCTTTGGTTTGAAAAGCATCTCGGGAGGGAGGGTTGGAAAATTTGTCATAGAAATACAAACTCTCATGATTGAGAATTTTTCCTCCCGATCATGATTTTTGCCATCCAAACGATCATACTCCGGCGGAGTCATGATATGAGTGAGTTCACCGGCGAACTCCTCATGAAGAGAATCATTCACATGATGTGAATTTTTGAATTCTTGTTCTACTGTAGACTCATCACTATCCTCAATCTCAGTATCAAAGAGTGGATTCTCAGAAATTAAAGTGAATTCAGAGTCGAATTCAAATAGAGGATTAGTGAGAGTTGTTTTGAATGCTTGAGAACAAAGTGATTAATATTCTCTATTGATTTGTTGGGATAAGAAGTGAGTGAGCGATCATTATCAAGGAGACTTTCGGTCTCCCGGATCGGCTTGAAATCAAAGAGACCATCATCACTTCCCGATGAAAGTGGATTGATGTGAGTGAGTTCATCGGTGAACTCCTCAAGAAGATGATCGGGACCGTGGAGTGATGCCTCAACATACTCTATGTTTCCATAGGAAGCACAATCGTCGCTAATTGGAGAAAGTTTCAAAATGATCTTTTGAACACTCAAGAGGGAAGAGAATCACACATATGATCGAAGTTCCTGTGACTCTCTCGGGATTGGGACAAGGTTCTCAACACTAGACTTTATGAATTCGTCCGATTCCTTTTCGTGAACAGTGTCAAGATGCTCGTCCCCCATGTTAAGAGAGTGAGTGGGAGCTTTGGGTGTGAAAGCGCTTGTTTGAGATGGAATCTCAAGCATTGGAATATCAACCGATCGAGGAGTTGAGAAATATTATCTTTAAAAGGATAAAACTCTCCTCATCATCATCATCATAGAGAGCTGCCTTAAGAAATTGGGAACGCCTTAGAGCTGCATGCTCTAGGACTAATAATTCTTCCCTCGATTGGCGGGCCTCTCGTTCTTCGGCAAGCAATTCTCCCATGGTCTTTTCAGCACTCACTTGATTCTTAAAGTTACTAATCATATCATCAAGTGTTTTCATTATGGTTTCAAAATCTTGGGAGATTTCTTGAGACAACGGCTCGGTGGAGTTTGAACCGTATAGTCTTTGTGGAGGTTGGAAATTGTCAAACATGTGAGAGTCATGATTGTTACAAGGAAATGGATTCCCTATTTGACAATCGAGTGAAGTGGGGACCTCCACAAGACTCACAACAAGAAACTGTTTAGTCCAGACAGTGAATCATATGGATTTTGGTTATAACCAAAGTTTTGAGCATCAGGAAAACTGCTCATAGACAAACGTGTTTCTGATTGACACTCAAATCCTTGGTGAGGACCTCCACAAAATTCACATGAGTTATGTCGATTATATGAAGATAAGTCGGGCTGTGGTGGGTAATTGGAAAATTTGAGGGTCGTTAAATGAGTTCGATTAGGATCATAATCAATTGAATTCCTCGAACCACAAAACAAACAACTCCGTTATGAATATCATTACCACATTGTACACACGTACACCAACTACTGTGGTGAACCAAAAGAGGCTCACCACAACCGACACAAGGAATAAATGATTGCATTTGAGAGTTATGATAAGGAATCGGTTTATTCAAAGAATCAACAAAACCAACATGGTGATCGAATGACTATCAAGTCTCAAGAACATTTTGAAAAATCCGGAGGTGGGACAAGTGGTGTGCTCGAGAGCTAGCAATTTCCACCACTTTCGTTATGGTCTCGGTTTTGGTTCTTGAGAAGCGTGAAGATTAGGCAAGTCATTCTTGCTAGTCACCGTCTAAATTCGCATGTTTGCTTTTAACCGTAAATCGTGAAAGTTTAGGATCAATTTTAGACGGCTTAGGAGCAATTGAGGGTTAGATCTTTGGATAACCGTAGGTTGGACGTTTTAGCACTTCCATTATTAGAGGAAGTACCGGTCCTTGTCACCCCGGTTTCTCGTTCCATTTCCCTACGCAGAATTAATGGATCATCACGAACAACACGAATTCTTGACATTTGTGATAAAGTCAAGTTTTTCAACCGTCCCGCATTCGTCGAGTCGAGAGATTCCATGAGAATAGAAGAAGTTAGAATCAAATGGATAGAGGGTAAAGGGATAAAGAATCAAAAGGGTAAGAGGGTTAAGATGAATATTTTTGGTATTTTTGAAAACATGATGTGAAAACAAAGAATGAAAATCTTTTGGGTTTTGATTTTTAAGATGTTTTTGGATTTTATAAGAAAATATAAATACATATAGATGGTATAAACAAGGAGTGAATATTCAAATCACTAATCGCTAAATGGAAGATAATTAGCAAGACTCCAAGCAATGGCGTAAAAATTTGATTCGCTCCCGAGCAGTCAAGTTTTCTCACGCAAGTGACCACTTGTGAATGGCCAATCAGAAGAAACTTAAAACAATTTCGACACAAACTCAATGAAGATCCGGGAGTATAGTGTTTCCCCAGTCGTTATGTCCCAATGAGCTATGCGAAGAATCACCAAACGATATAGTGATCGAGAGATTTGAATGAGAAAAGAGATCTGAATTATTATAACTACAGAAAAAGCTCATAAACTAAAGGGGCTTAAATGCAAATTAAAGGAAATTAAAAAGATAAAAAATATTAAATAAACGCTATCACTATTTTTAAAATGATGTTTTTGTTTTATGTTTTAAAAAACTGAATTAAAAACTACGTAATGTACAAAAGAAAAAGTGAAACTGAAGCAGTATTAACCCTAAAAATATGAAAATGATGTTTTTACAATCCTAATGATAAAAGAAAATTTATAGAAAAAGAAAATTATTTTTATAACTATTAAATTAATTATTATTAATTAAAAACTATTTTAACTATTTAATAATTACCTAAAATACAAGAAAATAGGAAATAAAACTAGAAAAATAAAATTAAGACTTAGAAAAATCTAAAATAACAAAATAGAATTTTCAAAACTATTTTTGTATTTTTCTGAATATTTTTCTATTTTCTAGGAATTAAAAACTATTAAAAACTAATTAAATTACTTAAAAATACAAATTTAACTAAGAAAAATCTAGAAAAATATTTTTTTGGCTTTTTATATTTATCTTAACTTAAGAAAAATGAAAAATTATTTTTTTGAACCTTTTCTTAATTATTTGATTAAATGCTAATTAAAAATGCTTAAAAACTAATTAAAATGTAGAAAAATAGCAAAATAACTTAGAAAATCTGAAAAATTCAAGCTAAGCTTAAAATAATATGAGGAATCTAGGAAAAATGGAAAAACAAGGGCTTATGAGGAGGAATATGCAACTGCTATTGGAAGTGCTTATAAATAAGCACTTTGGATAAGCCAAACGCCACAATAAGCTACCAACTTTTCACAGAAGCTCTAATATGCTATATGTACCCAAATGCAACTAAAAAAAACAAGTCTCAACCTCTGGATTGCAAGCTACCAAGATTTGATGAAATTAAAACCAAGCACAAAAACAGATTCTAAGACCAACTTAAGACTAGAAAATAAGCACTGAGATAAGCTGGAAATAGAAGACAAATGTTGGAACCTCACCTAGACCTGGGTGGCTATCTATAAACCTAAGCTGAGACCTAGATAAGCTCAAATGAGCCTAATGCAAACCTTGCCAAACCCCTGTGCAGACTCAGCTTTCACTGAGTCAGTTGCACAAGGGAGCTTATGCCCATTTGACAAGCCCATTAGAAGCTTAAGAAAATTCGTAAAATTTGACAAAATGATAATCATGAAATAGACCAAGAGAAGTTCTAAATACAACAAGTTTCACTTAAATTGGCTTAAAGATGAAGCCAAGAAAATCAACTTAACGGCCTCAAAACTGGATTTCATGCTTTTGACTTTTGACAAAACTAAAAGTTGACTAACTTGAACTTTAATCTCAATTTAAGGACTGATATAGAAGTATTATGATGAAATTAAACCAATGCAAGCTATATCTATGAGTTTTGAACATAAAACAAACTTTTGTTTTTCCAAATTCCAAACAGTTAAGAGATTAAGATAATTAAAAGGTAATTTTGACTTTTGATGTTATAAGCTGCAATGTGGTGACAGATATGAATACAAATGATCTTAACAAGCATGAAGCAACAGGTTTAAACCACTGCACCAACCTTAACCACAGATTGACCAATGATCCAAACACACTTTTGCAACTGATTTGCAAATTCACATGAGCTAATCTCGAGAGTATACATGAACTAAAATGAGTTTCTCATGGCTAAATAGGACCGAGTAGGTAGGTTATGAACACAAACAAGAACTAAAACTCAAACAAGCGGATGATCCAAACACCACTTTAGAAATTGATTAGCATTTTAAACCGAGTAAACTCATCGAATCGGTATAATCCAAGGCTTAATATGATTTAAGTTACCCTAATTACACTAAGTAAACAAGTTTAATCCATTAATGATCACAGATACAAACACAAACACAATATGTAAACCGAGTTAAAAAATGGAAATGAGATATACTCACAAGGACCTAGCTTATGTTGCAAAGCTAAAACCAAACCCATAGTTGCTATTCTACTCCATCTCCAACCCAAAACCAATCAACGCATCAACATAAATCCAAATCCACCTTTGCTTGAACCAAATCCTCTGCATGATTGACTTTTGTTGACCATTTAAGATTTGAGTGAATTTTAAGATTGAAACAAATATAAGCTCACAATAAGCTATAATGACTTAAATGAACCTAATCAATCCACTTTAACAAGTTTAACTTAACAAGGCTTAATTTGGAATTTCAACTTTAAAATTGCAAACTTGAGAATTAATGGTACAAACTTGAAACCGAGGTTGAAATAAGTTCAAACTACATTAATTAAACAGAATACAAGCTAGGATTTTAACTTTAGAAATAAACTAAGATCATTTGAATAAAAACGACATACAGGAATTTTAAAAACTAACTACTACTTTATTCTTGTTTCTTCTTCCTTCTTTTATACCCCAACAGCTTCTCTCTCCTCTTCTGATTAAATCCCATTAATAATTTCAACCATTGGATGCTTTTAGTGGATCTCAGCCTTCCATTTCTTTTTGGCGGGAAAATTGTTTTTGACAGTTGGAGGAGATTGAGTGTTAGGGGAGGGGATGCAATTAATGTACCTTGGAGTGTTGTTGATGGAGTGATAAGGTGGGTGGAGAAATGAGCTGGAGCAGGGGGTTGAGTGTTGCAGGGATTTGCAGAAATAGTTGGTGAAGAAGAGAAAAATTTGGCGCGGGGTGTTTGTTTTTGACTTGAGTTGACTGGTCTTAATATCAAAGGGAAAGGGTCCAAATTGAAGGGGTCCAAGGGGTTAATGGCAGGGTCCCAATGGGTTCAAGGTCCAAAAAGGTATAAAGGTTATTAATAATCCAGGGACCAATTGTGTAAATTCTGAAAATTGAGGGACCTATTCTGCCAATTATGCAAAGTTGATCCAAGGGCTAAAATTGACAAGTTTCAATAGTACAAGGACCAAAGCTGACATTTTCAAATTTCCAGGGACCATTTTTGCCAATTTTCAAACTTGAAGGACCAATTTTGTAATTTCCGCAAACTTTTTATATTTTTCACCAAAGGACTAATTTTGACAAGTTATGATTTAAAAAGGACCTTTGGTGACTTTTCTTTGAAATTTTGACTCGGGGACTATTTTTGACAATTTTAGAAACTTGGGGACTGAAGCGCCAATTATGCAAACTTTGCTCATTTATCATCGATTTTAAACATTTTCCATCCGAAACATATAAAATGCAATTTTGGAATATTTTCAATATTTTGATGCATTTCGAGCATTTTAGACGTTTTGCAGTTCAGATTGACCAAAAAATGATGAGTATTTACACAGTCATCATAGCGTCACACGTGAATGGTTACAATGAGACCTATAAATTCAAAACAAAGTAAATTACAAAAGTAATGAACATTGTTGACTTTCTTGAAGCGCAGAGTCTCTGTAGTCTAGATACTGAGGCAAACTTGAAGTTTTCCCTTCCGACGATCTCGGCATTAGATCTTCTTGTAGCTCTGAACTTCAACAGTAACGGTCTAGTTAGGTTGTTACTCCCTCCTAACTAGTGAGCCTTTTTTTCTTTTTCTGCTCCCTTCTGAACCGACAACACTCTTCCAACACGTCTTTAATCTTCAGACACGCAGCGGAGAAAGTAAACTCTTGAATGTACAATGGTTGTCGTTCTGGGATCATCATAACAACATAACTCACTTAGTATTGCATCCAAGTTGGTAAAAACCCGATGTACACCACACTACTTCTCCTTCTTCAGTCTTAAGCAAAAATCCCTTCGTAATCCAATCACGGAAGATGAAATACCAACTTCTCCCTCCTGATGGTTGCGAGCTATCGAAATCATCACAATGTTGCGTACATACCGTATTACCTTCTTGATGCAATATTAACATCATAGCTTGATAACAATTCTGTGAGAATATGTCGCATAAATACTCTCAATAATTTTCTCTAACCAACCTTTTATCGAACCTCCTTTGAATTCACCGGCTAATTGTAATGTCCACATATGGAGATAGCCCAGTACGACTAACTTGAAAAGGAAGTAAACATCCCAACTTGTGACTTGCTGCTTGTTCTAAATTTTTTAACAATCCACATCTTCGTGTGACACTGAGCACAACAACGTAACTCCTTAAAGTGATGGTTACACACTGTGAGCACTACAACGTAACTCCTTACAAGTTATAACCAGATTTTCAAATTTCATAAAGTGCTTCAACAAGTTATCTTGAGACATGCATCCAACCAACCATCGTCTCAAAGATAAAGAAGTCCACCCGTGAAATGTCACTTCAATTCCTCATCAATAATACCGTACTAAAAACTTCGTAGTCATTTTTTCAGATTTCACGCAAGCCGTGAATTATGTATCCCTCTGTGAAATTTTCAATACCAAGAAATACCACTCATTTACCATATATTATCACAAATTTATATCCAATAAATCAAATTCGGATAAAATTTTTGATAGATCGTTTAAGCTTGAGTAACACATCAGTCTAACCATTCAAATTAGCCCAAACCGGATAAAAGAAAAAGCAGCCCATATACGAGTTGAGAATCCCACGTCCAACACAAAAGGCAAACCCAATCACTGTTGATATTACCCGGGTCCAAAAGAAATGCAACCCGATCCATGAGATCCTACCACATCCGGTTATAAGATATTCTCACTTAACATATCATCAAACCTAAACCTAATATCACTTAAGACAAAAGGCGCCTACACCCATCTCATCTTATCACTTTGTCTCACCCAAATCAAATATGGTAAAAGAAAACGTATCTCCATATCATCCCAGTCTCAATCAAAAACTGAACAAATCGTATAGCAAAGTTCTTCATCTCACATAACTTATATAAGTTGAATAAATACCAACTTGTACTCAACCGCACCTTTACCTAGATTTTCATTATAGAACGAATCAAGATCGCGTCTTCAAGATCCTAAGGGAAGGTTTTTGTTATGTCAATTTCGATTGTTGATATGGACGAACCTAAGAAAGAAACTAACAAACTTGTTAGGTTTCTTCTCATTTGTGTTCGGATATTTAAGGAAACAAGGTTTCCAAAAGAATCTATGATGAATAATCTGAGATTCGTTTTTGTTAAATCGTTTGTTGTTTCAGTGAAAAGAGTTGGGAGTTTAGGCTAGATAAGTTGATGTAGTGGATGATTTAGGGTCGAATTTGTTTCACTCGTATGAATCAGTTTGATGGCTGTATGAATCAGTTTGATGTAGTGGATGATTTAGTAAAATATATGTACAATAACTAGTGTTTACACATTGGGTAAATATATACATAACTAGTATGTATTATAATGGGTAATATAAATGGGTAGAAACTTAAATATTTGACCCATTGACCAAATACATTGAATGTAGTTGGGTATAACCCAAAGTCCATGACCCATACCCATGGAGCATGACCCATAACCCATTTCATGACATCATGCTTAAGTCATATATGGATATTATCCATGACCCATGGACTAGACGCATTGCATCTTGTAGATACATTGTATATACTTGGATACCCATGATCCATAACCCATGACCCAAAACCCATGGGCAAAAGGGAGCGTCCCACTTATCCCCAATAATACACTAGACGAATCCCTCAAGTGAGGGATCCGTGGGATCCATGGAATAGTAGCTTTTTTTCCTCTATAAATAGTGAGCCATTTCTTCCTTTCGGGTTGCCACTCCCACACATACTTTCCCCAAGTATTGTAACCTTCTAACCACAGATACTAAGGATCTTTCTATGTAGTTTGTCTTTTGTTTTTGTGTGATTCTATAGGTTCCTCTTAAAGGCGAGATCACCACTTCTTGAAGTCAAGCAAGCTCAAGTCCATGAGTTACCATGCTTCGTCATCATCAAGACAACTGAGGTTCTCTTGTTGATACTTCTTTCTTCCTCCATAGAAGTGTTGTGTCTAAGGCATTAGTAAAGAATGCTAAAGGAGTCAAGACGAAGGCATTTGTGAAAGGTGCCAAGCGTCCGTGTCAAGGGAATTAGTGAAAGATGCCTAGAAGTCAAGTCAAGTGACATTAGTGAAGAATGTCAAGGTTGTATACTCGATGAGGTGCATCAATATAAAAATAGAGATAGAATGTATCCAAGGATATTGATATCCTTGATGGTGTTGTAATAAGGATATTGATCTCCTTTGGGGTTAGGTGTTGTGTAGTGTTGGGTAGTAGTTCCTCCATCGTAATGGAACTCGGTACTTAGCCTAGTACCGGATATAGGGTAGGAGACGTTGTGGTAGGTGTGGTTCTCCTTTGTGAAAGAACCCGGTGGTTAGCCTAGTACCGGAAAAAGAGTAGGCGACGTTGTGAAGGCTTCTTCGCCATAAGGAGTTGGTGTCGTGTAGTGATTACGAACTCTCGAGTAGGTGACTCGAGGAGTGGAGTAGGGCAAGGAAGGTGTCCTTGTAGCCGAACCACTATAAATACTCGTGTCGTGGTTATGTGCTTCTTACTCTTTATCTTTCATTACACATTTATATATTTATCTATCATTTTCCAACACACACATCCAAATAGATTGACATAAGTTGATCTAAATATTTTAAAACAAAGTTTTAATTGGTAAAACTATTCAACCCCCCCCCTTTCTAGTTTTCCACATGATGGATACACATGTACTAAATGACAATTCATGTGATCCCCTTCTCGGGCTAGGTAACACAAGCCGAAATGGTGAGGATAGTATGGAAATTATTAAGGAATTAATGGCTAAATGTACACAATTGTCACAAGCAGTTCTTGGCCTCCAAAAGCTTACAACTAATCAAGGTGCAGAAATTAAAAGCTTGAAGCAGAGAGTTAGATTTTTGGAAGATGTTCATAGGTCAAGAACTCATACATTCAGGAGGTTGGAGAAGGTAGGAACTGCACAAAGGGTGAGTCCCCCTGATGAACCAAGTTTGGGGGAGGATGCTCCCAAACAGGGGAGGAAGGAAGATATAGCAGTTTCAGGGGAGGCTCAGGGTAATGAAGGTGAAAAGATGGGTCATTTGGAGGATGATATGGATCAAGGTATAGAGCAGGATCAAGAAGTTGAAACTACAAAAGTGGCTGAAGAAAGTACTGCTGTAGGGAATGAAACTACTGCTAGTGTTGAAGAACCTGCTGCTAATACAAAACTACCTACTGCTGGATATGTTGCTACTCAAGAAGATCCTACTGTTGAAGCATTTGAACCTACTGCTGATATTCCTACTTCCACTGCTGGTACATAAGAGGCATTAGATGAAATAACTCTAGTTGAGGTGATGATTGATATGAAGAAATCAAGCCAATGGTCAAGAGTACAATCAAAGAATCTTCTGATGCACCAGTTAAAGCTACTCAACCATCACCACAAACAACAAAGGCACCTGTTAAAGGTGTAGTCATCAAAGAACCTGTCTTCACATCCAAGAAAATCTCTACACAGCCATAGTAAGAAGACGAAGGCAAAGGAGTATTGGTTGAAGAGCCTGAGCTTGAACCTGAAATAACTATGGAGTTTTGGCTAAAGGAGAAGATTGCAGAGCATGATGCTAAAGTTGCAGCTGCATTACAAGCTGAAAACCAAGAAGTTTTAGAGCAACAAAGAATAGCAACTAAGAATGAAGCAAAGACATTGGCATTATTAGCTCAATGGAATGAAGAAAGGATCAGATGTGATGGAGATGTGGAGATGGCTAAAAGGCGTACTGAGGAAGACCAACAGCAGTATACTATAGAAGAGAGAGCTAAATGGCTCAAGGAATTTATAGATCAAAGAAGAAAGTTTTATGTTGTAGAGAGATTGAAAAAGAAAATGCTCAGACCACCAACAGTTATGCAAAGAAGAAAGGTTCATTCATATTATTTGAAGAACATGAAGAGCTACAAATTGAATCAATTGTCTCATCTTCCTGATAGTGAGGTTGAGAAATTGTATGAGAAAGTTAGAAAAGAGATAGAAGCTTTTATGCTTATGGAGACAGAAGAACCTATACAAGAGAAAGTGATGGAGCAAACATAACAGGTGGAAAAGGATAAAGTAGTGGAAAAGGTAGAGCAGAAGGAAAACGTAGAGGTTAAGAAGGAAAGTTCTAGTTCTGGTGTAAAGAGAACTGGAAGTGTGTTGAAAAGTGTTGGAAGGAAGAAGAGAAAGGCAGATAGGTCTAAAGCCGTTGAGCAAGATGATGATTCAGAGCATGAGAGTTGAGGAAAAACAAGAAGAGAAAACATGTGATGCAGAGGACGAAGAAAAATTGTAAGCTCTTACAGTTCTATCAAAAACAAGTGAACCTGAAGTGATTAATGCAAAGCCTGTAGGGATCAAATATCCTATTATTGAAGTTACTTCTGGGATTAGAGATGGGAGTGAATTTTATTGGGATATCAAAAGGACTAATGGTAAAAACTACAGGTTTCTTAGGTTTTTGCAGATGGTTCAACATTTTGATAAGGATGACCTCGTGACTCTCTGGAAACTGATAAAGGAAAAAGATGGTGGTGTTTATCCAAAGAAAGAATATGACAGAGTAATCTGGAACTATTTGGAAGTTATGTTTGAACCAAGTCATAAAGATGTGGAGTGGAAAAAGCTTAAATATACCACAGTTCAACAATGGAGATTGTATCAATGTTGTGAAGTTCATGTGTTGTTTGCTCATGGCCTGGAGATCTACATGCTTGGAGAAAAAGATTACCCTGCTCTCAACTTAAACAAACCAATTGTAAGTCAGATGCTACAACCAAAGGAAATTGCAAGTGCAGTATGATTACTTTTCTGATGATCAAGCTTACTATTTGTTAAAGAAGTATGAAAGAGTTCTTAATCCAAAGAAGCAGAATTGATATGTTTGGAAGCATCCTCCTAGTGATTTTTCAAGCTAAGTAGGAAACTTGATGATTTTGGAAAGAAATATCAAGTTTAGGCGAGGATTGTTAGGTTTTTGAGATACTGCTGCTCTTGGAAGATTCAACTGCTCTTGCTGCTTATGTATTCAACCTACTGCCAGGTGTTGCTGGAAATGATCAAAGAAATACACTAAGTGGTAAATACTGCTAGATCAAATGAAACTATTGTTGGTATAAAGTTTGTACTGCTGAAGACTAAGTACTGCTAGAGTAAAGATATCTAATGCTAATTTATTTTAAACTACTGCTGGAGTATTAGTGTCGGGTTGTATTTATGGAATGACGTGTACCTATTATTTAGATAAACATAAAAAAGATTCTATAAAGATATACATTATATAGGAAGTCATTGTAACCGACTAGGACTCCTTAATCTATAAAAAGAGAACCTAGTTCATTGTTTAGAGTACGATTAGTTTAAGTGGCTTCAAGGTTGTAAACCCTAATACTATTAAGAGTATTCGTATTATTCTAATAATATTGAAGCGTTTGGTTCTTAATCATTGTGTTATTCTTAATCATAAAGTGTTATATTTCGCGTGATACTTTGTGAATCAAACAGTTTCTTAACAGATTCTATAAATAAGATCTATATTTACAAGTGTAAATTGGGATCAACAGAACATGTACACCTCCTGATGGAAGGCACTGAGCTAAACCAAATTGACATGGAATCTAAATTGTATCACGCATTTGATATGTTCACTATTGACCCAAAGGAATCCTTAGAATTATAGTATCATCATTTCACCAACATATTCAATGACCTGGAAAGAAACAACATTATCTTACCAAGGATTGCTATTAATACAAAGGTTCTAAACTCTTTAGGTCCAAATTGGCATAAATATGTAACTTTTGTTTGTCAGGCCAAGAACATTCACGATGTGAAATACATATTGTTTTTTGATTATTTGAAGCACCATCAATCTGAATTTGAAAAAGATTGAGCTATTCATGGAATGATTCAACCTCCTACACCTCCAAATTCATTAGCACTCATGGCTCAATCTTATCCATTTCCATATCCACAAACCAATCACGCATTTGTTCAACAAAAACATATCTTTACCTACCCTCAACAATCACCTAGCACCCAAATCATTTCATATGACTCACACCAACAATCCACCAATAGTCAAATTGTTTCATATGATAACACAGGCACACTATACTATGCACAAGAAATTGATGAAGATGATGAGGCATTCGTAGCATGGAATCAAGGATTTGCATTCATTGCTGAGAATGACTTGAAACATGAGTTTTTCGAGGGTAATTTAAGCTCTAAACTCATACATTTATGATCAATTATTACCTTAAATCACCCATTTTCACATTTTAGGTACTTGGGACGCGAAAGATGAAAACCAGCATATTTTGGGCTATTTTGGACAAGAAAACGAAATTCTATGTCGACACACAAAGTTCAAGCTCACGAAGACTAAAGACCTAATCAAGTGGAGCCTCATTTGAATGACCACCCCTTAGGGGGAGATTGTTAGCCTTAACAGAAAGTGATGGTCATTTACAGCTAGGAACTTTGTAACGTGTCTTAAATATTATAATAGAATAGTCAATAGGCTCGTAGATTGGGCTAAGCTAATAGGTTAGTGGTTATGTTAAGCTAGTCCTTAATCCAATTTAATCCAATCCAATCCGAGTCCAAAACGAGCCCATGCCAAGCCCATTGGGGCATTTTACTTGTACTATAAATACACCTAAATTGACACATTTGAGGTGTGTGCTTGAGTGTATAATTTTGTGTTTTTCTTATGGAATAAAAGTTCTCTTTTCATCTCTCATTCTCTCTAATCACATACACCAAGATTATAAAGATCCCAAGTGGAAGGAGGCTATGCAAAGAGAGATCACAGAACTTGAGCTGAACAACACATGGATCTACACCACATTACCTCAAGGTAAAGTGCCCATTGGCTGCAAATGGGTATTCAAGATTGTAACACCCCCAAAATTTCATAATCACAGCGAAAGACTAATTTGGGGTATTACGGGGAGGATCAGGGTCATATTCATAGAAAACGACTCAAAATAGACGTTTTTAAAAGTAATTAATTATTTAATTCAAATGCAAAAGCGTTTCCAATGTTTAGCAAAATACAAATGACAATAGTGTTTGTGATGACTGATTAATTTTTTTACACCAATGAGGCTCGGTCAAAATGCCCACTCTGTGCCTTCATTTCCAGCTTCAATTACCTGAGATAAACATGCTAAAAGTCAATAAAATTGTTGAGTGAATCCATAGTGTTTGTATTAATAATCATTTGAACACAAGGTGTAATCATTCAAATTAATCAATATGTATATTGCCATAAGTCTCATGAACTCAACATTAACGTATGTGTTAATATAAGGGTGCCCTCAGTGTAGGAGCTTGTCATTCTCCTAGTATAAGTCAAATAGTGTACATTTGGCTATCAATCTGGATAACACAAGGTTATCTATCCAGCTAGCTCAAATGGTTTGTCAATTCCTAATAGATCTATTCACAGTATTCGCGTTCACTCGCAAGTGACTAAGGTTCATAATAAGAGGGGCTTTATAAAGGGGCAACAGTGTGTCTTATGCAATAACATTCAGGATAGCATACATAAAAATACTTGTGTTCTAGTTGTAGCATGTATCTCCCCACGGGTTTGTAAAACATATAAAATGTGGGACTATGAACTTACCTTGATTGAGGGTAAGTTTAGATAAGCAAACGATATCAAGTGCAATTCGGAAACGGCTCCAACACACAACCTAAAAAATAGTAAATAGCTCAGACTGTCGCTGGTTTGGGTGGTTTTGAAATGTTTATAATGCTTGAAGCTTATAAAAACAATATTTCGTCTTGACCCTTACGGGGAATATTTACACTTTTTAGTCCCTGTACTTTGGTATATTTAAACTTTTGGCCCAAGTAATCAAATGAGTTCACTTTCATAAATGATTTCCAATTATTTACCATTTTCACCCTCAAGTTATCAAAATGACAGTTTTGATATACGCTTATGAAATATTACACCTTTAGTCCTTGAACTTTAACATAATTACATTTTTAACTTTCATCAAATATGACATTTTATCACCCTTGGTTGTTAAATGTTTCATTCCCATCCTCAAATTATCATTTTGGTAGTTTTGACACCCTTTTATGAATAATTACAAAATTAGTCCTTTAACTTTATAAGTTTACACTTTTAGTCCTTTTTTAATAAAATGTGATATTTTAGTACTCTTTATATCAAAATAGTCAACATTTATCTTTAGTTTACTGAATTTACTAATTTACCCTCAATTTTACCAAGTTGACAGTTTCAGTCCTTGTATTTATATATTTTGCAAAATATTCCTTTTTCCATTTTAAAAGTACATTCTAAGTCCATCCACTTCCAAATTTAAATTTTTGACTCAAAAACATCCATACATTCTCTTTCTATCCTCAGTTTCCTGATTTGGTAGTTTTCACCCTCAAGCTCCAAAATTGACACTTTCAACCCTTTAACTTTACAAAAATTATATTTTTAGCCCGAAACCAATGTTTAGCTTATGTTATCATTTATTTAGCTTATCTTACTTCCAGAATCTTGTTAAGCTTTTAGAATGGCTTATTTGGGGGCGTTATGAGCTTATTTAGTTGTTGGGCCTTAACGAACAAAACGAAGGCCCAATACTGTTTTTTGTGGCCCAATGGGCTTAGGGTTTTGGGGTTTGTTCTATGCGCTTATCATGGAATTATTCCAATTTACATCTTAGCTTATACATGGCTTAAAATGAAATTGCTTAATTAGAGCTTATGGGCTTTAGGCCCGTTAAGGTTGTTTAAGGGTTTTGAGATTCTGAGCTAGTGAGCCAAGTGTTGAGCTTGTAAAAGCTATCAAACGAGCTTGTTAGGGTGATCCATTAGTACCTCTTGTTAGTCTAGAGTATAGAGAAACATTTTGTATAATTTTTTTGGCATGGTGTACGTGTGGATATAGTTTTACAAGGTCGTTTCTAATAACAAAATCTATTTTGTAATGTGAGTTACACTTGACAGTTTTGTGAGTTGTTCCAAGGGACTAAAGGAACATATGGTATTAAGTGTTTATGTGCTAGCGTGAGTGTGTAGCAATTGTTTAGACTCATTCACGGACATATAGAGATTCAAGTGAGCTAGTTCATATGCTTTAGTTTTAATGAGAGGTCATGAAACAATATGTAAAGCTTATCATGTTTTTCAATATGTTATCACATGTTTCATATATCACAAAAATTAACTAAGTGTTGGAGAAACTTACAACACCTCAAGGGTGGGTAGGAACTTGGTGGTGGTGTGATGGGGGAGGCAAGGTAAGTGTGAGGGAGCTTTGTAACCCATTAGAGCGTGCACCAAAAATTGGGGAGGGCTTCTTGGATGGCTTGTACTTGCTATGGGTCACCTAGGACTTGCTTGGTTCTTCTCGACTTGTCACAGGCATTGTTGCAAAAATCGGCCAAATCGGTCGATTAATCGGTAACCGGCCATACACCTTGTAGAATTTTGAAAATCTATCAAAAAATCGGCCCGGTAAAAAATCGGCCAAATCGCTCAAATATCGGCCTAATCGGTCAAAAATCGGTCGAATCGGTCAACTTTAAAAAATAATAATTTCACTTTTGACGCACAATGGGGATCATTTATTTCACTTGTAACGCACAATGGGCCTTATAATCAGAACTGGAGCCTTTTATCGAGGTTTGGAAACGTAGTAGGCTTGGAATCAATTAAGATATTTAGTTTGGTCTCCAGAAATACCCAAAACTTGCAGTAAATGCCAATCCGATTAATCACCGATTAATCCCGCCTTGACTGATTACTCGCTGCAGGGTGGTCAACCGCCCGTCAACCGATTCACTATTTTTGCAGCATTGGTCACGGGAGCAAAAGAGAGTTTGTGATTGAGTTTTGAGTTTGGACGTGCAATATGGTTTGCATGGAGTTGTATATTTGTAACTTGGGTGAGATAGAGACAAGTTGGGGAGGCAAAGGGAATTTTGGAAGAGGATAGAGGATGAGGGGTGGAGTAGTATAGGTCCTAGAGGTACTTGAGTGATGTACAATTTGGGTTACAAGTGTATGTTGGTTCGCCTGAGGGTCTGATAAGGCAAAGGGGTTCTAGAAAACCATTTTATTTCATGTACAAGAGGACTAAGGAGCCAAGTGATGTTCTAATGTGTTATACTTAGTCACATAATTGGATTTGAGGTCTTGGTTAGCACTTTGGGTTCAAGGTTTGGAAGAAGGTGCAAGGGTTCGTTTGGTTTAGGAGTACCCAAAGGGTCCAATCAACATTTTAACGTGTCACATTTTGTTATGGGACATTATGGAAGTCGAGAGACACTCATAAGATCATATATCATAGTTGTGAATGCATGTTGAGTGTTTAAAATCACTCAGGAATGAGTTTGAAATGTTTTTTGGTTGAGTTTAGTAAACTTAGGCGTTTTTAGGATTAGTGAGAATGCGTTTTACTTTGACCTTGGTTCACTGTTCATATATACGTATATATGATGTATTTTGGTCGATCATGATTCTTTGGAGTATATAGAATGAGTGGTGCGATTTATTTCATATGTTGTGTATACGGATTTTGAATAAAGTACTCAAAGTAAACGTGATTGTCTCGTGTATATGTTAAGTTTAATAACGTAAATGGGCCTTTATTGGGCTTGCGTTTTGGTTAAGCCCAATTGTAGGTTATTAGGGTCTGTTTGGTGTTATCTAGGCTTAGCATTGGGCTAGGTGTGTTATTTGGGCCCAAGGGGTGTTAATGGGCTTAAGTTGGTGTTGTAGGGCCAATAAGAGAGATGTGGGACCAAGGGGGGGTTGTGAGTTTGTTGTGTCGTTGTAGTGGTCAAAACGGTATTGAGGTTTGATTTGTACATAGTCTACAATATCATAGTATGTGTGTGAGCTCATTTCAAAGAAAAATGTGAATCATATAACATATATTAATTCGTTGTTGCACAGTGTAAGCAAAAGTTTTATATTTTGCCTAAAAATGGGTGTGTAAATAGTAATATGTAATTAATCTTTGATTAACGTTTATTAATAATTGGGGATTTTTACACGATGTTACAGTACCTTCCCGTCATTCAAATTCCGTCCCGGAATTTAAGTTTGTGGTGATTGGTGGGTGTTGATTACAGGAATAAGTGTGGGTATTTGGCGCAAATTTGATCTTTACGCTCCCAAGTATACTCGGGTCCGCGCTTGGAGTTTCATCGAACTTTAACAATGGGGATGCGGTTTTGTTTCAGTTGTTTTACTTCCCTATCCATAATCTCTACTGGTTCTTCGGTGAAAGTGATTTTGTCGTCGAGGCGTATCTCTTTTAGTGGAATTACGAGAGATTCGTCTAATAAGCATTTATTTAAGTTTGAAACATGAAAAACATTGTGCACTCTCCTGAGGTCTTCGGGAAGCTCTAGCTGGTAACCATTGGGCCAATCCTTTCCAGGATCATGAATGGTCCAATGTACTGGGGATTTAAATTCCCACGCTTTCCAAAGCGCATTGTTCCTTTCTAGGGGGATACTTTCAACATAACCCCGTCTCCTATATGGAATTCCATTGGTTTCCGTCTCACATCAGGATAACTCTTTTGTCTATCTCTAGCAGCTTGCAGACTCTGCCTGATTTGAAATATCTTTTCAGTTGTATCGTGAATTAGTTCAGGCCCGGTGAGTTGTATTTCTCCTACTTCAGTCCAGAAAATAGGTGATCTACACTTTCATCCGTATAGTGCTTTGAATGGAGCTGCCTTAATACTGGCATGATAGTTGTTATTGTATGATAATTCAGCCAATGGCAATTGTTTATCCCAACCTTTTCCAAAATCAATCACGCATGCTCTCAGCATGTCCTCTAGGGTTTGAATTGTTCGTTCACTCTGCCCATCGGTTTGGGGATGATGTTCAGTGCTCATATCTAGTCGAGTGCCCAGGGCTTTTTGCAATGACTGCAAAAACCTGGAGGTGAATCAGTATCTCTATTTGAAATAACGGATATCGATACTCCATGTCGAGTCACTACTTCTTTCATATATAATTGTGCGAGTGTGTTTACTCCGTTAGTTTCTCGGAAGGGTAGAAAATGCGCAGACTTCGTGAGTTGATCTACAATAACCCATATAGTGTCCAATCCGGTGGATGTTCTTGGGATTTTGGTGATGAAATCCATTGTAATTTGTTCCCATTTCCATACTGGGACCTTTCACAAAACCAGTTCCACTTTCTGGCATGTTGTAAATCTTTTCATTGGGTCGGTTCTCTTCTTTAAGAGCTTCAAACTGTGCTTGGAGAATCTGTGACGAGAGTGGTGAACAAGTCATCATTCCCAATGATCGAAATCGGAGGGGTTTGATGCGCTCCTTTCTGCTCAGAGCATCAGTTACAACATTGGCTTTCCTTGGGTGATAGCGAATCTCAAAATCGTAATCGTTGAGCAGCTCTAACCATCGATGTTGTCGCATGTTTAACTCCTTTTGATTAAGAATGTGTTGTAAACTCTTGTGATCCATGAATACCGTGTACTTGGTACCGTACAGGTAATGTCTCCATATCTTGAGAGCAAATACTACTGCTCCTAACTCTAGATCATGGGTGGTGTAGTTCTCTTCGTTCTTCTTGAGTTATCGTGAGGCATAGGCGATTACTTTGATCCTTTCATTAACATTGCACCTAAACCATGGTGTGATGCATCACAATACACTATGAAATATTTGCTTCCTTCGGGTAGTGCTAAGATTGGTGCTTCGCAAAGCTTTTGTTTCAAGAGTTGGAAAGTTGTCTCTTGCTTCTCTCCCCATTCGTACTTCTTGTTTTTCCGTGTCAACTCTGTTAATGGCTTTGCGATCTTTGAGAAACCTTGATGAATCTTTGTAGTAACCACCATCCTAAAATTGTCGAATTTTGTAGGGTTGGTTAGGAAGCCCATTCTTTCATTGCTTTGATCTTGGTGGATCTCGTGCATGCCTTGAATATTGATGATATGCCCGTAAATTGCACATCCGGATCCAAAGTCACACTTTGAGAATCATATAAATGTTACGTCTTGACCAATTCCAAAATGATTCTCAGGTGTTCAATATGTTCTTCTTGACTGCGGGAGTCGATGAGGATATCGTCTATGAATACGATCATAAACTTGTCTAAGTACGGTTTGCATACTCAGATCATCAGATCCATGAATACTGTTGGTGCATTGGTTAGGCTAAATGGCACCACTTGGAACTCGTAATGACCATAGAGTGTTCTAAATGCAATTTTGGGGATGTCTTCTTCGCGAACTCTTAGTTGGTGATATCCCGACCTTAAGTCAATCTTCGAGCAAATGCTCGAATCTTGTAACTGATCGAATAAGTCATCTATCCTTGGTAGCGGATACAGACTCTTCACTGTAAGTTTGTACAATTCCCGGTAATCGATACACATTCGGAATGATCGATCTTTCTTTTTAACGAACAATAATGGAGCTCCCATGGTGATTAACTCGACCGAATAAATCCTTTTTCTGACAGTTCTTTCAGTTGTTCGGAAAATTATTCCATCTCAGATGGTGCTAATCTGTAAGGTGCTTTAGCCACTGGTGCCGCTCCTGGCACTAACTCAATTTGAAACTCCACTTGACAAACTGGCGGTAGGCCGGGTAGATCTTCTAGAAATACTTCAGGGAAATCCTTGACTATAGGCACGTCTTCAAGTCGCTTTTCTCCCGACTTATTTATGAACTTAGGACCGGTGTTTTCAGTCTTTAAGTTTGGCTTTCCGTCCCCCTTACCTGTCACTTGAACCATAAATACTTGACAACCCTCATTTATGTACTTCACTGTTAGGATGAACAAGACAATACCGAATCGAGGCTTGCTTCGGCCGCCTTGGACAATAAGGGTTCCATCGTCTAAAGGCATATGGACGATTTTCTTGTCGCAAACTATTCTGGCATGGTGTTGAGATAGCCAATCCATACCAATAACAATATCAAAACTACCAAGCTGGATGGGCATGAGGTCGATAAGGAAAGGTTTGTCGTGTAGAATTATAGTGCAAACTTGGATTACGATGTTAGTGCCTATTATGACCCCATTAGTTATTTCGATGTCATAGGTGGTGTCTTATCGGCACGATAATCAAATAAAACTTTGGTATTTTGCTGATTTAGTAAAAACGTACCCGTGACGACGTCAGGGTCTCGTGGTGCACTCCCGTCTCCCATTGCATATACTCTTGCAGGTGCGGGTTGTTGGCATCTCGGTTGGTGCATTGATTCTTTTAATGCCCCCTTTCTCCGCATCGGTGGCACACTACAGTCACTGGTTGTGCATTTGCACCGGTGGCCCTACAATCAACAGTCTTGTGACCTGTTCTTCGGCATTTTCCGCACTTAGTAGTGCAAGGTCCGGTGTGGTGCATCTTGCATCGATTACATTGGGGTTGGCTTCCAGCATAAGGGATCCTTTCATTTAGTGCCGCAACATATGCCTTAGCAGCTTCCTGCTTGCGGTTTTGCTTATGGTGGTGGTTGTTGCAGTTATGTTGATAGTTGTTGTTACGGCGGTTGTTGTTGTTGCCTGGGTTGTTGTTGTTGTGATACATGTTGTTGTTGTGAGGGGTAGTTCTCGGATCATCAGGCTTCAGTTTGAGATCATCATGCCCCATGGCTGCCTTGCGCTTAGTTTCCCGGTCCAATAGCTTTTGGTCAATGATCATTGCCTCTTTAAGTGTGGTTGGCTTGGATGCAGTGACATCCCCTTCAATACTTGGAGGTAGACCCTCCATGTACTTTTACAATGTTCTATCAAGATCCGGTACCATATTTGGGCACCATGAAGCTAATTCTTGAAACCTTCTGTTGTAGGTTCTTAAGCCAATTCTTTTTACAACCAAATTATGAAATTCATCCTCCAACTTCTTGACCTCAGTATAGGGACAGTACTTCTTTAACATTTTTTGTTTAAGTTCGGACCAAGAGATCTGATGCTCTTCTTTATTACCCATGGTCTGTGTTATGGCATTCCACCACGATTGGGATTCATCCAGTAGTGTTCCCGTAGCATATGTGACCTTGCAGTTGTCCAGGCAACCGCCTCTCATGAACACAGTTTTCGAACACTCAAACCATTGGGTTAGCTCAGTTACTCCTTCCGTACCTTTAAAATAAGTTGGTTGACAGCTCATGAAATCTTTGTAGGTACATTTCGCGGGGTATGATGAGTGCTCTCTTGATGAACCATTATCTTTCTTTGGATCAGACCCTTGGAGTTGCTTGAGTTTCAAGTGCAGCTGCCATATTTCTATCAATACAACAACAAGAAAGCACAAGTTTAGATTGTTATATTAGGACCATGCTGGAATATCTCAAGCAAAGTTGATGCCATAATAGTATCCATTAGCGTCTATATAAATCTCAAAATCAGCGCATGTTCAAGGGCCATTATATGTGTATATGGGGTGATTAGTACTCAATATGGGATTACTAAGGAACAAACTGATGCATCATCTACAAAAACTGTGTTTGAGTAACTTTCTCTACATTAATCAATTTCTCTATCGAAACACTCGTTGTTAAAATTTTCTCATCTTTCACAATAGTTGGAGTTTAACAACTTTCTCTACATTCATCAAGTTCTCTACCGAAACACTCACTGTTAAAATTTTCTCAATTATATTTCATACACAACACATAAAGAATCATCACAATCATGGGTATCATCATGACATGTTTGAATACAATTCACAAGATACATGAATGTAAGATAACAACCAAAGAAGTTTAAACCAACATCAATATATAGTAAAAACCACAACCATAATATAACATTAATAACTTGATCTGTTTATGTGACACAACAAAATGATACAAGGTCTCTTATTAAGTTACACACAGTACGCTGAATGCCATAAAACTATACAAGGTGCGATCTACGTCTAACTTCTAGGAGTCTACTCTATGTTTCCCTAAACTCCGACATCTGATCCTGTAAGGCCTGTTGTCTGGCTCGAACATCTGATATGAGTGCTTCTAGGGTATTGTTAGTACAATTTGTGTGACTGGTTATAATGGGTCTGGACGTAGCTTACCAGACTGGGCCAGCAAGCCTTTGATGGGCTGGTTTTGTACTAATTCAAGTAATAAGAGTGACGTTCCGGCACAAGAAAGGTAAACCGTTAGTCTTACCGTGGGGACGGACCCCACAATTAGACTCCGGCGTGAGAGTAGGTACACATTCTTAAGAGGGAAAGTAGAAGTATGTGTGTGTAATTATGAGAGAGGAAGTTGTTGTACCTTATATGGGGATTAGAGCCACTTTTATAGGCGAGGTTTGCCGCTGGGGCTTCCTGGATTATCGCATGTAGTGGTTAGTCGCCAGAGCCGGACCCTTGGCGGACAAGGGTTCCGTGTTAATTGCGAATGCGGACGTAAGAGGTCTAACGGTTGAACGTTCAGCCCGTTATGTACCTTGCGCGCATCTCAAGGTCTGGGCCATAGCCAATTTAGTCATTGGGCTTACCGTAGGCCCAGGGTTTGTGATTGTTGGACCTGAGTCCAAGGTTTGCAACCATTGGTTTTGAGCCCAGAGTGTGCGTATAGTATGTATTGGGCATGGTAGACTTGTTGTACATACTATACGTCATCAAGTCCCCCAGTCTAGTATGTTCATTGCATGCGGATATTTGTCTCATGCGTTGAATGTCACTAGACTTGAGCTGACTAAGGGTTTCACCGTGCGTTCTTTTCCATTCCGGAAAAGCTTTTTTCTACCCTTAGGAACTGCTATACCATCTAGTCCCCCCAGTCTAGTATGTGCACTATGTGCAGATATTGTCGCATGCGGTGGATTTACTTAGACTACTTCTTGTAGGTCGATTTCTCTTTAGCATTCTCTAAGCGTTTTCATGACGCTCCCTTTCCTTGGGAGGTGTTTTTTACAGCGTGGACGGTTTACGGCTTTTCATGTTCTGGTTGATTTGACTCCGTTACCATCTTTATCCACGTCTCTATGATTTTGATCGTTGGATCAGATTGCTTTTGGACGCGTGTCCTTTTTTAGGGTTTTCTTGGTTCATCTTCATTCCATTCGTATAAATATGCCTTACTTTGTTTTTAGCCCATTTTTTCTTTTTACTGCTTTTTTTTTCTTTGTTGTGAACACCGTTCTTTGATCCGATCTTACCTTTGTCCGTATCCGCCTTCCAATTCCTCAGTCAGGTTAGATTCTTAATTCCCTTTTTCTTTTTCCGTTATGGGTACTTTTTCTTCTACCAAGTCTAAACTATCCCATAAGGCACTTGATCGTTTCTGTATTGATTATTCGATTCCGCGCTTTGTTCATCCGAAATTGCCTGATCCTGACAAAAGTATTCGTGAAGCGCCGAATGGAAAAATCGGTGTTTATACCCGTTTCTTTGAGTTTGCTAATTTCCGCCTTCCCTTGTCCTCTTTTCTTGTTTTGATTCTTGACTACTATCGTATTCATATCTCATGGCTTTTGGTCATTGGTGCTGCTAAGGTTTCTCAATTTGAAATTCTTTGTTTTGCACTTGGTATTGAACCCTCAGTTGGTTTGTTTAGGTGTTTTTATATCTTGTCTCGGAGTCATGGCTGACTTTCTTTTAGTAAACGTGTTGATAGCTTTGGTGTTTGCTATACCAAGCCCCTTGATTGACTCATCTGCTTGTCCCTCTATTCATCCTTTCTTTGTTGGTGGAAATCTTCCTAAGGATGCCACCCCTACGGATACTGAGTTTGATGTTGAACATGTTGCCTCCCTTGTTACCAATGCTTCTTCCTTTGTTAAGTTTCCGGAGCCTTTCTTTAGTTTGGTTGGGTTGAGCCATAATTATACTTTGGGCAATGACTTTTATCCCGTGTTTTATGATCAAGAGAATTGGGGTGGGTATACCGTATCTACATTTTTCCTTTTACTAATTTATTCTTGTTTTCTTCTGATTTGTGTTCCTTCGTTGTCTGTTTACTGCAGTTACGGATTTGTTGTCTTTGGTTAAGCAAAAGAACCCTTTGGAGTTGCTTGTTGATACTCGGCCACGGGAGGAGGATGAAGTTCCTTTGCTAAAATTGACCGAAGGTCAAACTGTTTCTCTTGCCCCTCCTTCCTCTGGTGAAGCTGGTCGTGCAGCTACTTGTTCGGAAATCGGAGTTTCTCGATCGTCTGGTGATGTTGTCCTGCGACCTGACTATTCAGCTTCTGATATTGGTTTTGACAGTGGGGTGGCTTCTGGTTCTGGTAGGAAGAGGAGGAAAGTTGGCATCAGCCTTGTCCATCCCCCTAAGAAAGCAAGGAGCGACCTTAACGCTTCTGGTAGGGCCTCTACTGGTGGTAAGTCGTCAGAGTCCATTAAGAAGTTGCTAGCTCAAAGTTCGCAAACTCTTGAATATTGTTTAAATGCTTTTCCCACTCATTCTTCTTGTTTTCCTTTATTATCAACTACTCCCCTTTATGAAGCTGGGACGTCCACTGAATCTGGTTTTGGTTTGCTCCATCTTGATGGTTCTCCTTCCGGGTTTGTTTTTTATGCTTTTTGTTTTTTCGTAATTCCTTTGTCTTTCCTCTCTCATTTACTTGTTCTTTACTTTTTTATTCGCAGTTCTCCTGCGCCCGTTATGACGGATGTCGTCATTACTACTGTTCATTCTATTGATAAGGGGAAGGGTCAGGGAGACATTCCTTCCTCTCTTCCGGACAGCCTCTCTCCGGTTGGTGGTATTTATCCGATTCTTGATGATCTTTTGGATCTTGATGTTTCAGCTGGGGACATTTGTACCGTTGATGATCCAGACGCTGGTTCTTCATCGGTTGTTCATATTCCAAAATGGAAGGTTTCTAAAAGTTCGCTTCTTGATGATGTTGATGAGTGCCGTGTTATGGTGGACGAGTTCACTCCTCCTACCTTCTTTTCCGCTATCCGTGATATGGGGTATGAGCGCCTCCTTGGTGAGTTTAATGTTGTTGTGGCGCGACAATTGTGCTTTAGTTCTGAAGTTCGTCAGCGTTTAGAATATAATGCTATGGAGCGGAAACGCTTATTGTCTTTGTTGGCAAGCAAGGATAAGGAGATTTCGGCTCTGGAGTCCAAAGTTGCCAATGCTATTTCTTCTAGGACGTCTTCTGTTGTTGCGTCTTTAGCAGCTTCTGCTGCAGAGCTTTCGTCTTTAAAGAACCGGAACTCTGTGCTTCAGGAGGAACAAAATTCTCTTCGAGCTGAGGTGGCAACACTTCAATCGTCTCTTGATGCTAAGGATTCAGAGTCATCGACTTTGAGAGCTGAGGTTGTTGTTCTTAAGTCTCAGAATTCCAATCTTTCCGGATAGGTGTGCGTCCGTGTGCTCTTATTTTTTTTTTTTTTGTCTTCTGAATTTGTTTTGCTTGTAGATACGGACTTTGGAGGAGTCATGCTCTGAGCTCCGCAGCCGAGCTCCATCCTTTGCTGCTTTGGAGGAGGAATTCTGTAAGATTCAGGACGCTAAGATGGCCATACTTATGCGGAAGGTTGATTCGGCCGTTGCTGACTTGTATGCCTTGGCCAATCATCTTGATGAGGAGTTTTATCCTCGATTCCTTACGCTATTATCTAGCCATCGTTGGTTGTTAACGAACGGTATGAGCCTCGTTGTGTTTAAGTGCTTAAAATCTTCAGAATATACTGCGGCAATGGCGAAAGTTATTGAGCGTGCCATTGACAAGGGTATGCAAGAAGGCTTAGCTGCGGGCATCATTCACGGTAAGGAGAAAAGAAAACTTGCTGAGCTTGCTGCATATAATCCTTCCACGGAAGATCACTATGTTTCCGCTGTGAGGGCCCTTGAAAATGTGGAATTTTCTTTGCTCTCCGTGCTTAAGTCCAACAAAGATGCTGGTATTGCGGAAGTTATGGACCTTCTCCGTGTTGATGGGTCTTCTGCGAATGCTCCTATAATTGCAGGGTTACAGCCGGATATTGAGCAACTCATCATTCCTATTTATGATAAGGGTAGTAATGCTGTTATCGGTAGCAACCCTTTGTCTTGCTCTTTGGAGGTTGTTCGGAAGAGAGTTGATCAGGTTAGAAAACGCCTTGCTACTTATCGGTTGTCTGTTGCCGATGTTACAACTCTTCCTTGATCGTTGTCCGCTCGTAGCGTGATGGGTGTGGAAACATCTTCGCTAGTGAGTTAGCATTTGCTTGCTTCGCTTTGCCGCTTGTGCCTCTTCCTGTCAGCACTTCTGATATTTCCGCAATACCTCTTTATGTTGAATATTATGATGTTGGTGGTTCCAACACCCTTTTCGAGGTTGCAAATGATCCACTTTATGGAGTTAGCGAGATCTCCACTGTTCTGTCTGAGCCTTAAGCGAGTGCTACTGCTTTAGTGCGGATTTAGTTTTTTCCTCTTTTTTCTGAGATGCCTTGTAAACATCTGAACAATGTCTGTCTTTGTTTCTTTTTACTCTACTTCTGATAGTTGTAGTCAACTTTTTTGCTTGTATTTCCGCATGTTTTCCCTTTGCTTTGTATTTATGCTACAACTTTTTCCTTATGCAAGTTCTTGATGCTTCTGGTGTATGTTATTTTCCACTTTTGTGTTGCTATTTGTAACGTTATACGAATATGCACGTTTTGTAATAGTCTTTTGCGCACATACTCTTTTTTTCTGTGCGGTGCTATTTTTAACGTTATACGGATATGGTTTGTAATAGTCTTTGGATAATTTTGGGCTATCCTCCCAGTACTGGGCTTGCAATACCTCTTACGTACTTTGGTGAATATGTTGTTCACCAGTTATGTTATTCGTGATAATTCTATGCTATTCGGAAATAACATATTTTGGTCGTGCCCAATTCTTGTGCTTGCGCGTCTTATGCACTTCAATGAAAATAAATACATTTTAAAGAATAAAATAATGAAGGTAGCTAATCTTCATCATTCTTTTATTAACTTATCATATTTTTTAATTACATTACAAAAATAGGTAAACTCAAATACATTTTATACTTCCCTGCCACCGGTCTTACTCTTTTACTTTCGTGGCTACTTGAGCCATGTTTCTTTTCAGAATTCTGCTGATGACAAACGTCGTTTTCTTGGAAGATTTCCTTATTGCGGAAGTTTTTATTGTCGTCCGTATGCTGCTCTTTTGTTATTGCCTTTGTTGTTTTTCCACTGGTTTTGCCGGTGTGGATAGCGTCTTTGTGAGTATCCATACTCTCTTCGTGGGCTAGAACCCTCTCCTTGTATGCTACTTTTTCCTCTGAGATCTTGTGTCACTCTTTTCTGACGATGATCCCTGAGGAGCTACCATGCTTTTACCTTTCATCCTTCGGACAGTTCTGTGTTTTTGAAAGTGTAGCCTGTGAGAGTAGCTTTCCTATATATATCTCGGCCCCTGCAAGCTGGTCCTTTTTAGCTTACATTCGGTCTGTCCGACCTGATTCACTTGGGTCGGTAGACATGTGCTTGTCTGGGGGCCGGGGTGCAACAACAATTGGATGAATGCGTAGTTTGCATCCTTTGTTTCTTGCCGTTGTAAGGGAAGCTTCCTAATAGCTAGGGACTGCCTGATATAGCTCCTTGCCCCTAGCGTTCCTTCTTATCCTTCCCTGAGGACCCATCCTTTTCCACACTCCACCATTCCCGCCCTTACCATTTCAGTTCCCTCGTGGCTCCTTGACCCGGCTATCCCCGCAGTTGACCCGTGAGCACCTGTTCGATCTTGTTTCCCAATGGCTGCTGGAAGTCTAATCGACAGTAGTGCTCCGGTCGCGGGTGCCACTACCTTAATTGGCAAGGTACATGGAAATGCCGTAGAAGAAGGTTTGAATGACGAGGCGTTATGGTGTGTTGTGGTAGTGGGTGATTAGTCGTCATTTTAGAACGACTAAGTATTATTAGTATTCATTTAAGAACATATTTTGGTGCTTTTTATATTCTCTTTCGTATTTTTCTTGTGATGGTAATAAAGGTTTGGGTTATGTATATTTTCACTGCTCTTGTGTTAGCGATATGTTGCCATGGGAATGAGCTTCTTCAAGCTTTTCTTTTTAGGAATGTTTGATTCTAGAGAACGACGACTATTGTTTTGCTTTTCTTGTGTCTTCCTTTTTTACTTCGTGTATTTATAGCGAAGGTTTTACTGTTTTTCACGTGCTAACGTTTGTCTTTTTCTAACGGTTGGTAGGTTTGTGCATGTCTAGGTTCGTAGCCTGGGTGTCTATTCTTCTACTTGATTTGACATGATATTCCTTGGGAAGGAACGTGTATCTGTACTTGCATATTTTCTCCTCTCTTGTTATCTGGATGAGGTTTATCCTTTTACCTCCGCCTTTGCCTTTTTTGCTATTGAGTATTTCTCTTTCCATGACTTGAGTTTATTATGTCATGTCTGCCGCGACTTCCTGCGTATTTCTTACGGTGTGTTACTTCTTCCGAAGTTAACTCTTTATAGGTTACGAGTCTTTGTTTCTTTTTATTCTCTGGGAACTGTTTCCGCATGGTTTTTTCCGCCCGCATTCGTAGTGTGTTTCCATCCTTACTGTTACTCCTTTCCACATGACTTTTCTCTGGTTCAATTTTTCTGAAGTGGCAGTGCGGCCTTTTAACATTTGCAACTTCTTCCTCAGTCTTTTTTATTTGAGGTTTTTACATTGTTGAGATCTTCATTCGCTTTGTCAGGGACATCCCGATGCGTGCTCGTTTCATTTGCGCTCCTACATTTTTTTTATTTTTACTGAAGTTCCTTTCCCATTTTTTCTTTGATGCGTGTGCGATTTCGCTTATTCTTGCTATTCATCAGCTTCTACCGTCGGCCCTTTCTTTTTTTTCTTCTCTCTGCTTCTTCGAATGCAAACACTCTTCCGTGGTATGTCTTGCTTTTCCGTGAAAATCACAGAACTTCCCTTCAGCTTCTTTCTCGATTGTCGTGGTTGAGAAAAGGTTTGTAGATCTTGCTTTTCCTTGCATCGTTATTTCTTTGAAAGGTTTTCGTGGGTTGCGGAAACCCTGTTGCCTTTCTCTTATTCTTGGCTTATTCTTAAACCCCTCTTTGAAACTTTGTCGATGCTTAACTGCTACTCGTTCCATTGGTCTTTGTTCCCACTGCCATTTTCTTTCATGACTTCCCGCAGCTACTTCCCCTCTTATAAAGGAAGTAGTTATGCTCATTACTTCGGCCATTGACTTCGGGACTCTGTCGTGTAGCCTCTTAATCAGTTCTGGATCAGTGATCGCATGCATGAATCCTGATACTTTCATATTTCTGGGGCTCCCTTTACGTTCCTTGTTTCTTCTTTGAATCTCCGTACGAAGTCTTCCGTTAGCTCTCCTTCCTTTTGCTTGATGTGATGAATCTCCACAGGATCTTTGATACATTTCTTTTGCTGCAGGAAGTTAGTCAAGAAGGCCTCCTTTAGCTCATCGTAGCTATCTATTGATTCGGGTGGAAGGTCATCAAACCAGACCCTAGCGGATCCAGTGAGTGTGGAGTTGAATATGTGACACCATGTTGGCATGACCCATCGTTCCACCTTTGCTGCTGCCTGGAAGTTCTTTAGATGATCCTCAGGGTCTCCGCTCCCATCATATGTTTTCACGTTGGTTGGCATCCGCATTTTTATGGGCATTTCGAAGTAGCGGATACGTGGAGTGAACGGATCAGTCTCCTTGCGGACCAGTGCGGCGAGTTCTGATCATAATCATTTGGCTTCCGCTTTTTGACTTCGGACCCTCGGCATCCGCTTCTGTGAGGTTCATTGTTTGAACAGTTATTCACCTTTCGCGACCGAGTTTTTTCGGTTCCGTGACTTCCCAACCTTGATCCTGCCGGCCGTGATTGAGAAACCTTGCAGTGACTCCTCTCTTTTCTTCCGGTACTATGGCGGACTTGTTGCCTGCAGTCTTTGGGACATACGGAAACACTTTCCTCCTTATCTCCAAGTCGGTTGAACACACTTTCACGCAACCTTTTGAACATTGTTTCCCTTACGTCTTTTTTCTTTTTGGGTGACCTAGATCGGGTAAGTCTTTGGCTGCCACCATCTTGCGTGTTCTGCCATTTCACTGCCTCGAGCTGTTTCCGTAGGTCTCCACTTGGTGTTTCCACTCAACAGTGATGTTGGGTTTCATGGTAATCCTTCCGGATTCCTGCTGCCTTGGCTCTTTCTTTTCGTTTCTGAACTTTCTCCGTCATAATAGGCAAGATCTTATCGAAATATTTATCACAATACTTCTGGAGGGCTGCATCGGACGCAGGTCCCTCAGGGTCCGTTGAGACAGTGTGGTTTTCTCTTTTTACCGTACTCCGCAATGTAGACATGAAGGCAGGAGATGGACCAGATCTAGTGCTCATGGTGAGTATTTTCTGGAACACAGTTGTGTACTGAGTCCCACGGATGGCGCCAACTTGTTAGTACAATTTGTGCGACTGGTTATAATGGGTCTGGATGTAGCTTACCGGATTGGGCTAGCAAGCCTTTGATGGGCTGGTTTTGTACTAATCCAAGTAATAAGAGTGACATTCCTTCACAAGAAAGGTAAACCGTTAGTCTTACTATGGGGACGGACCCCACGATTAGACTTCGGCGTGAGAGTAAGTACACATTCTTGAGAGGCAAAGTAGAAGTATGTGTGTGTAATTATGAGAGAGAAAGTTGTTGTACCTTGTATGGGGATTAGAGCCCCTTTTATATTGCGAGGTTTGCCACTGTGGCTTCCTGGATTATCGCATGTAGTGGTTAGTCGCCGGAGTTGGACCCTTGGCAGACAATGGTTCCGTGTTAATCGCGGATGCGGACGTAAGAGGTCTAACGGTTGAAGGTTCACCCGTTATGTACCTTGTGTCCATCTCAAGGTCAGGCCATAACCAATTTAGTCATTGGGCCACTGTAGGCCCCGGGTTTGTGATTGTTGGACCTAAGTCCAAGGTTTGCAATCATTGGGCCGAGCCGGTGTGCGTATAGTATGTATTGGGCACAGTAAACTGTTGTACATACTATACGTCATCAGTATCTATCCGCCCTACTTGATAATCTAGGCGCATCATGGTAGGAGTAGGTGCGGCCACTCTTGTAGCTCGGATGATTCTCCGGTCTCATAAATTCTTCCTGGTGGTGAGGCGGGAGGAGTGATCTGGCGAGGTGCCAGGGGATAATCCTGAGTAAACGCATTGAAGAGGTGATCTGGTCTAACTGGTGGCAAAGGTGGTGATGCTGGTGGTGATATATCAGGAGAAAAAGGTGTTGATGCTCCGAATAGATCCGAAGGAGAGGTGGGTGATGATGGTGCAACAGGAACTCGGGGTGCTCGCATGATTCTGCGAGGAGTATGTATCCTAACAGGACCATTTGGATGTCTCCGAAATGGCCTAAAAAACGGTTCAGGTTCATAGGGCTGGAGGACCCTGACTTGACGGCCTCGGAAGACCTGGGGTGGCGTTGGAGAGGTTCCTACTCTTGGTGCGGGGTTTCATTCCCATGTTTGGGCAATCCGATCATCAGAAGATGGGGAACTGGGGTTGCCAGTTGATATTATGGGTGATATTGGGGAGTAGGAGATTCTCTATGCTGAGTGCGGGTAACCCTTTGTTGGGATTCTGAATCGATCACGTGTCAACGAGGATGAGATATGTTCCTGCCTAGGTTGCACATATGGGTCGTTTGGTGAGGGTACACATATCGGCACTGCGAATGACACTGCAGGGTAGGAGCTTCTTTACCCTCCTCGAAGGGTTCCGTTTCACTAGACCAAACTCTTGACATCACGAGGTCAATATGGTGTGGGGCATCGGGGCCATGGTAGAGGATATGGTGTCTTCTATATCTGCCTCTAATGAGGAGGAGGTGTGGTGTGAGGAAGACAGAGTACTATAATAACCAAGTTATTAGTGAACATAAACTTATATAATCATGCAAACTTTGCTAAAAGATAATCTAGGGGTGTGGTGTGTGCAACATGTTAAACAAGGTGTTGTAAATACGAGGCACGGAGGTCTCGCGGTGTGGTGTAGGCAGTCTTTTGAA
This sequence comes from Chrysanthemum lavandulifolium, assembly GCA_022545495.1. NCBI lineage: Eukaryota > Viridiplantae > Streptophyta > Magnoliopsida > Asterales > Asteraceae > Chrysanthemum > Chrysanthemum lavandulifolium. The sequence goes on from CM040245.1 coordinate 204,743,859, forward strand.
AAACGTAATTATAGTCCGTTGTTAAAATACACTTGGTTCTCTATAATTCGGCTCGATGCCAATGCAACACCCCAAAATTTCATAATCACGGTGAAGACTAATTTGGGGTATTACGAGGAAGTTCACAATATAATCATAGAAAACGACTCAAAAGAGACATTTTAAAAGTCATTAATTATTTAATTCAAATGCAAAAGCGTTTCCAATGTTTAGCAAAATTGTTAGGATTTAGAAAATCCGTTATTTAAAGAGTCGGTCACCTCAAGTATATGTATTCGTTAGAATGCTCGAGTCGTAGTCAAGTTATGTTAATAAGTAGTTAGTTAAGTAACACCGTGGAGGAGGGACGGGTCTTTGCCCACCTGTATGCCTCCACACCCGTAGGAGGCATGTCTTGTAAGAAACTATAAATACCCTCTACCTCCCAAGGTAGAGGGTTGGAGCTTCTCAATATCATTTTTCTTTTTCTCACTAAGTTCCCAACTCTCTTTACTTTCTCACTCTAAAACTCAATTCATACGCCTCTTTGTAATATGATTTGATGTGTTTATGAAATCCAATATGCTACAAATGGTATCAAGAGCCATGGTTTGATCACTCATCTATCATGTCCTTGGATTTCTATTGGTTTTCATAAGGTTTTTGGGTTTCAATGAGTTTAGAGTAGTTTACATCATTTGGATCATTTCTTGTGTTAAAGTTTGGATTTGATTGTACTTTTGTGTTTAGAATCATTATAAGTGCTTAGGTTTTGATTTGGAAGGCTTGAATCATCGTGGTTGAGTTGTTTTGGATTGAAAAGTGGTGGTTTTTGAATATTGGATTGGATGCGAGTTAAGTCTCGTAGTACATTTCTTAAGCGATTTGTCCCGATTGGTGAAGCTAGTTGTCACCTATGCGAGTTGAGTCTCTTGCTTCTTGAAGCGAGTTGTCTTATGCGAGTAGTGCCTGAAGCGAGTTGTCGGTTTATGCGAGTTGTGTTTCATGTGACTTGACTATTAAGCGAGTTGTCTGTTTATGCGAGTTGTGTTTTATGCGACTTGACTATTAAGCGAGTTGTCTGCTTATGCGAGTTGTGTTTTATGCAACTTGACTATTAAGCGAGTTGTCAGTTTATGCCAGTTGTGTTTCATGCGACTTGTCTATTAAGCGAGTTGTCATCAAAGCGAGTTGACTAGGGTGCGACTTGTGAAGTATACAACTTGTCTATTGAGACTTGTCATTTCGTCGTGTTACATTTTACGGTTTTTCTTTTGATTTATTAAAATCCAGTGAAAGAATCTATTTCCCGGTTTAATCAAAGAATAGTAAAATCCCGTAGAATCTGCAATCATGTCTACAATCACTTCTTCTGTTGCGGATGACGTTCATGCTGCAGGATCTGATACTCGTCCTCCCATGCTGGATAGAACCGACTATGACTCTTGGGCTCAAAGAATCAGATTGTATTGCTTAGGAAAAGAAAATGGGGTTAACATACTTAAGTCAATTGATGAAGGACCTTATCAAGTTGAGACTACCAAAGACACTCTTGAAACTGCTGCTAACGGTTCAGTGATATTAGGATTGGATAGACCAAAGACATATGATTAACTTACTGATAAGGAGAAGAAGAGATATGATACTAACATCAGGGCTTCAAACATCATACTTCAGGGTTTACCTAAGGACATTTACAAGCTGATCAATCACAACACCTGAAGCCAAGGCAAGATGAGACAATGTTAAAATGCTTCTCTACGGTTCTGAATTGACTAAAGAAGACAGGGAGTCTCATTTGTATGATGACTTTGAGAACTTTAAGATGAATCCAGGGGAAAGTGTCACTGAATATCATGTAAGATTCCACAAACTTGTGAATGATATGAGGAATATCAAAATGACAATGCCAAATATTCAGCTCAATTCAAAGTTTGTGAATAACATGAATCTCGAATGGCACAAATTTGTCACTGCATTCAAGCTTAACAAAGGTTTGAGGAACACCAACTATGAATAATTGTACGCATATTTGCTCCAAAATGAGAAACATGCTGTGTTTGAACGAATGATTTTGGAAAAGTTCAAGACAAATTCAGGAGATGCAAGCTCATCAAATGATTCAACTGCATTCTACACAAATGTAGGAATTACTACCAAAGCATCACAATTCATACCAACTGGAAATGGCAATCACAAACTCATTCCAGATCCAGGGTATAAGCCTCCAGACTCAGAAACATTCATGGAACATCTTGTTAATCAATTGGCTTTAATGGTCAAGCGTAACACGAACTTCATTCCCACACACCAACAATCATATCGTAATCGCATCCAATCTTTACAATCATGCTACGGTTAAAGACGGAAAGGTAGTGGTGCAAAATGTGCAAGGAAGGCAGAATGCATACCTTCCACATAATGAGCAAGGGAATGTTGGTCTTTGGATATGGGAATGTTGGAGCCGGATATAGGAATGTTGGTCTTGGATATAGGAATGCTAGTGGTGGTGGTGGATATATGGGTAATCGAATCGTGGAAGGAACATGGCTCGGGGTCAAGTAAAGCCCATTAAATTTTACAACGTGGTGGAGAAGGACACATCGCAAGGAATTGCACTCTTCCAAAACGTCTACAAAATGCAGTACTTGAGGACAAGATGTCACTGGTGCAAGCTCAAGACGGTGGAGCTATGTTGGATGAGGAAGAATTGCTATTTCTTCTTCGAGGAAATGCGAACTTATAATCTTGATGTGGATGAACAATTAGTGTGGTATGGGTCGAGAACAATCCCAATGCATTTCAAGTCGCAGATCGTGACGCATTTGATTCGAGATGTTGATGATGAACCAACCGCCTGCACGATCTTCATGGCTAATATTTCACCAATGGTAACCCAAGGGCTTCTTCACCAAAACAGCCACTCCTTCCAGGGAATCTATCATTTCAGAGGTATTAAGACTATACGATGAGGTTGATGTGCAAAAGACGCATGACAAAGTACAATCAACTATAATTATTGAATCAGATATTGAAAATATGGGTAATAGCAATGTTGTCCCATATGATCAATATGTGAAACAAAATGAAAGTGAAATTGTACAAAGTAATGCATCTTCTGCAGTCAATGATGACTATGTTTTTTATGAATTCACTGCATGTGCCCCTGATAATTCTATTACTTCTGAACTAAATTCCTATAAAGAACAAGTTGCTATATATGAAAACCGTGCTAAGTTTTAATTGACTACCCGTGAGCAGGAGATGGATAACAAAATGCGTACAATTATCAAAAAAAAGCAATTTCAGGGAAGAAATGTTAAAACAAGAGTTAGATTCTTTACAAGAAAAGCTTAACAAAAGCATAAATGTAAACAAGAACTTCAAGAAAATGTGAAAGTACTTAAACAAGAATTCAATGCTAAGGAATCAAAACTTTTAAATGAATTTTCCAACCTAAAAACTTTGAAGAACAAACTTGAAAATAAATTGTACGTACAAGGGAACATCATTCAGACTGCTCACATGATCACTAAGCATAGAGTTCTAAGTGATAAGCATAGCGTTGCACTTGTAGATGAACCAAATCCTAAGGCGTGTAGTAAGGCTAAAGCAGCTCAAAAAGTAATCTATGATGGAAATGAGATTCTTAAGCCTAGACAGAAACTCACTTGTGCTGAGTGCTCTGAGGAAGATAGAAAATTAGAAGAAGTCTCTAGAAACAAATTGGATGATAAATTTAATAGTCCCTTGTGCATAAGAGATAAAATCATCGTTAAAACACCAAATTATTCTAAGGATAATCAGATTGCCTTTAATAAATTTAGACCTCGAGACCCAGTGACAATTTCGAACAAATTTTGTGGAAAAAGGATCTGCACAAACAAAAAGCTGATGATTTGATTGAAAAGAATTCCCCTTGTAGGAAATTGCCTCCAGCCACTGTGTATCCCCCAAATACACCAATGCATTTAGTGCCTAGAAATCTTCCCACTAATAGCAAGACCTTAATCAGCCTTTATGTAGTTTACCAACTATTTTTGATTTTGAGAAAGCGTAAGAAGAGAATCACACCCTTTGGGATAACTAAAGGGAAAGGGTTTTGAACAAACTAAAGAATGCTATTTAACCGAGGTCATGCCTTTCTTTAAACAACTTAAAGGACAATTTGAAAGTCTTCAAAAGGAATGGACACAAAGATTAAAGAAATGAAAAGATGTTTAATGATATGGAATTTGAGGTCAGTATGTATGAACGTGAGCTTAAGAGTAATGAAATAGAGATAAATAATTTGCACATCATTAATGATAATCTGATCTCTCAATGTGTTGCTCAAGATGTGTTCTACACTGTTACAAATTATTCAATTACTGTGTCTCAATTTCATGAATTAACTGTTGCATTAAAAGTTTCCCATGATCATGTCATTGAGCTTGAAACCACAAATTCAAAATTGCATGATAAAGTAGAACAGGATGATCATGATAATTTGTTTTCAATGCCTAATGCTAAGTATGATATTCATTCGATTCCCAATGTTTTGAATGTGAACCGTAGTGTGCCTTTAAGAAGTTCAGATTCCAGATCTGTCAATGCTAAGAAAGAGAACTCAAGTGTGCCTTCTAGGAGTACAAATCTCAAGACTCTAGTTTTAAGAAAGTGAACCTTAGTGCACCGCATGTAGTTCGGACCCAAGACATCTAAACAGTGATGCAAAGAGTAGTTAAACCAACTAATGTTCCCATTCCTCTACAGAGTAATCGGTGACATTAAACGGAGCGGTCAAAGTCTCAAGACAATACAAGGAATGATAGGACCTCTCAAGCTAAGAATGTGCCTTTGGAAGAGTAGAAGAACAATCTAGGAACTTTAAGCTTGAATTGAATAAAACGAATCGTGTTGATTCTAGTATTAGCCATAGGCGCATCGTAATTAATTCAATTCGATACTATTTGCAAACCTTGTAATCGATGTCCGCTTGAATCTGCTTTCTAATCATGAATGTGGTGTTCTTTATTCGCCTAATGATGTTAATTGTCCGATTAATATTGTTAATGCTAAAATTCATGCTAAGAAGGCTAAAAGGCAAAACGAAAGAAAGTTAGAAAACAAAGGAAACCCACGGGAAGAACATTCAATAAAATAGGCTTTTATTGGACACCGTTGGTCTTAAGACTAATCGATAATGCCCACTAGAAAATGGATGCCTCTTGGTAGAACTATTCCTTAAGAAGTGATCACACCGTGAATGTGGCTAATATCGACACTAGTACCGCATCTATTCACAACGATTCCATTGCCTCACTTTCGATATGAATGCTTCTATTTCGATGTGGGTGTTCCAAACATTGTTACTAACCAAATGGAACCCATTCTTGCATGGGATCCCAATTATCCGATTATCCATTCTTGTCTCGTGTTCAACCGGAGATCGCTCAAATCGCTCGTGGTACCGGACTCAGTCGTTCCAAGCATATATTGGAGACCGGTCATGCTCATGAACTTCGTGAGCAAATTCATCGGGATCATTAGATTTGGTAATGATCATTTCGGTGCTATTATGGGTTATGGAGATTATGTTGTTGGTGATAGTGTCATCTCTAGAGTTTACTATGTAGAAGGTTTAGGTCATAATTTGTTCTCTGCTGGTCAATTCGTGATTCCGATCTAGAAGTTGCCTTGAGAAAACATACCGCTTTGTTAGAGATCTTAATGGTAAGGAACTGTTAAAAGGAACTCGTGGGTCAAATCTTTACACCATCTCTATCGATGACATGATGAGGGCTTCTCCAATCTGCTTGTTATCAAAGGCTTCAAAACAAAGTCATGGTTGTGGCATCGTCGTCTCAATCACTTGAACTTCGGCACCATCAACGATCTTTCCGTAAAGGACTTAGTTGTAGGTTTACCTAGACTAAAGTATGAAAAGGATCATCTTTGTTTCGCATGTCAATTGGGAAAAAGCAAGAAGTATGCCCATAAACCCAAACCTACTAACTCGTCACGAAGTTCTTCATATGATTCATATGGATTTATGTGGACCAATGAGGGTGCGAATATCTTTGGGAAGAAATATGTGTTAGTTGTGGTTGATGATTACTCTAGATTCACCGGTCAAGTTCTTAAGGACAAAGGATGAAACTCCCGATATCATCATCAAACTCATCAAACAGTGCGCAGTTCGACTTAACAAAACCGTCGTAATTATCGTAATGAGACAATGGAACCGAGTTTGTCAACAAAAACTTAATGAATTCTATGAAAGCGTTGAATCAGCCATCAAAGAAGTGTTCCACGAACTCCTCAACGTAACGGTGTAGTTGAAAGACTAAATCGAACTCTTGTTGAAGCCGCTAGAACAATGCCGATTTACTCAAAGGTTCCAATGTTTCTCGGGTCAAGCAATCGCCATCGCATGCTACACACAAAATCGTTCCCTAATTCACACCGTACATGGAAAACTCCATATGAACTTGTCCACAACAGTAAAACCTAATCTCTTTCCTTCGTGTGTTTGGTGCATTGTGTTATCCAACCAATGAGGGTCAAGACTTAGGCAAACTTAGGGCTAAAGTCGACATTGAGTATTTGTAGGATATGCATCAAACAAAAGGGATACCGAATCTACAACAAAAGAACCCAAGTATCATGGAAACAATTCACGTTACGCTTGATGAGTGACCGGTCAAATGGCTCTGGACACTCCACTCGGGACCCGCACTTCAAAACAGTCCCATTGGTTCATCTCTTGTTCCAAACTCCTCTCAAGAAACTCCATATGTACCTCCATCCAAGATGATTTAAAGAAATTGTTTGATCCTATGTTTGATGAACTGTATGATTCAATTACTAATGAGGTGTTGATCCCTACAACAGAGGTTGCTCATATTCCCGAGAATGAAGTCAATCCTTCGGCCTCAATATCCTTAAGTCAAGAAGCACCGCCGATCCTTCGCCTCATCAACAAATCATCATCCTTCAAATGTACATCATGGAAATATTTCGCATCAATGATGAAGTTAATCCCTTTGCTACTCATGAAGATGCTCCATTTGAAAACATATTTGCTCTCGAATCATCATCGTAACCATCTTCTTCAGGAGACATCGACTCGCCTACTTCAGTTCCTCAACAACCGCCACACGAACACCTCGTAAAATGGACTCACGATCATCCATTAGACAACATCATTGGTAATCCCTCTCGTCTGTATCAACCCGGAAACAACTTGCAACCGATGCCTTATGGTGCTTCTTCAACTCCGTACTATCTAAGATCGAATTAAAAGATGTTAAACCGCCATGAATGAAGATAGCGGTTCAATGCCATGCAAGATGAAATTCATGAGTTTGATCGTCTTGATGTATGGGAGTTAGTACCGCCCAGATCGTGCTATGATTATTGCTCTTAAATGGATCTTCAAAGTAAAACTTGATGAGCATGGTGATGTGTTAAGAACAAGGCTCGATTAGTTGCTAAAGGATACCGTCAAGAGGAGGGTATTGATTTTGAAGAATCTTTTGCTCTGCTGCTCGAATCGAGGCAATCGTAATCTTTCCGCTAATGCCGCTAGTAAGAACATGGTAGTCTATCGATGGATGTGAAACGGCATTTCGAATGGAGATCTTAAAGAAGTCGCTCACGCCGCCCAACCTCAAGGATTTGTGAATCAAGAGCATCCTACTCACGCTTATCATCGAAGAAGGCTCTTTACGGTTTAAAGCAAGCTCCAAGGGCATGGTATATTACATCATCAAAGTTTCTTTTATCAACCGGATTCAAAGAAAGGAGATTGATCCTACATTGTTCACCGTGAAGTCAGCAAACATTTAAATGATGGGACAAATGTCATTTTCTTGGGATTACAAATTTCACAAAGTCCCGAGGCATTTTCATAAATCAATCTAAATATGCAACAGAGATCTTAAAGAAATTTGGATTTGATTCAATTGACTGCTGACACCCCATGATTGATCGAACCAAACTAGATGAGGACCACTCGTGGATCATGATTGACCAAACGAAATATCGTCGATGATTGGATCCCGATGTACCTCACGACTAGTAGACCGACATCTTGTTCATTGTTTGCATGTGTGCTAGATACCGTGCTAAGCCTACTAAAAAGCACCTTGAAGCGCTTAAACGGGTCTTCGGTATCCAAGGAACCATCAATATGGGACTATGGTACCAAGGACACCGGTATGTCACTAACGGCCTATGCGATGCCGATCATGCAGTTGTCAAGATACACGTCAAGTACATTTGAGGTGCTCGTTTTGGGTGATAAGCTTGTGAGTCGGTCTTCAAAGAAGCAAATGAGTACTTCTATTTCTCTACAGAGGCTGAATACATAGCCATATCATCTTGTTGTGCTCAAATCTTATGGATGAGATCTCAATTATCGACTATGGCTTTGAATTCAACAAAATACCTCTGCATCTTGTGATAATAAAGTGCTATTGCTCTCTCATGCAACAACGCTCAACACTCAAGAGCAAAGCATATCGAGATTCGACATCATTTCATCGAGGAACAAGTGGAAAAAGGTGTGGTGGAACTATATTTTGTGAGGTCCGAATATCGTTAGCGGACATCTTCACCAAAGCACTTCCAAGAGAACGTTTGAGTTTATTCTTCCACGTCTTGGTTTGAAAAGCCTTCAACCAGAAACTCTCAAACGTCTTCAGGAGGAAGACGAGGAGTAAAGGTCAATCTTCATCTATCTCTTGTAAATATTTATTCGAAAAACAAAATACAAAATTATAAAACTTTCAAAATCCATAAAAATCTGAAAAATTCGAAAAATCTTCAAACAATTATTGTCATTTTGTCATGTTTTTCTCGGTTCGATAATATCTACGGTCTTTGTGTTGTCATTCAAAGAATGACACGGGACTTTAGATGTTGTTCGAATTAAAAAAATAAAAATAAAAAAAAATAAATAAATAAATATTTTTGGGAGAAAGAGAAAAAAATGGTTTATTGTCATTTTCAGGCAATAACCCGGTTTTAAAAGAAAGAACAGAGCCATGTTTTATCATGTTTTCAAAATTCCATGCTCTGATTCTATAAACATTTATCTGCGAAAACTAAATGCTTTGAAAAATAACTCGATCTCTATTTTGATAATCATCATAACTTATTTGTCAAAATCTCTATCTCTCAATCAACGACTATGTCATTGATTGAGGGGAGAATGATTTCAATTAAATTAAAAAGTTATTTGGCATTAAATTGTTTTCAAAAGATGTACATGCATGTTTTATCAATGGAGTCGATCCTTATTAGTTCAAACGCTTTCATAATCAAGTCACAATTCTCCTTAAAAGCTTTCAAAATCAATTTAAATCTATCGAGATCACAAATCTCAAATGATTTGATAATTGTGATCGGGGAGAATGTGTGATTTAAATTGGTTTTAAACCGATAATTCGGTAAATGGTTTATAAGGATGTACACCGTCCTTCCCACATGTGTCAAACGATTTCAATTTTTCAATGCACATGTTGAGGGGAGTGTCACACCCCAATTTACTGCTTTGCAAATGAATGGAATTCTGGGGATTGACCGTCATAGCACCACAATCACAGTTATATTGAACGACCTAAAGTGTCGCTTTTAAAAACACATCGTTGGATATTTAATAAAAGCATTGAGTTACAACATAGGTCCCAAAAGGTACAAAGTTTGCGGAAACATAATATATTACAAGTCCAAACGATGGTTTTGAAATAAAGTGCCATAATGTACAATGATATAAGTCGACGCCGCGACTCAAAAGGTTCCTTAACCATGCCATGATGATAATACCTTAGTTACCTGAAAATACATTGCTAAAACGGGTCAACAATAATGTTGGTGAGAAATCATAGGTTTAAGTAAATGTTTTATACGACTACATAAGTATAGGTCGCATGACAATCATGTCACGTAAAATGTTACAATTGCAATAAGCCCATGACACGAAACTAGACTGCTCATAATGTATGCCCCAACAGTGTTTGCGGACAACTCAATAATGTTATTAAATGAAATGCATCCGTATGACTAGTTGGGATTCACCAACCCGGATGGAGGCGCCACCTCGATAGATCTATCCACTCACCCTCGCTCAAAGATTAACGGTTCATGTTCGTAAAGGGACTTTCAATTGGCAAATGCGGTAACTTAAGCAATGTAAATGAATTTAACATACTTGGTATCGTAATAAAAATGTTGTGCAATGTATTCTCCCGTAGGTTTGAAAATAATTAAAAGCATGATCGACGGGCTATGAAAACTCACTTGGTAAACGGTGTGATGACAAGAGTGAGTACACCGAGGTATATCGAATGCTTTAATCTAGACCTATTACGAATGATATGGTATGTAATGAGTTGCAATGTAATGTTATGATATGCATGCATTACGTATGTTATTTATACCATTTGCGGGTTTTGAAAATAATGCTTATCGTTGAAAATACTCTTTTGACGCCTTGACCCATCAAAATCACTTTACAAGTATTTACATCAAAATGTCATCCTACAATGGTTTCGTAATGATTTATGGTGAAATTATCACTTTTAAATGCATAAAATAAAGTCGTCGGAAATTTCATGAAATTGACAAAAATGGCTTCGAAAAACTAGTCGTAAAATGGTGTACGTCGATCGTTAGGAAACGAACTCGACGGTTTTGGAAAGTTTGTATCAAAATCTAGAAGTTTCAGTTCAGGAGTTTTCGACATAAAGGTCTCGAACATAAAGATAATAAGGGTTAAAGATGGTGGTTTTGTCTAATGGTTGTGTAAAAAATGAGTTTCGGCAAAGTTTGTGCATCCATAAATAATTTATTAAAACTCCGCTATACAAACGGTTGGTCGTTTTGAAAAATATGCTCGGTGATCTTGATTTTATTAGAAGACATTTCATTTCAAAAAGTTCCACATCATTGATAAAAACAGCCGCTAACATGGTCGTTTTAGTTACCGTAATACTTATCTCGTAAAAATAATATAGTTTTTCAGAAAATAATAGTTACGGCAATTTTATGAAAACGTGCATATCTTATTCGTTTCAAATCCGTAAATAATTTATTAAAACTCCGCTATACAAACGGTTGGTCGTTTTGAAAAATATGCTCGGTGATCTTGATTTTATTAGAAGACATTTCATTTCAAAAAGTTCCACATCATTGATAAAAACAGCCGCTAACATGGTCGTTTTAGTTACCGTGATACTTATCTCGTAAAAATAATATAGTTTTTCAGAAAATAATAGTTACGGCAATTTTATGAAAACGCATATCTTAGTCGTTTCAAACCGCTTTCACGATAATACGTCCTTAGCTTCGTATCAAAGTATACTAATATATTTTTGATAAGTCGAAATAATTTGTGAAGCTTAAGGCTCGTTTTTAACTCGTACTAACCAAAAACATGTTGCTGAAATTTCAGAAAAAAAAATATATATTTCGTCGTCAAACTTTAAAAATTCATAACTTCTTCGTTATAACTCCGTTTTAATCCGTTCAAGCGGCCACGGATTCGTTTTAAAGTATATTTTCTAAATATCAAGGCCAAAATTTTGTGCCTACTGTCGGATTTTCCAGAAAATCAAAACAAGGACAGAACACTTATATATACTTATCGAAAATAGTTTTTCTCGTACGAAACCTATTCTAATCCCTTCAAATCAACTCCAAAGCTAATCTAATCCTACCATACACCTTCTTAGGGTGTCATGGGTTCCTAAACATCATCAAGACCAAAGTATACCAAGGGGATAATTATAGGATGACCTTATATATATATATTTCTAAAATCATGTAAAATGGTATAAACAACACAAATCATGCATGCTTGCTCCAAAAATGAAGAGATACTTATGAAATGAAAAGGAGATATGAAAAATATAAATGATATGCTTACAAGTATTATGATGAGGTGCAAAGAACAAGGTTTAGCCTAAACACTCTAGATTTTTATTTCAAAATCTTAATAAGAGTATTATCTAGATTGTATATAACTTGCTTGAGAAATAAAAATGATGATCCCTTTGTGAGCTCTTGAATGGCCAGTTGAAGAGAGGAAACAAAGAAGAGAGAAAAAGTTTAACACTTGTAGAAATATTTGTGAAGTGAATGAGTAAATTGTAAAAGTAAGACTTATAAGTTTGAGTAAAATTTTATACAATCAAAGAGCCATGCCATCATTTATTAACACCCTCCCCCTTGGTCTGCCAAGGGGGAAGGAATGTGATAGATATTTTTTTTTTCTTCTTTTACTTGTATAAAATTGTAAATAAAATGTAAGTAAATGATATAAATGTAGAATTTGTAGTATCTTGTACCTAGTTGTGATATTTGAGTAGTATGAATTAAACTAAGTTTTAGGGGATCAAAGTAATGTATATTGATATCATAAGAATTTTAAAAATACATTCCTTGTAAAATTTGAGTGATATAAAATTTTCGAGTAGTTTTTAAGAAAACGTCGTAATAATTTAACTTTAACGATTTATATACAAAATAAATTTAAAACACTAGGTAAACTCAAAATATAGTTTTACAACTAAATGTAAGTATAAAAATATATCGGGATCATTTTTAGAAGTAACGGATTAAATATTCAAAATAATAACTCACGCGATAACGTTTATTTAATATAAAATTTACGCGATAAAGGTGAAATGGAATGTCGTGAATGAACTAACGTGATGCAAATGATGTTAATGAAATGTAGACTAAACTTAGTCCATATGAAATGTACGTGATGTTATGATCATGAATTCGCCGCTAAACCATTAAGGTTACGCGAATTTGGAACACGTAAACCTAGTTTACGATAAATGTTGAAATTGTAAGGCATGAATTGTTTCGAGAAATGACCTGGAAGTACGGGTTTTCACATTCGCCCATCCGAAAAGGAATTCAGTCCCTGAATTCAATCGTTGTTAGGTCTCACGGTGTCGGTGAAAAGATGAGGATACTTGCGGGCAAGATTTGGTCTTCCCGCCCCAAGTAAACTCGTGACCTCTTCGAGAATTCCAGTGAACCTTCACGATAGGAATACGACTGCTTTCAACCGCTTGACCTCGCGGTCCATAATTTCTCTGAGTTCCTCCACAAAGTTGAGTTTGTCGTCGAGTTGAACTTCGTCCAATGGAATAACGAGTGATTCGTCCGATAGACATTTCTTCGTGTTTGAAACATGAAACGTGTTGTGCACATGACTAAGTTCGACGGAAGATCAAGTCGATAAGCTACCGGACCAACTCGCTCAAAATCTTAAATGGTCCAATGTATCTCGGGTTCAACTTCCCGCTTCCAAATCGTACCACGCCTTCCAAGGCGATACTTTCAACATAACCTTGTCACCCACTTGAAATTCCAATGGTTTGCGCCTAACATCCGCATAACTTTTACATCGGCTCTGGCGGTTACGAGTCTATCTCGAATTTGAACTATCTTTTCGTCGCTTCCGCACCATTTCGGACCAAATGAGTTGTGCATCTCCTACCCGCCCAACAAACAGTGATCGGCACTTTCAACCATAGAGTGCCTCGAATGGTGCCATCTTTATACCGTGTGATAACTATTGTTGTACGAGAATTTATCAATGGCAAATGGTTAGCCCAACCATTTCCAAAATCAATCACACATGCCCTCAAAGATATCTTCTAACGCTTGAATTGTCCTTTCACTTTGACCGTCGGTTTGTGGGTGATATGTTGTGCTCATCTCTAATCGGTTCCAATGAATCTTGCAATGATTTTAAGTTTGAAGTGAATCGACTATCTCATCGGAAATGATAGAAATTGGTGCACCGTGCCTCGAGACTATTTCTTTGACATAAAGTCTAGTGAGTTGCTCCATGGAATAAGTCTCTCTAATAGGTATGAAATGGGCTGATTTGGTAAGGCGATCAACAATTACCCAAATAGCATCGTAACCTCCCGATGTCTTAGGAAGTTTCGTAACAAAGTCCATCGTAATGCGTTCCCATTTCCATTGAGGAATTTCCGGTTGTTGGAGTAATCCTGAAGGCTTCTGGTATTCGACTTTCACCTTAGGCGGTAAGGCATTTGCTAACGACGTGGCAATCTCGCTTTCATGTTCGCCACCAATAAAGTTTCTTGAGATCTTGATACATCTTATCCGATCCTGGGTGAATAGAATACTTTGACTTATGCGACTCATGCATAATCAATTCTCGTATTCCGCCATACAATGGAACCCACATTCTGTCTTTGAAACATAATACTCCATCTGCTCTCTTTACAAAACCGTTTGCGTTTTCGGGCATGCCATAAAGCTTTTCACTTGGTCGGTTCTCCTCCTTAAGTGCCTCGATCTGTGCTTCGTGGATTTTCGATGGTAAAGGCGAATTAATCGTCATTCCCAATGATCTAACTCTTAAAGGTTTGGGCCTCTCTTTCCGGCTAAGAGCATCAGCCACAACATTGGCTTTTCCCGGGTGATACTTGATTTCACAATCATAGTCGCTGAGTAACTCCAACCAACGACGTTGCCTCATATTAAGTTCCTTTTGATCAAGAATATATTGCAAACTCTTGTGGTCGAGAACACTTGTGCATTTTGTACCGTAGAGGTAGTGTCTCCAAATCTTGAGTGCAAAACTACCCCTAACTCGAGATCATGAGTGGTGTAATTCTTCTCATGAGTCTTAAGTTGTTGAGAAGCATACGCTATCACCTTCTCGCTTTGCATTAAAACAGCCCCAAGTCCTTTATGCGAGCGTCGCAATATACAACAAAGTTCTCGATTCCTTCGGTAGTGCCAAAATCAAGACCGCAAAGCTTTTGCTTCAACAACTGAAAAGACTTCTTGTTTCTTTCCCATTCATACTTCTTGTTTTTCTCACGTCAACTTGGTCAAAGGTCTAGCTATCTTTGAAAAACCTTCGATGAACCTTCGGTAATACCCTGCTAGTCCTAGAAATTGTCGAATTTCCATAGGATTTGTTGGAGTAGCCCAATCTTTCACGGCTTCAATCTTTGCGGGATCAACATGTAGTCCTTGCCTATCAATGACGTGACCAAGAAATTGCACTTTGTGATTCCAAAAATCACACTTCGAAAATTTGGCCTACAACTTCTCATTCTTGTGTAGCCTTAAAATCGTCCTTAAATGCTCTTCGTGCTCTTCTTTGCTCTTGGAGTAAATCAATATGTCGTCAATGAACACTATCACAAACTTGTCCAAATACGGTTTACATACTCTATTCATGAGATCCATGAATACCGCTGGTGCATTATTCAATCCGAATGGCATCACTTGAAACTCGTAATGACCGTAACGTGTTCTAAACGCTGTTTTCGGAATATCCTCCTCCCGAACTCTAAGTTGATGGTAACCCGACCGGAGATCAATCTTGGAGTCGATACTAGAACCTTGCAACTGATCGAATAAGTCGTCGATTCTGGGGAGTGGGTAACGATTCTTCACCGTTAACTTGTTCAATTCTCGATAATCTATGCACATTCGGAAGGATCCATCTTTCTTTTTCACAAACAAGACTGGTGCTCCCCAAGGCGAGGAACTCGGCCTAATGAATCCTTTGTCTAGAATTTCTTGCAATTGATTAGACAACTCTTGCATTTCGGATGGTGCTAGACGGTAAGGTGCTCGCGCAATTGGTGCAGCTCCGGGTACTAAGTCAATATGAAATTCTACTTGGCGTGCCGGTGGAAGTCCGGGTAAGTCTTCGGGAAAGACTTCATAAAATTCTCGGACAATTGGTACATCTTCAAGTCGCTTCTCCTCCGACTTCTTCTCGGTTATATGGGCTAAGAAAGCATAACAACCTTTCTTTATGTACTTCTCCGCTTTGATGCACGATATGATACTAAGTCTAGTTCCACTCGCTCCCCGAATAATCAAAGTTTCGCCGTTATAAGGAAGATGAACAACTTTTCATCACAAATGATCTTTGCACGATGTTTGGATAGCCAATCCATGCCGATGACGACGCCGAAACTACCAAGTTCTACGGGCATGAGGTCTATGTTGAAGGATGATTCAGAAAATTGAATGTGCAACCCGGACAATGGTGTTGGTGCTAACTAAGTTACCATTAGCTAATTCGACAATGTATGATATGTCTAAGGTGGTTGGTTTAATGTTGAGCAAAGGTGCAAATGCGGTGGACACAAAACTTTTATCGGCACCGAATCAAATAAAAGCAAGCGTAACGATTATTGAGAAGGAACGCACCCGTGATAACGCTCGGGTCCTCCCTATCTTCTCCGCCTCCTATGACGTAAACCCTTCCTTGTGCCGCACCTCCTTGGTTCGGATTTCCTTGATTCCTTCCCTTTACATTCGCACTTGTAGTGTCCACGTTCCCGCAACCAAAACATGTAACTTGTGGCGACTTGCAATCCCTAGTTCGGTGACCAACTTTCTTACAATTTTCACATGGATCGTGACATCGACCGGGTTGTGATGACTCGAACACCTACCACATTTCGCAAAACCCCGAATACCCTTTTCCTTCCTTCGACCCGCAACATAAGCCTTTACAACCTCTTGCCTTTTGGGTGGTTGTTGGGTAGCATTTCTACCTCTAGTGTTGTCCCACTCCGCTTGTTGTTGTTGCTATTGTTGTTGTTGTAGTTGGCTCGGTTATTGTTGTAGTTGTAGCGGTTGTTGGGGTTGTTGTTGTTGTTTCGGTTGGTGTTGGTGTACTTACTCTCTTCACCACTTGTGCCATCAACTTCGAGTCACCGAATAGCTTCCTCAATTGTTTGTGGATCAAACGAGGTCACATCTCCTTGAATCACCCTCGAAGTCCCCGATGAAAGCCTCTAGCAACTCGCTATCGTAAACCATAGACGGGCATAACGCGCCAATTCTTGGAATCTCCGAATGTAAGTGTCAATATCGCACTCCAATGGTTACTAGTTCATAGAATTTGCTCCAACTTTTTCACTTCCGACGAGGACAAAACTTCTTGGTCACCAAACCCTTGAATTGCTCCCAAGTAAGCTTGAAAGCATTCTCCATTCCAATCGGTTGAGCATATGAATTCCACCATGACAACGCTCCATCGAGTAATGTACTCGTAGCAAACTTGACCTTACTATCATCCGGGCAATTACATAGCAAAAACACCGATTCCAATTTCTCAAACCATCGCACCATGGCTGTGGCTCCTTCAGTCCCTCTAAACTTGGTGGGTTCACCACTTTTTAAATCCTTGTACGAACATTTCTTAACTCCCGATCCTCCTACATTTCCAAGAGAAAGAAGAAGCCTAGCGGCTTCAAAAGAAGAACATGACCTCAAGGAAGCAGCAGCAGCCCATCGCTTCCTTTCGACTCTTAAAGCATCAGCTATGCTATCATTCACTAACTTTTGAATAGCCGCTTGGGTCATTTCAACTGTAGCTTTCTTCGGTGCCATAACTCTTCAAAATCACAAGATGAAACAATCATGAGAACTCGTAAGTAGAAACAACCATCATACAAATATATCCACAACCACAACATGCATAAAGTAAATGGAATCACAACGGAACAATAACGAAATATCACAAATATAATCACAACACACGTGGATAATATACATGAAAATTTCGCCTACATGGACCGATATCATAGATAATAAAACCATTCCTACATAGTAGAGTCAATACTTGATACATTTGTTTGTACAACAATCAAAAGACAACAAGTTCTTTAAACTACGCCACACACTCGTGACTAGGATAATAATGGTCAAACTATACATGACAAAGTCTACATAAGGCACCTCATGGTGCCGCCGGCCGATCCTCAAGATCACGAACCCGAGTAGTCAAGCTAGCAACCAAACTCCTCAACTCTCCAATCGACCGCAGTAGCAATACTCTCCCGTCCTCTAACCGCCTATCTCAGATACTCGATGTGACAAATCAATAGAAATCTCGCTTAACACTAGGCCCTCGACCTCCTCCGCAATGGTCTCAACCTATCTACCGACAGCCTCCAACTGTCGCGACAACCCATCTATCCGAATCACCGACTATCAATACGGGCTCCTAACGCCTCGGTAGAAGGTCAGCCGAGCACTGCAGCACCTTAGAGCTCTCGCCTAACTCGAACCTAACAGGTGGCTCGGGTTCTGTAGATGGTGGTGTAGGGATGTCAAAATGAGCACGCTTTTTGGGCGGCAAGTCTGATGAAGGCAAAGGATCCCTAAGAAAATACGATGAGGATGGTGATGATGGTGCTAGTAGTGGTGATGGTGGTGGATGTATCGGATCGTGAGCAGGGCTAACATGTGGAGTGGGTGCGACCTCGCCCTCCTCAAAGGGTTCAGTCTCCGTGTCAGTCATGATAGGTGGAAAGGCTGGAGTAGAGCCAATCGAAGATAAGATCTCAGTGGAGTGTGATGAGACATCATCCATGTTAGGGTCAACTGGGACATCTTCCGAGTTAGTGTCCGATGATATGGTGATGGGATGTGAATCTGAAGACATCTCTGTGACAACCGATGTGAAATAAAAGTAAATAACTCGGATAAAGTGTAAATGAACCCGCATGAAAAGTGAATATGTACATGTGATGAAATGATGAGATGCTATGATAATGTAGCTATAGTCTAGGGTCAATGATGCAACCTAGTTCTCTATAATCGTAGCTCGTACCAATCTATCACACCCCAATTTACTGCTTTTGCGCCGGAATGGAATTCTCGGGATTGACCGTCATAGCACCACAATCACAGTTATATTGAACGACCTAAAGTGTCGCTTTAAAACACATCGTTGGATATTTAATAAAAGCATTCAGAGTTACAACATAGGTCCCAAAAGGTACAAAGTTTGCGGAAACATAATATATTACAAGTCCAAACGATGGTTTTGAAATAAAGTGCCATAATGTACAATGATATAAGTCGACGTCATGACTCAAAAGGTTCCTTAACCATGCCATGATGATAATACCTTAGTTACACGAAAATACATTGCTAAACGGGTCAACAATAATGTTGGTGAGAAATCATAGGTTTAAGTAAACGCTTTATACGACTACGCAAGTATAGGTCGCATGACAATCATGTCACGTAAAATGTTACAATTGCAATAAGCCCATGACACCGAAACTAGACTGCTCATAATGTATGCCCCAACAGAGTGTTTGCGGACAACTCAATAATGTTATTAAATGAAATGCATCCGTATGACTAGTTGGGATTCACCAACCCGGATGGAGGCGCCACTCGATAGATCTATCCACTCACCCTCGCTCAAAGATTAACGGTTCATGTTCGTAAAGGGACTTTCAATTGGCAAATGCGGTAACTTAAGCAATGTAAATGAATTTAACATACTTGGTATCGTAATAAAAATGTTGTGCAATGTATTCTCCCCGTAGGTTTGAAAATAATTAAAAGCATGATCGACGGGCTATGAAAACTCACTTGGTAAACGGTGTGATGACAAGAGTGAGTACAATCGAGGTATATCGGAATGCTTTAACTGGACCTATTACGAATGATATGGTATGTAATGAGTTGCAATGTAATGTTATGATATGCATGCATTACGATGTTATTTATACCATTCATGGGTTTTGAAAATAATACTTATCGTTGAAAATACTCTTTTGACGCCTTGACCCATCAAAATCACTTTACAAGTATTTACGCCAAAATGTCATCCTACAATGGTTTCAGAATGATTTATGGTGAAATTATCACTTTTCGTCGCAAAATAAAGTCGTCGGAAATTTCATGAAATTGACAAAAATGGCCTCGAAAAACTAGTCGTAATGGTGTACGCCGATCGTTAGGAAACGAACTCGACGGTTTTGGAAAGTTTGTATCAAAATCTAGAAGTTTCAGTCAGAGTTTTCGACATAAAGGTCTCGAACATAAAGATAATAAGGGTTAAACATGGTGGTTTTGTCTAATGGTTGTGTAAAAATGAGTTTCGCAAAGTTTGTGCATCCAGAATAATTTATTAAAACTCCGCTATACAAACGGTTGGTCGCTTTGAAAAATATGCTCGGTGATCTTGATTTTATTAGAAGACATTTCATTTCAAAAGTTCCACATCATTGATAAAAACACCGCTAACATGGTCGTTTTAGTTACCGTAATACTTATCTCGTAAAAATAATATAGTTTTTCGTAAAATAATAGTTACGGCAATTTTATGAAAACGCATATCTTAGTCGTTTCAAACCGCTTTCACGATAATACGTCCTTAGCTTCGTATCAAAGTATACTAATATATTTTTGATAAGTCGAAATAATTTGTGAAGCTTAAGGCTGCTTTTAACTCGTACTAACCAAAACATGTTGCTGAAATTTCGAAAAAAAATATATATTTCGTCGTCAAACTTTAAAAATTCATAACTTCTTCGTTATAACTCCGCTTTAATCCGCTCAAGCGCCACGGATTCGCTTTTAAAGTATATTTTCTAAATATCAAGGCCAAAATTTCGTGCCTACCGTCGGATTTTCCAGAAAATCAAAACAAGGACAGAACACTTATATATACTTATCGAAAATAGTTTTTCTCGCATTTAAACCTATTCTAATCCCTTCAAATCAACTCCAAAGCTAATCTAATCCTACCATACACCTTCTTAGGGTGTCATGGGTTCCTAAACATCATCAAGACCAAAGTATACCAAGGGATAATTATAGGATGACCTTATATATATATATTTCTAAAAATCATGTAAAATGGTATAAACAACACAAATCATGCATGCTTGCTCCAAAAATGAAGAGATACTTATGAAATGAAAAGGAGATATGTAACACCCCGACCCGACAAGGGTAAAGATATCACAATACGGTTTCATATCAGAACTATAATAACTAAACAATAGCGGAAGCCTTTACAAAATATCCAAAAAGAAAACATAAATAGATAAAACTTCAAAATAAATCTAAGATCTCTATGGTAAAGTCTTGCTCTCAGCTCTACTCTCAAACCCAGATCAGCTATCCCATAAGCTCATCTTGAATGCTTAATACCGCCGCAGAAAAGAAAAGGGCCGAGCTTACAAAGCCCAATTGAACGGATATAACGAAAACAAAACTAAACAAAACGAATATACGAATAACAAAATACAATGAAATAATGACAAGAGATCTTCTAGAATTTCATGGAAGCACACATATACGTAAATCCAAACAACCACATAATAGTTTAGACATCACATAGTACATCAAAGACATAAACGCAACCAAAATCGTAATAACCAAACACTTAACATATCAAGAAATACATTTTACTTATAAGCCAAACGGAAAGTCTAAGAACTAACGGAAAACACTTTCTAATAAATAAACATGGCATTCATACAAATCAATTAATCAACATTTAATGCACTTAATTCAAGATTGTAGCAATGAAATGGCGTATGCCTCATGATGTATATAATAGTTAAACCAGCTTTTCATATCAAATCTTAACCTTAGCAGTAGTTTTAAACATGGCAAGTCACATATGCGCATGTATAATTAACCTTCAAACACTCAATTGTGCACTAGCACACTATCTCATGATTAACGTATTCACGTAACTATAACAAATCATAATATCAAAATACGAATCATGTTTAACATATTAATCCTATCCCAGCATGGCAACTAATAATCACTTAAACAACTACGTCATAAGCACATTTACAAACATATCATATCAGAAACATCTTTCTTCTTCAAAAGTAACTTCATAAAATAAATGTACATATATGGAGTAGCTAGCTCCCTGAATTTTGTGAAGACGCCAGATTGCATACCCACATCATTCACCGATAACATATCGGATAACAGATCGATCTAGGATGCATCCATACGCCCTTCCTACATATACAAAATATGCTTCACCATCCAGACGTGGCGTAACATCACTCTATCGCCTCTAGAGTCATATCGAGGTGCATCATCGACACGGACATGGAACCCCATGACTAGTTAAATATTTGGTTATAGTCAACCAACTTAAGTCAAACAGATTTCAAATGTAACACAGATCACAGTCACACACAAGGTCACAGAATCATACCAGATAGTTCATATCCTAAAGTTCATATTCAAATAATCAAATATCATAAGTTCATATCACAGTGGCATATCATATGCTCACAAACAGAAAATTCATAACCAGAGGTTCATAATCATAAGTTCATAATCCAAATAAAGCCGGATTCAACAAATGTATATATCAAGGTCTTCCTAACATAAGTTCACATCAGATATAGCATAGTTCACTAGAACCTTCATTCAGACAAGTAACAGACCAAACGTTCAGAAAAGGGTTCATAGCAATGGCGTTGGGAATCCTAATAAACATAAGAGACATAATGAAGAAAGAAAACATGAGGGACCTTTACTGAAAAGGTCAGAATATCTGAACGATAACACAAGTGTCTTAAAGTAAGACAGAATATCCGTACCTTAAAGCAAATGAAAGGAAAAGCAACAAATGAACGAATATGAAGATGTGACGTCGTGTCTCCTCCAACGAATCTACACGGATTATGATTTATTTAATACTTATTAGTATAACGGATTAATCTCATTAATACTTTTAAAGTTGTCGATTCTTCCCATTTTAATGATGTATGTAATTCCAACGCTTTAGGGTTTCAATTATTAATTAGCCAAACGTATGGGTTAAATATGATAATCATCTCATTTAAGAGCTTATATGATCATTATTCAAAGCATAGGGTTTACAAATGTCAAAGACGGATTTTAAGAATCTCTTTCAAAATAGTTTACATAATTTATGACTCACATGAAATAACGAAATTACACAATTAACCTTTAACTTTTAATCAACTTCCCATTTTTAGTTCTAGGGTTTCCATACCTTTACATCATTTATTACGATTCAATTAACATGTTACTTCCTTTAATGATTTCCATTTTGACCTAGAACGCATTTAAAACTCAAACGGAAATTAACTCACACTCACACATGTCCTTACGAAATTCATTTACACATGCTTACCCATAGTTACCCAAAATTACATGTTGCACCTTTAACATCTTTAATTATACGATTCCAACCTTCTATTATCGATTTTACACTTTTAGCCCAAAGGTTTTAGAATTTACAAAACACACCTTTTAAATTAATAACAATTCGAATGGCCCTCCAACTATCCAAAATCACACGCTTAACCCCACACTTATTTTATACGTTTAGTACATGCCTTTTACTGTTTTACAAAAATAGCCTTTAAGTTTCAATATTTACAAAACCTACCCAAACCTTTATATAAAGCCGAATAGGGCATAATTCAAAAGAAAACCCTAAACCTAGGTTACACCAATCATTAGCTCATCATTAATACTTCATTAATTACCTTCCATGATTATAAGGAAACCCTAGTTTATACAAAACCCTAATCGCCTTTTTAATTACTTTCCTTTTATGTGTTTCAATCAAGAAAACCCAAAACAAATCACACAAGCTTCAAATTCATAAACATGTATTTTACTCAGGTCTTATAACATGTAACAACTTCTGAAAAATCGATTCATGATCTCTAAAATATTATAGGCTCAATCGTTAATTATATATGCTTTTAGGGTTTTAGGTTTCAATAATTTCATACGACTTGTAAATCATGCATGGCTAGTTTTTATGTGTTACATACGACTTATAGGACTGAGAATAACATTAGAACATACCCTTTATGTGCTTGAATCGTCGGAACAAAAGAAACCAAAACTAGCACTAGTCGAAACCCTAATTCCTCCAAAAACTCTCCACGATCAATACAGCAAATCTGGAACTCAACCACTATTTTTCCCACCTTCTATGCCTTGAATCTCGTCCAAGAAAATGGTCCCAACCTCTGAAACTGGAAGTCGACTTGGGAGAAGTTTTTAGGTCGGTTTAGGGTTATCGGTGATTAGGAATTATTAAGGACCGAATATATGTATATATACTTGAGTTATTATTTTCTTGTGGGCTTTAATATGTATTGGACTTAGATTAAATGGTCTTTAATAATATAAATTATATTGGGCTTTAATTTAGTTTTATTTCTTTTAGTAACTATTTTAATATTTTCGCTAATATGTAAAATACATAACTAATTTATTATAAAATCATAAACTATAAAACTACCTTTACAAAGTGTTTAATATTTATTTAGGTCATGTGGGATATTTCTTAAAATTCTCGAATTTACATAGCTTACTTGGTATTCTTTTGAATTTAATTATTCATACTTTTAATTGTAGGGGTATTTTGGTCTTTTGTGAATTTTAGAAATTCAGTATTACAATTCTTCCTCTAAAAGAAAATTTCGTCCTTGAAATTGGACAAGGCGGAACAGAGCAGTAAAACTAATCGGATTTCGTAATTTCTAGGAATATATCGAACGTTAATCTTATTTTGGAATAAATGGATTTCTTATCAGAATATTCAATCTCATACGTATTCAGAAATCAAATAAATAGTCAAATACTTATAATAGATAATTATATACGACGTAATAATGGCGGAGAACAGATGAGACGCAGAAAATCAAACGACAAATTCTAACTTATTCATATATCAAATGATGAGGACATCATATGTATAGACACAAATAAATCCTATCGACCTCAAAAGTCGCAGAAATATGGGAAGACATATAAGGTTAAGATAGTCATAGCAATCTAGAGGGTCACGCACATCATAACAACTTCGGATCCCAAACACACAAAACTTATATGAAACAGATATCGACGAACATCTCACAATTAGGTACGGAATTCAAACGAACATACGAAGCACCAAATAATGATACCAATCAAAGTCTCTACACACATCAATCATGCATTTCCCAGACGTCAGATACCTTCAATAAGTTCGATTATGTGATCTCGTATTATTACGTTGATCAGGCCATAATACTTGCATCACATAACAAGTTCTTATTGTCATTATATTCGGTCTCGGGTCATGACAAAACACATAACTAATATCATAACAAAACATACCACATACGGATAACACACAGATAGCAAGTAACATATAATAACAACCCAGATCCTCATGAGTATACCATCATGATGGCCATACTTCAAGCGGTAATTAAACAACAACTCTAAGATAATAAATAGCAGACGAACTTATGAGGACTAACGGAAAACTCAACGAATCTATCAGAAAGAAAACAACGAACAGAATCATACTATCAAACTTTGTTTATTCCATTAAGCAAACAAAATTGCAAATCGCCTTACGATGATCTTCCAAAACAAAACTTAAAATCCCGATTCAAACGTCAAATGAAAACAAAAGGCCTAGCTCAAAATCAAACGTCAGAAAATTCTCGTAAAGAGAGTAACAAACCAGAAACGAAACTCCTATTCTTGTGTCGGATTGAACCTACTAGTGGCCGTAGACTCCGTTTCCGACTCCACCTCGTACTCTTCCTTAGGTTCCTCTTCTTCCTCCTCCTCTTCGCTTATCCATCCGTTCTTGTTTCCTTCAGGCTGTTGTAGGAAGCCACTAGCAAAGCCACCTTTACGCTTCCTCTCTTCCTCCTCTGGCACACGATCCACGAAGGCATACAGATTGCGATTCTCAACTTGTCCTACTCCTTCATCCTCAACGAACTTGGGACACCTCCCAGGATATCTAGTAGTGAAACCTTCGTTGTCAACAACCTTGGTTTCATATTCTTCCACCATCTCTCCGTCAATGGTCCTCAGGGTCAGCTTCTCCTCGATAGTGCATGGCCACATATTGGCCGAAACTTTTATCCTCTTGTTAGTCCTCTTCACCTTACCATACCTTGTGCAGCCTGTAGCAATGATAACGGCCCACTTCGTCTTCTCCTTATGTTGCCTAGCCGGTCCTCGATTATTCCTATCAGATGAACTAGCGCGACGGGGAATAACCATCTAAAAGAAATTCCAACTATCAGCAAAACTTAAATACGATAGGGTACGCAAAGAAATACGCAGGAAGGAAAATCCTAAATCTACCCACTTCTCACAGGTCATAGCCTAAGCTCTAAGGGTCCTAAAACCTAGAGCTCTGATACCATAAATTGTAACACCCCGACCCGACAAGGGTAAAGATATCACAATACGGTTTCATATCGAACTATAATAACTAAACAATAGCGAAGCCTTTACAAAATATCCAAAAGAAAACATAAATAGATAAAACTTCAAAATAAATCTAAGATCTCTATGGTAAAGTCTTGCTCTCACTCTACTCTCAAACCCGGATCACTATCCCATAAGCTCATCTTGAATGCTTAATACCGCAGAAAAGAAAAGTGCTGGTGAGCTTACAAAGCCCAGGTGAACGGATATAACGAAAACAAAAACTAAACAAAACGAATATACGAATAACAAAATACAATGAAATAATGACAAGAGATCTTCTAGAATTCTGCGGAAGCACACATATACAGAAATCCAAACAACCACATAATAGTTTAGACATCACATAGTACATCAAAGACATAAACGCAACCAAAATCAGAATAACCAAACACTTAACATATCAAGAAATACATTTTACTTATAAGCCAAACGGAAAGTCTAAGAACTAACGGAAAACACTTTCTAATAAATAAACATGGCATTCATACAAATCAATTAATCAACATTTAATGCACTTAATTCAGTATTGTAGCAGCGGAAATGGCAGACAGTTCATGACAGACATAATAGTTAAACCAGTTTTTCATATCAAATCTTAACCTTAGCAGAGTTTTAAACATGGCAAGTCACATATGCAGACAGATAATTAACCTTCAAAACACTCAATTGTGCACTAGCACACTCATCTCACAGATTAACGTATTCACGTAACTATAACAAATCATAATATCAAAATACGAATCATGTTTAACATATTAATCCTATCCCAGCATGGCAACTAATAATCACTTAAACAACTACGTCATAAGCACATTTACAAACATATCATATCAGAAACATCTTTCTTCTTCAAAAGTAACTTCATAAAATAAATGTACATATATGGAGTAGCTAGCTCCCAGAATTTTGTGAAGACGCCAGACGCACACCGACATCATTCACCGATAACATATCGGATAATGATCGGATCTAGGATGCATCCATACGCCCTTCCTACATATACAAAATATGCTTCACCATCCGAGACGCGTAACATCACTCTATCGCCCTAGAGTCATATCGAGGTGCATCATCGATACGGACATGGAACCCCATGACTAGTTAAATATTTGGTTATAGTCAACCAACTTAAGTCAAACAGATTTCAAATGTAACACGGATCACAACACACAAGGTCACGAATCATACCGATAGTTCATATCCTAAAGTTCATATTCAAATAATCAAATATCATAAGTTCATATCACAAAGGCATATCATATGCTCACAAACGTAAAATTCATAACCGAGGTTCATAATCATAAGTTCATAATCCAAATAAAGCCGGATTCAACAAATGTATATATCAAGGTCTTCCTAACATAAGTTCACATCGATATAGCATAGTTCACTAGAACCTTCATTCGGACAAGCAATGCATCAAACGCTCGTAAAAGGGTTCATAGCAATGGCGCTGGGAATCCTAATAAACATAAGAGACATAATGAAGAAAGAAAACATGAGGACCTTTATCGAAAAGGTCGTAATATCTCGAACGATAACACAAGTGTCTTAAAGTAAGATAGAATATCCGTACCTTAAAGCAAATGAAAGGAAAAGCAACAAATGAACGAATATGAAGATGTGACGTCGTGTCTCCTCCAACGAATCTACACGGATTATGATTTATTTAATACTTATTAGTATAACGGATTAATCTCATTAATACTTTTAAAGTTGTCAGATTCTTCCCATTTTTAATGACAGACAGAATTCCAACGTTTTAGGGTTTCAATTATTAATTAGCCAAACGTATGGGTTAAATATGATAATCATCTCATTTAAGAGCTTATATGATCATTATTCAAAGCATAGGGTTTACAAATGTCAAAGACGGATTTTAAGAATCTCTTTCAAAATAGTTTACATAATTTATGACTCACATGAAATAACGAAATTACACAATTAACCTTTAACTTTTAATCAACTTCCCATTTTTAGTTCTAGGGTTTCCATACCTTTTACATCATTTATTACGTATTCAATTAACATGTTACTTCCTTTAATGATTTCCATTTTGACCTAGAACGCACGAAAACTCAAACGGAAATTAACTCACACTCACACATGTCCTTACGAAATTCATTTACACATGCTTACCCATAGTTACCCAAAATTACATGTTGCACCTTTAACATCTTTAATTATACGATTCCAACCTTCTATTATCAGATTTTACACTTTTAGCCCAAAGGTTTTAGAATTTACAAAACACACCCTTTTAAATTAATAACAATTCGAATGGCCCTCCAACTATCCAAAATCACACGTTTAACCCCCACACTTATTTTATACGTTTAGTACATGCCTTTACTGTTTTACAAAATAGCCTTTAAGTTTCAATATTTACAAACCTACCCAAACCTTTATATAAAGTCGAATAGGGCATAATTCAAAAGAAAACCCTAAACCTAGGTTACACCAATCATTAGCTCATCATTAATACTTCATTAATTACCTTCCATGATTATAAGGAAACCCTAGTTTATACAAAACCCTAATCGCCTTTTTAATTACTTTCCTTTTATGTGTTTCAATCAAGAAAACCCAAAACAAATCACACAAGCTTCAAATTCATAAACATGTATTTTACTCAGGTCTTATAACATGTAACAACTTCTGGAAAAATCGATTCATGATCTCTAAAATATTATAGGCTCAATCGTTAATTATATATGCTTTTTAGGGTTTTAGGTTTCGAATAATTTCATACGACTTGTAAATCATGCATGGCTAGTTTTTATGTGTTACATACGACTTATAGGACTGAGAATAACATTAGGAACATACCCTTTATGTGCTTGAATCGTCGGAACAAAAGAAACCAAAACTAGCACTAGTCGAAACCCTAATTCCTCCAAAAACTCTCCACGATCAATACAGCAAATCTGGAACTCAACCACTATTTTTCCCACCTTCTATGCCTTGAATCTCGTCCAAGAAAAATGGTCCCAACCTCTGGAAACTGGAAGTCGACTTGGGAGAGGTTTTAGGTCGGTTTTAGGGTTATCGGTGATTAGGAATTATTAAGGACCGAATATATGTATATATACTTGAGTTATTATTTTTCTTGTGGGCTTTAATATGTATTGGACTTAGATTAAATGGTCTTTTAATAATATAAATTATATTGGGCTTTAATTTAGTTTTATTTCTTTTAGTAACTATTTTAATATTTTCGGCTAATATGTAAAATACATAACTAATTTATTATAAAATCATAAACTATAAAAACTACCTTTACAAAGTGTTTAATATTTATTTAGGTCATGTGGGATATTTCTTAAAATTCTCTGAATTTACATAGCTTACTTGGTATTCTTTTGAATTTAATTATTCATACTTTTAATTGTAGGGGTATTTTGGTCTTTTTGTGAATTTTAGAAATTCAGGTATTACAAGATATGAAAAATATAAATGATATGCTTACAAGTATTATGATGAGGTGCAAAGAACAAGGTTTAGCCTAAACACTCTAGATTTTTATTTCAAAATCTTAAAAAGAGTATTATCTAGAGTGTATATAACTTGCTTGAGAAATAAAAATGATGATCCCTTTGTGAGCTCTTGAATGGCCGGTTGAAGAGAGGAAACAAAGAAGAGAGAAAAAGTTTAACACTTGTAGAAATATTTGTGAAGTGAATGAGTAAATTGTAAAAGTAAGACTTATAAGTTTGAGTAAAATTTTATACAATCAAAGAGCCATGCCATCATTTATTAACACCCTCCCCCTTGGTCGGCCAAGGGGGAAGGAATGTGATAGATATTTTTTTTTTCTTCTTTTACTTGTATAAAATTGTAAATAAAATGTAAGTAAATGATATAAATGTAGAATTTGTAGTATCTTGTACCTAGTTGTGATATTTGAGTAGTATGAATTAAACTAAGTTTTAGGGGATCAAAGTAAAGTATATTGATATCATAAGAATTTTAAAATACATTCCTTGTAAAATTTGAGTGATATAAAATTTTCGAGTAGTTTTAAGAAAACGTCGTAATAATTTAACTTTAACGATTTATATACAAAATAAATTTAAAACACTAGGTAAACTCAAAATATAGTTTTACAACTAAATGTAAGTATAAAAATATATCGGGATCATTTTTAGAAGTAACGGATTAAATATTCAAAATAATAACTCACGCGATAACGTTTATTTAATATAAAATTTACGCGATAAAGGTGAAATGCAATGTCGTGAATGAACTAACGTGATGCAAATGATGTTAATGAAATGTAGACTAAACTTAGTCCATATGAAATGTACGTGATGTTATGATCATGAATTCGCCGCTAAACCATTAAGGTTACGCGAATTTGGAACACGTAAACCTAGTTTACGATAAATGTTGAAATTGTAAGGCATGAATTGTTTCGAGAAATGACCTGGAAGTACGGGTTGTCACAGGGAGCATCTATCTTAAACCTATGATTTGAAACGAGATCATTTATCTCAATGTGCAGGTTCCTTCTAGTATGTGCAAAACTCTTTTCAAACCTCGAGGTACATATTGAGGGGGAGCAAATTTATGGAAACCTCATCCTTCCTGGGAATGCATTATCTACTTGAGTTGATCAAGGAAGTGATGTTGATATCTTTAGAAAATGGTAATCAAAGAAGTTAATTCTTTCTCTTGCCTCCGTGTGCAAAACATTTTCAAATACTTGATGCACATGTTGAGGGGAGTTCTCGTTTAAAATATCAAAACAATTCAGTACAAAATGCTTTGATAATATATCACAAGTATCCGAATTGATTTTCAAATGGTTTTCAATTGGATCCAATGGCGATGAACAATACCAAATAGACCGACCAACTTTACTTTATGTACGGTGATATAAGGATGATAAGGTTAGGTATTGGTTCCCATGATCCGCTGTAACCGGAGGGATCTACCCAGGACAATCCACTAGTTAGTGTAGAAGTCCTTAGGTATGATGATAAAAGGAGAAAATGAGATATGGGAAGAGTGCGGACTAAGACCGAGCTAATCTTGGAATGAACCCAACAAGGTTCTAGTTATGAAGTCGGTAAGCATCAAGGCGTTAAAGAATTAAAAGAATTGAATGAGAATAGGGTGAAAACAAATAGCCTCCATTTATTCAACCTTAGGCGTAAACCGGGTTCAATTCATATGCTATCGATGGTAACATCGGTATTGAAGACAAGACGTCATGGACCCAAGTGACGACCGCACTTCAACTTTCCGAACCACTCAAGTTTCTCTTAAAAGGACTTGTTTCATTCTCATGGGGAACCGACATTATCTATCGACTTTCTCTTAGAGATTGTTGATATGAAGAAGGAGACCTCTCCCTAGTCTCCCACACGGGATCCAAATATGCACATATTGAGTCTAGAGCCACGAGATCATCAATAAATCTCATTAGGACACTTTCAATGAAGACTCTGTTTCATACAATGTGGAAAGAGAGATTATATCTTGAGTCCCACGATTATCCTTGTGGTATTGCTGAATATCCGAGTGATATGTATACATATTCACTATAAAGATGGAAAGCCTCGAGCCAACATCAAACAAGCTCTCGGTAGGTGGCATGTGAGATCTATTATATAGATCAACCATGTGACAACCGAACAGAAACAATGGGGCGATTCAATCTCTTGAATCAATCTCGTTCGAGTTATGGATTGACGGATGCCTTTGAAAACCGGTCTTTGTGCTTAACAACTCTTTTCTTTAGCACATCGACCGTAACGGATATTTCAAATCAAAATGTGTTTTATGATTGATAATTGATTTTCATTAAAACCTTTGTTGTATTGCAAAAACAATTTCTATTGAGCAATACACGATTGTTTTTCAAGTATCTTTTCATCAATCGGTGGACTTAAATTACCGGTTCACTCACTCCGTGTTGTCTTCTTTGAGACGTTCGGTTTGAGAACAAACTAGAGCAACGCGAAACCCCGTCAAGGAAATTCTTCGAATTATACCGATCACAGCAAGACATGTATCGATCAACGGGAACCGTGGGCCGTGTACCTCAATTCAACAAAGTGATCAAAGACACTTTCGTGCGATTTATTGCTAATCGTTGTATGCGTGTACGCCCGACGCTTGCAAAATGATCGTAATGAAGCGGTCAATCCATAGCCGCATGCTCACTTAACACATTCATCTCGAAATAAATCATGATTAGTGCATCAATGACTCGATATTTTCACTCCATGCTTCGCCACGCTCCGCCAATATCATGATTCAACAAATGCTTCCGCTACTCGATAAGAAGATATCATGATCCGAATGTGAGCATGTCGGTCCTAAAGTCACAACATCACATAATGCCAACACCACAAAGGATGTGTCGAGATTTTTGATAGTCGATGATCTTTATAGTGGCTCAAATTTACTATCACATGGATCAGTAAAAGACCTCCACTTGAAGTAACCAAACATGCAATGTGAAGAATCAATGACTACAAGCTTAGGAGCAAAAGACTACATCAAGAATGCAAGATCAATTGTTAATATAATATCTATTTGTATTCAATGTAATTTTGGTACATGATTGAGGTGACCTCCCTTAGGGGGAGATTGTTAGGAATTAGAAATTCTAGATATTAAAGAGTCGGTCACCTCAAGTATTTGTAATCGTTAGAAAGCTCGTAGTCGTAGTTATTTTAAGTTAAGTAGTATCTAGTTAAGTAACTCCGTGGAGGACGGACGGGTCTTTACCCACTGTATGCCTGATCCACAGCCCGTTGTGTGGCGATTTATGTAAGACTATAAATACTCTCTACCTTCCAAGGTAGAGAGTTGGAGCTCATAATAATATCTTTCACTTTCTCTCACTAAGTTCCCTAAACCTCTAACTTTCTCTCTCTAGAATTCCATCTATATGCTACTTTGTGTTATGGTTTGATGTGTATGTGAAAAGTTATAACTAACAAAACAACTACAAGTTCGACTTAATAAAACTGTCAGAATTATCCGAACTGACAATGGAACTGAGTTTGTTAACAAAGAACTGAGTCAGTTCTATGAAAGCATTAGGATCATTCATCAAATAAGTGTTCCACGTACTCCTCAACAGAACGGTGTTGTTGAAAGATGAAATCGGACTCTTTTCGAAGCTGCAAGAACTATGATGATCTTCTCAAAGGTTCCAATGTTTCTCTGGGCTGAAGCCATTGCTACTGCTTGCTATACCCAAAATCGTTCCCTTATTCACACCTCTCATGGAAAGACTCATTACGAACTTGTCCACAACCGAAAACCTGATATGTCTTTCCTTCGTGTGTTTGGTGCCTTATGTTATCCAACGAATGATGGTCAAGACTTAGGAAAGTTAAGAGCTAAGGCGAACATTGGAGTTTTTGTTGGTTATGCACCAAACCGGAAGGGTTACCGAATCTACAATAAAAGAACTCGAGATATCATGGAAACAATTCACGTCACGTTCGATGAGCTGTCTGAGCAAATGGCTCTAGGACAATTAAGTTCTGGACCCGCAACTCAACATTTATCTTGTAGTCCTATCAGTTCCTCTCTTGTACATAATCCATCACCTGCAGTTCCATATGTACCTCCTTCTGAAGAAGAATTGAAGAAATTGTTTGATCCGATGTCTGATGAATACTATGAGCCTATTGTTAATGATCAGTCTAATCCATCAACATTGGCTACCCCTAACCCACCAACGAGATAACCCTTCGCTCGTGTCACCGAGTCAAGAAGCACCTATCAGAGATCACTCATCATCATCATCAAATCCTCAATCATCGAGTGTACATCATGGAAATGTTTCGCAACTATGATGGAGATAACCCTTTGCTACTCCCGAAGATGCTCCATTTGAGAACATATTTGCTCTCGAACCAACTTCGTAACCATCTTCATCGGAGATCTAAACTCGCTACTTGGTCCCTCAACAACAACCACACGAGCACCTTAGAAAATGGACACATGACCATCCATTGGACAACATCATTGGGAACCCTTCTCGTCCAGTATCCACTCGTAAACAACTTGCAACTGATGCCTTGTGGTGCTTCTTCAACTCCGTACTATATAAGGTCGAACCAAAAGATGTTAAAACAGCCATGACTGAAGACAACTGGTTCAATGTCATGCAAGAAGAAATTCATGAGTTCGATCAACTAGATGTATGGGAATTAGTACCTGCTCCTGACTATGCTATGATCATTGCTCTAAAATGGTCTTCAAAGTAAAACTTGATGAACATGGTGATGTGCTAAAGAACAAGGCTCGACTGGTTGCGAAAGGATACCATCAAGAGGAAGGTATTGACTTTGAAGAATCATTTGCTCCAGTTGCACGTATCGAGGCAATCAGAATCTTCTTGGCTAATGTTGCTAGTAAGAACATGGTAGTCTATCAGATGGATGTAAAGACTGCTTTTCTTAATGGAGATCTGAAAGAGGTAGTATACGTCAGCCACCACCAAGGTTTCGTGAAGGCTACCTTTACGGTTTGAAGCAAGCTCCAAGGGCATGGTATGACACGCTATCGAAGTTTCTTGCATCTAATGGATTCAAGAAAGGAGCAGATTGATCCGACATTATTCACCGTAAAGTCGAGCAAACACTTAATTCATGTTCAAATCTATGTTGATGATATTATTTTGCCTCGATCGACCGCAATGAATGTGACCGTTTTCTAAGGAGATGGGCTCCAAATTTCAAATGTCATTTTCTTGGGATTACAAATTTCACAAAGTCCCGGAGGCATTTTTATAAATCGGTCTAAATATGCTAATGAGATCTTAAAGAAATTTGGATTTGATTCTGTGACCTGTTAACACTCCCATGGTGGGCGTACTAAACCGGATGAGGACCACTCGGGATCATGGTTTACCAAACTAAATATCAAGTATGATTGGATCACGATGTACCTCACCGCCATGAGACCGAGACATTATGTTCATTGTATGCATGTGTGCTAGATACCGTGCTAAGCCTACCAAAAAGCACGTTGAAGCGGTTAAACGGGTCTTCGGTATTCCAAGGAACCATCAACATGGGACTTTGGTACCAAGGACACCGGTAAGTCACTAACGACCCACGCAGATGTCGACCATGCAGGGTGTCAAGATACACGTCGAAGCACTTCTGGAGGTGCTCAGTTTTTGGGTAATAAGCTTGTGAGGTGGTCTTCAAAGAAACAAATGAATACCTCTATGTCCTCTATAGAGGCAGAATACATAGCCATGTCATCTTGTTGTGCTCAAATCCTATGGATGAGATCCCAATTATCTGACTATGGCTTTGAATTCAACAAAATCCCTCTATACTGTGATAACAAGAGTGCCATTTGTGAAAACTCGTAATTTCAGGTCATGGATTATGTTGGTTTATATTTTCATAAAATAGACTTTAAAACGAAACCGTGGTCATTTGAAGGGGTTAAAACAGATTTATAACGAAGAAGTTACGCTATTTTTAAGTTTAACGACGAAAACTAAATTTCTGAAAAATACAAGCTGTCAAGGGTTATTTAAGGGGCAAAAATGAGTTTTAAGCATAATCTAAACGAGTCGATTTATTAAAAATATATTAGTATACATTAACACAAAACCAAGGATATATAAAACGTAGAAAACCAAGCTATAACGACTAAGTTACACACGTTTTAAAAATGGCTATCGTAACTATTATTTTTCACAAATAATAACACTTACATATTTTCTATTAGTCCAAAATGGTTATCGCAAGTGACCATGTTTGGATCCGTTTTTCATATCGATAGAGTACTTTTGAGAAAACGATTTCTACAAGTAAAAGTGAGTTCACCTAGCCTATTTTACAAAATGTTCAACCGTTCGTCAAACGTAGATATAACGAATGATGTACGATCACTCAAATTTTTCCGAAAACTACTCATAAACTATATTTTTAGCTCGACTACCTTACTTCATCTATATTTTTCTCTATGATCGAGACTTCTATGATCAAAAGTTAAATGCTAAGACTTTTAGATATCACTACAAGCTTTCCAAAACCATTGAGTTTGTTTTCTAACACTCGATATTCACTATTTTACGACTAGCTTTGCGAGGCTACTTAGTCATTTTCATGAGTTGTCTAAGTATATTATTTTAAGACGAAAAACTATAAAATTCTTGTTCTATTTCTAAACGACTATCTTGGGATGTTGTTTCAACATATATAAGCGTAAAGTATTTTATAACTTGACAAGACGTTGTAAACTTATTTTTCGACGATAAACTTTATTTTCAAATGCACAAGTGGTATGGATATCATATGAGTTTGCATGCATAACAACATTATATCATAACTCATATTAGATCATATCATTCATAATAGGTTGCGGTTAGAGATTGCGCCTCATTTCAGTGTATCCACTTTTGCCATCATATCATTGTATCAAGTGAGTTTTCATAGCCCCATTTTACATGTTTATACTTTATTTCAAACCTACGGGGGAGAATACATTGCACATCATTTTATTACGAGCCCAAGTATATCAAATTCATTTACATTGCTTAAGTTACCTCATTGCCAATTGAATGTCCCCATTTCATAATCATGAACCGTTAATTCCGGAAGAAGCGAGAGTGAGTGAATAGATCTATTGAGGGTGACTCCTCCATCCGGGTTGGTGGATTCCAACTGGTCAAACGGATACATTTCATTTAATATCATAATTTGAGTTGTTTGGCAAAACACTCTGTTGGGGTGAATATCATGATCAGTCTTGCTTCGGTGTCATGTGCTTATAGCAATTGTATCATTTTTATGTGACATATTTGTCATACATGACTTATACTTGTGGTGGCCATATAAAATATTTACATAAACTCTATGAACTCACTCAACCTTTGTGTTGACACTTTTAGCAATGTATTTTCAGGTATCTAAGGCATATACTTCATGGCATGCATAAGGACTTATCATAGAGTCGCGGTGACGACGCGTCTCACATGGATTTTATGCACTTTAAAACATCGTTTGGATTGTAACAAACTTATTTTCGAAAATGTTGACTACCTTTTGGGACCTATCTTTTGTAAACTCTGAATGTTTTATTATATCAAACGATGTGTTTTCAAAACGACACTTTAGCTTGTTCAATATAACTTTAATCGTGATGCTATGGCGCCACGCCCAAGGTATTCCATTCCACGCAAAAGCGGTATTTTGGGGTGTGACATTGGCATCGAGCAAGAGTTATAGAGAACTAGGTTGTATCATTGACCCTAGACTATAACTACATCATCATAGCATCTCATCATTTCATCATAAGTGCATATTCACTATGCATGTGGTTTTATACGCACATTATGCGGGTTATTTACTTTCATTTCACATCGATTGTCACATAGATGTCTTCAGATACCCATCCCATCATACTCACATCAGACTCTGACATGGAGGATACCTTGTCATTCCCTACTATAGTTTTAACATCAGTTGACTCGGCACCGATAACATCATATGCTGAGATTGAACCCTTTGAGGAGGACAAAGTTGCACCTACACCACCACTGTCACCATTGATTCGTCGTAGGAACAAGGCAGTTCATATCATTCTGCCCGGACAGACCATACCATTTGGTAGGACTTATAGGCTTAGTCCTAATGGACCTATTAGGATGCTTACTGCAAGGAAGAGAGTACATTCTTTTACCCTCATTCTTAGATCACCTGCTACTCATGTAGTACAACCACCATCAGCTACTCATACCACTATTAGTCGTCCAATAGTGCATACTCCAGTTTTACCTCTGAAACGTCGCGAGACAACACAGAAGAGGGTAGTATTTCATTCACCATCATTTCCTAAATCACCACTAGGATTTCCATCATCATCATCGTTATCATTTTCATCATGTTTATCATCTAGAGCACCATCCGTACCATCACATCTCATAGACACTACTCATACATATGACTTGCAGCTTGGGAAGCGTGCATGATTTGACACACCATTACCATCTATCACTAAGACTATAGACACTACACCATCTTACAAGTTTGAGGACGGTGAGAGTTTCAGAGTTGCTGCTGCTAGACAGCCTACTGCTCCTACATTTGAGACACGATTAGACCATCAACAGGAACAGATAATAAGTACCTTTCTATCTAATGTAATCTTTATCTTTTATTATCTCCACGATAATCACAACCTTCAATTATTTCATTCCCTATCCCAATTGCCCAATTTTCAATCATTTCACAACAATATACCGTTATCTTACTAGGGGTTAGGCCAACTTTATTCTTGACTAATTAGGAGACTATTACCATTCTATGAGGTTCTCCCATGTATTCTACAAACCATTCAACAAATTTTATTTCAAGTTATTTTGCTACCACTTCATGAAATTATTTCACTTAATTTTATTCAAAGCTATTTTACTACCATCTTAGGAAAATTGCTTCGCAGAATTCTAAAACAAGTTGTTTTGTTACCACCCTATAAATTGATTTTCAGTCATTCTATCAACTATTTACTACCATTACGCGAAACGATTTTCATGTTACTCTGAAAAAGTGTTTGAGCCATTATCTTATAAAACAACACGTTCAATACCATCTAAAACTTCGGAGAAACATAATACCATTTCAACAAGACCAAGCATCACATCATTTGTCCTCGATTATACATAGCCTGATCACCTATGTATAATTCAGGAAGGATTATGTCATGAAAGAAACAAGCATCATTTCAAACTTCCTAAAACAATCTTCATTCAAAAACAAAGCTTTGTAATCAGATAAATTATTCATTAACATCTCTATTTGTTAACACTCTATAGATACCTACGCCACTCATCACTCACTCAACCGATAAGTTAGAATTTTACCAGTGACCTTTTAGGAAAGACTTTCCATACCATCTATGAGGAGGATTCCTCGATACAAGAAAACAATGAAAGGATTTCAGAACTACCAACAAGGACTAGAAGTATGTAGTAAGATGTTTCCAAACTCAATAGAAATTTTAAGACATCACGAAACAATCTGAACCACTATCTTTGGACTAGAAGCCAAATTCTATCATTTCAAAAGTACCAGCTAGACCGAATTACAAGATTTAGTACAAAGCGAATACACACTAAGCAACGCTGTATAAATAAACCAAGCCTCCTAACTGAGACTACAAAATATTCCATTAAACATGGCCTCAAAAATATGTAAACTTCCCTACAATGAGTTTCCTTCAAAGGATAATTGAGTTAAATTAAAGTTATCGATATAAACTTCCCCTAAGGCATTGTGTTCCCTAGAAATTCTAGATAACCTCACTTCCATATCAAGAAATGCAACAAGTATGAACATATCGGACAATCAATGACTCTCCATCTACAAGTGAAATCGAAACAAACATTCTTCGACGTAGTATGAGCTGATATCTATGTTTCTACCAGCATGATAAAAATCTCAGTGATGAACTATTTTAGAAACACCCAAGTAAGATTGAATACCTATGCCTGTAGATTTTGCCTAACATCGACTGATAGACATTATCCAACATTAGAAATTAAACATTCATGCAGACATACCTACCCGACTACTTCATCCTTTATAGTGCTTTCATTTTAAATGGATTTTATTTAAAATGTATTTATACAAATCATATACCTTGTCGGAAATATTTTTTTCGTAAGTCCTCAGATTAACAAGTAAGTTCTTTTGGTCAATCTTTAACAAAACCATCGTACGTTAAGAAACGTATAAACATCAATCTTTGATAAACATTCCTATTTTGCATAACTACTAAATTTTGAATCATCAAGAAAAATATTACTTAGAAAGTCGTTTGTTCAAAATTGTAAATTCGTTCATTCAAAGAAAAGATTTAAAACAAAACACTCAATATCGGAACAAATCTTGAAAATCAACCACCATACCACATCACTTCAATATTTAGGGTTTCGTGACTTTACAACATAGAGCATGGAAAAACTTCGATAAGGGAAATTAAGAGAGACACCATCAAGCAATAAACATCTTAGTAATGGAGACTAAGCGCCTTAGGCAAATAAGGCTCAAGTCATGACATTCGCTAGAACTAGAAACGTGAGGAATCACAACTGTTTCCCTTAATCTATCCTTTACAATAATTCCCTTTTAGACAGACTTGACATTTTGGAATTTATCATGAGACACGTGGTATCAATTTCAATTACACCTAATATCAGGTAGCCGATTCACTTTAGACATCTGACAATCATTTCAAGATTCCCATGGAACCTACTAGGACATGAGTACCGCCTATTATACTCAGCTCAATGGTCAGAGCGAGAGAACAATTCAAACATTTGAAGATATGCTCAAAGCATATGTGATTGTTTCCGGAAACGATTGGGTAAATCATTCATCATCGAACAAGTTCGCTTACAACAATAGTTATCACATGAACGCATTGACTGCACCAATTGAGGCACTCTATGGTTGAGATGTCAATCACCTATTGACAAGCCAAAAATCAGGAAAGTTCAGCTCACTAGTCCATAACGTATTCATGAAACAACAAAGAAATCGTACAGATCTAGAATCAGTTACAAGCAACAACAAATAGATAGAAAAGCTACGTCGATATATGACGCAAAATATTGGGAATATATTCCATAAGTCACAAACAATTAGAATTTCAAGTTGGCAACAGAGTTATGTTGAAAGTCTCGCTAATGAAAGGCGTGGTACGATTCAGAAAACGCGGGAAGTTAAACTCTTTTCACAAATAACACCGTAGAAACCAACATGAACTGAATTCACGGACTGAATTCCTTTTTGGGTGGGCGAATGTGACAACTCGTAATTTCAGGTCATGGATTATTTTGGTATTTTTTCAGAAAATAGACTTTAAAACGAAACCGTGGTCATTTGAACGGGTTAAAACGGATTTATAACGAAGAAGTTACGCTATTTTTATGTTTAACGACGAGTTATTTAAGGGGCAAAATAAGTCGCTATTTTTATGTTAAAACGGTTAAATTTCTGAAAAATACAAGCTGTCAAGAGTTATTTAAGGGGCAAATTTGAGTTTTAAGCATAATCTAAATGAGTCGATTTATCAAAAAATATATTAGTATACATTAACACGAAACCTAGGATATATAAAACGTAGAAAACCAAGCTATAACGACTAAGTTACTCGCGTTTTAAAAATGGCTATCGTAACAATTATTTTTCACAAATAATAACACTTACATATTTTCTATTAGTCCAAAATGGTTATCGCAAGTGACCATGTTTGGAGCCGTTTTTCATATCGATAGAGTACTTTTGAGAAAACGATGTCTACAAGTAAAAGTGAGTTCACCTAGCCTATTTTCCAAAATGTTCAACCGTTCGTCAAACGTAGATATAACGAATGATGTACGATCACTTAAATTTTTCGAAAACTACTCATAAACTATATTTTTAGCTCGACTACCTTACTTCATCTATATTTTTCTCTATGATCGCGACTTTTATGATCAAAAGTTAAATGCTAAGACTTTTAGATATCGCTACAAGCTTTCCAAAACCATTAGTTTGTTTTCTAACACTCGATATTCACTATTTTACGACTAGCTTTGCGAGGCTACTTAGTCATTTTCATGAGTTGCCTAAGTATATTATTTTAAGACGAAAAACTATAAAATTCTTGTTCTATTTCTAAACGACTATCGTGGGATGTTGTTTCAACAAATATAAGCGTAAAGTATTTTATAACTTGACAAGACGTTATAAACTTATTTTTCGACGATAAACTTTATTTTCAAATGCACAAGTGGTATGGATATCATATGAGTTTTCATGCATAACAACATTATATCATAACTCGTATTAGATCATATCATTCATAATAGGTCGCGGTTAGAGATTGCGCCTCATTTCAGTGTATCCACTTTTGCCATCATATCATTGTATCAAGTGAGTTTTCATAGCCCCGTTTTACATGTTTATACTTTATTTCAAACCTACGGGGGAGAATACATTGCACATCATTTTTTTACGAGCCCAAGTATATCAAATTCATTTACATTGCTTAAGTTACCTCATTGCCAATTGAATGTCCCCATTTCATAATCATGAACCGTTAATTCGGAAGAAGCGAGTGAGTGAATAGATCATTAGGTGACTCCTCCATCCGGGTTGGTGGATTCCAACTGGTCAAACGGATGCATTTCATTTAATATCATAATTTGAGTTGTTTGGTAAAACACTCTGTTGGAGCGAACATCATGATCAGTCTAGCTTCGGTGTCATGTGCTTATAGCAATTGTATCATTTTTATGTGACATATTTGTCATACATGACTTATACTTGTGGTGGCCGTATAAAACATTTACATGAACTCTATGAACTCACTCAACCTTTGTGTTGACACTTTTAGCAATGTCGGTCCAAAAGTCACAACTTCACATAATGGCGATACAAAAAAGGATGAGTCAGAGAATTATGGTGTCAGATGATCTCAAAGTTGGCTCAACACTCATCATCACGTGGATCAGTTAAAGACCTCCACTTGAGTAAACAAAACATGCGGAATATGAAGAATCAAAGGCTACGATCTACAGAGCAATGAACTTAATCAAGAATCCAAGAGCAATCAAAATGTAATATCTGTTTGTATTCAATGTAAATTGAGGTCACCTCCCTTAGGGGGAGATTGTTAGGATTTAGAAAATCCGTTAGTTAAAGAGTCGGTCACCTTAAGTATATGTATTCGTTAGAATGCTCGTAGTCGTAGTCAAGTTATGTTAATAAGTAGTTAGTTAAGAAACACCGTGGAGGAGGGACGGGTCTTTACCCACTGTATGCCTGATCTATAGCCCGTAGGTGGCGTGTCTTGTAAGAAACTATAAATACCCTCTACCTCCCAAGGTAGAGGGTTGGAGCTTCTCAATATCATTTTTGTTTGTCTCACTAAGTTCCCAACTCTCTTTACTTTCTCACTCTAAAACTCAATTCATACGCCTCTTTGTAATATGATTTGATGTGTTTATGAAATCCAATATGCTACAAAAATAAAAATGACAATAGTGTTTGTGATGACTGATAAATTTGTTTACACTAATGACGCTTGTTCAAAATGCCCACTCCGTGCCTTCATTTCCTACTTCAATTACCTGAGATAAACATGCTAAAAGTCAACAAAATTGTTTAGTGAATCCATATGATTTGTAGTAATAATCATTTGAACACAAGGTGTAATCGTTCAAATAAACAATACTAGCAGGGTACCCGCGCTTTGTGACGGCGGGTACCCTGAAATAATTTTTTCTGGTGAATCACGTATTTTAGTTTATTATGTTTTTTCTGACAATAAATTTACGGATATCAAGAATTTCATTTAGCCCATTGGCCCGTGCCCATTTGGGCTCGAGCCCGTTTGGCCCGCGCCTG
Source organism: Chrysanthemum lavandulifolium (assembly GCA_022545495.1). Lineage (NCBI taxonomy): Eukaryota > Viridiplantae > Streptophyta > Magnoliopsida > Asterales > Asteraceae > Chrysanthemum > Chrysanthemum lavandulifolium. The sequence continues at coordinate 204,787,307 of CM040245.1, forward strand.
TTCAGGGCTTTAATATTTGTATAATGTGCTTTATTATTTGTATTAGTGTATTTAATGCATGGTACCCGCGCGTTGCGGTGGCAGGTATCCTGAAATAAAATTTTCAAGTGAATCATGTATTTTAGTTTATTATGTTCTTTTTGACAATAAATTTACGGATTTTAAGAATTTCGTTTAGCCCGTCCCGTTCAGGCTCGAGCCCGTTTAGCCTGCGCCCGTTCGGGCTCAAGCCCATTTGGCTTGTTGCCCGTTCGGGCTTGAATATTATTTGTATTATTTGTATTAGTGACATTTAATGTAGGAATTGTGTTTAATTTGGTTGTACAATATGCTTGATAATTTGTATTTATTATGTTAGGGGTGTTTTAATAACTGTATTAATTGTATTTATTAATCAGTTAATTAATTGACTATATTAAATAACATTAATGTGGTATTTTGTTTTTTTTAATATGTGCATTAAAGTAGTGTACGCTATGCTTCTTGTCTTGTACGTCTGAAAATTATGTGCATTAAAGTGTTGTACATTATGTTTTTTTTCTTAATTATATGAATTACTAATTATAGTAACATGTGTAGGCTTATATTTTTAAGACGTCCTTTTATAGGAAGTCCTAAATGCATCATTATGTAGTATAGATGTATATTGCCATAAGTCTCATGAACTCAACATTAACGTGTGTGTTAATATAAGGGTGCCCTCGTTGTAGGAGCTTGCCATTCTCCTTGTATAAGTCAAATAGTGTGCATTTGGCTATCAATCTGGCTAACATAAGGTTATCTATCAAGCTAGCTCAAATGGGTTGTCAATTCCCAATAGATCTATTCACAGTATTCGCGTTCACTCGCAAGTGACTAAGGTTCATGATAAGATGGGCTTTATAAAGGGGCAACAGTGTGTCTTATGCAATAACATTCAGGATAGCATACATAAAAATACTTGTGTTCTATTTGTAGCATGTATCTTCCCACGGGTTTGTAAGACATATAAAATGTGGGACTATGAACTCACCTTGATTGGGGCTAAGTGTAGATAAGCAAACGATATCAAGTGCAATTCGGAAACGGCTCCAACACACAACCTAAAGAATAGTGAATAGCTTAGACTTTTGGTGGTTTGGGTGGTTTTGAAATGTTTATAATGCTTGAAGCTTAAAAACAATATTACGTGAAATTTACATTCTTGACCCTTACGGGGAATATTTACATTTTTAGTCCTTGTACTTTGGTATATTTACACTTTTGGCCTAAGTAATCAAATGTGTTCACTTTCATAAATGATTTCCAATTATTCACCATTTTCACCCTCAAGTTATCAAAATGACAGTTTTGATATACGTTTATGAAATATTACACCTTTAGTCTTTGAACTTTAACATAATTACATTTTTTACTTTAATTATCAAAAATGACATTTTATCACCCTTGTTTGTTAAATATTTCATTCCTATTCTTAAATTACCATTTTGGGAGTTTTGACACCCTTTTATGAATAATTACAAAATTAGTCCTTTAACTTTATAAGTTTACACTTTTAGTCCTTTGTTAATAAAATGTGAAATATTTGTACACATTATATCAAAATAGTCAATAATTATCTTTATTTTACTGAATTTACTATTTTACCCTCAATTTTACCAAGTTGACAGTTTCAGTCCTTGTATTTATATATTTTGCAAAAATATTCCTTTTTCCATTTTGAAAGTACATTTTAAGTCCATGAACTTCCAAATTTACATTCTTGACTCAAAAACATCCATGCATTCTGTTTATACCCTCAGCTTCCTGATTTGGTAGTTTTAACCCTTAAGTTCCAAAATTGGCACTTTCGACCCTTCAACTTTACAAAATTGCATATTTAGCCCAAAACCAATGTTTTGCTTATGTTATAACTTCTTTTAGCTTATCTTACTTCCAGAATCTTGTCAATATTTTAGAATGGCTTATTTGCGGGCGTTATGAGCTTATTTAGCTGTTGAACCTTAACGAACAAAACAAAGGCCCAATAATGTTTTTAGTGGCCCAATGGGCTTGAGGTTTTGGGGTTTGTTTTATGGGCTTTTCATGGACTTATTACAATTCACATCTCATCTTATACATGGCTTAAAATGAAATTGCTTATTTAGAGCTTTTGGGCTTTAGGCCCGTTAAGGGTGTTTAAGGGTTTTGAGATTCTGAGCAAGTGAGCCAAGCTTTGAGCTTGTAAAAGCTATCAAAGGAGCTTGTTAGGGTGATCCATTTGTACCTATTGTTGGTTTAGAGTATATAGAAACATGTTGTATAATTTGTTTGGTATGGTGTACGCGTGGATATAGTTTTACAATGCCATTTCTAATGAAAAAATCTATTTTGTGAAGTGAGTTACACTTGACAGTTTTGTGAGTTGTTCCAAGGGAATTAAGGAACATGTGGTATTAAGTATTTATGTGCTAGCGTGAGTGTGTAACAATTGTTTAGACTCATGCATGGACATATAGAGATTCAAGTGAGCTAGTTCATATGCTTTAGTTTTAATGAGAGGTCATGAAACACTATGTAAAGCTTATCGTGTTTTTCAATATGTTATCACATGTTTCATGTATCACAAAAAATAACTAAGTGTTGGAGAAACTTACAACACCTCAAGGGTGGGTAGGAACTAGGTCAGAGTGATAGGGGAGGCAAGGTAAGTGTGAGGGAGCTTTGTAACCCGTTAGAGCGTGCACCAAAGATTAGGGAGGGCTTATTGGATGGCTTGTACTTTCTATGGGTCACCTAGGACTTTCTTGGTTCTTCTCGACTTGTCACAGTATCTAAAGAGAGTTTGTGATTGATTTTTGAGTTTGGACATGCAATATGGTTTGCATGGGGTTGTATATATGTAACTTGGGTGAGATAGGGACAATAAAAGATGGAAGGAGTAGTATAGGTCCTATAGGTACTTGAGTGGTGTACAATTTGGGTTACAAGTGTATGTATGTTCGTTTGAGGGTGTGATGAGGCCAAGAGGTTCTAGAAACCCATTTTATTTTGTGTACAAGAGGACTAAGGAACCAAGTGATGTTCTAATGTGTTATACTTAGTCACGTGATTGGATCTGAGGTCTTGGTTAGCACTTTGGGTTCAAGGTTTGCCTAGGAAGAAGGTGCAAGGGTTCGTTTGGTTTAAGAGTACCCAAAGGGTCCAATCAACATTTTAACGTGTCACATTTTGTTATGGGACATTATGGAAGTCAAGAGACACTCATAAAATCAAATAGAATAGTTTTGAATACATGTTGAGTGTTTAAAATCACTTAGGTATGAGTGTGAAATGTTTTTGGGTTGAGTTTAGTAAAATTAGGTGTTTTTAGGATTTGTGAGAATGCGTTCTACTTTGCCCTTGGTTCACTGTTCATATATATGTATATGTGATGTATTTTGGTCGATCATGATTCTTTGGAGTATATAGAATTGAGTGGTGCGATTTATTTCATATGTTGTGTATACGGATTTTGAATAAAGGACTCAAAGTAAACGTCATTGTCTCATGTATATGTTAAGTTTAATAACGTAAAGCCTTTGTTGGGCTTACGTTTTGGTTAAGCCCAATTGTGGGTTATTTGGGTCCGTTTGGTGTTATATGGGCTTAACAATGGGCTAGGTGTGTTATTTGGGCCCAAAGGGGTGTTAATGGGCTTAAGTTGGTGTTGGAGGCCCAATAAGAGATATGTAGGACCAGGGGGTTGTCAGTGTGTTTTATCGTTGTGGTGGTAAAAATGGTTTTCAGGTTTGATTTGTACATAGTCTACAATATCATGGTATGTGTGTGAGCTCGTTTCAAGGAAAAATTTGAATCGTATAACATATACTGATTCGTTGTTGCATAGTTTAAGCAAAAGTTTTAAATTTTGCCTAAAAATGGGTGTGTGAATAGTAATACATAATTAATCCTTGATTAACGTTTATTAATAACTGAGGATTTTTTCAGGATGTTACAAAGATCAAACTCAAGGCTGATGGAACAGTTGAAAGATACAAAGCAAGACTAGTGGCCAAAGGCTTCAATCAAAAGGAAGGAGTTGACTTCAAAGAGACATTTTCCCCTGTGGGAAAGATGGTGACAGTCAGGACATTGCTTACAGTTGCAGTTGAACAAGGCTACTTCATTGAAAAACTTTATATTAACAATGCTTTCTTACATGGTGATCTACATGAAGATGTATATGATAAGGATTTAAAACGTACACTTTTAAGGGGTCATTTAAGCCCTTTTATATCCGTTACTGCTTAATTTCGTTCCTTTTTACTTTTTAGGTCTCTTGAAGGCAAAATGCTGGAATGATGCTTATTTGGACGAACAGGAGTGAATATGTGAAGAAAATGGCTAAAGTCAAGATTGAGACACTCAAGCTGCTGGAGATGCACCTGACGGCGTCCCACACAAAGGGCGGCGCCGTCCCTATATTTGTGACGACTCAGGAGTGAAATTGCAATTTTAGACCTAACGGCGTCAGGCTTTGAAGAGTAGGGCGTCACGAAGACTTTTCTCCTCAGACGGCCTAGATCCAGATTCAGACGACATCAGATCTGAAGCTGACGGCGTCACAACCACAACGTGATGTCGTCCCAAAGTTGACTTGGCCAAGACGAAACCCTAATGACAGCGATCTGACGGCGTCCCAATTAAAAGGTGACGCCGACGCAGTTGTAAATTTATATATAGAATTCGATTTTCAGACTTTTCGAGAGGTATACTTGTGGAGTAAAAACCTAAAATGATTGTAGTCCGTCTTGGACAGCATTTTAGGGTTCTCATACCCTATTTTATGTCGAGATAAGTTATTTATTCCCTTGATTTCATTATGTCTTCAATTGAATGTGTGTATGGTTGCATGTTTAACATGTCCGGCTAATTTACTTGTGTGTTTGCTTAGATCTATGAAACCTAGTTATTAAATATTGATTGGTTGTCTCTTTTCTTAATTGTAATTGGCTTAGGAGTGCATGAAGCCATCGTTATGTTTTTAATGCTTGATTAATCTTTGTTGAACATTAGTTTATAATTACTAGTGGAATTGTAGGCTAAACATCCAAAGATAACCTTAGTGTTAAGTTTATGAATCCTAGAGATTTCGTAGTCATTAACCTTAGGTAGCTTCAAAGAGTTAGAGATAAAAGCACACCCTACGACTTTTGAGAACACAACGCGTTAAGAATAAGGATGTGACAATTCAACCATCAATAAAAGATAACTAGGGAGTAATAGTATCTAGGTAGACACATCTTTAATCATCATACGAGCACACTTCAATAGACATAGACTACCCCTTAGATTAGATAATTAGAATAGTGGAGTAATCGGTAGAAGTACCACCCCCCAAATCCAAACCCCAAGATCGTACCTTTAATTTTCTAAAAAATATAAAAAGATAAAAAATAATCTTCCTCAACCCCAACCTTAGCGTAGTAATTTCTCACTAGCATTCCTATTCCCCTAGAGAACGATATCAATCCCGAGGCTTACCCTAATAATACACTACAACGATTAGGTTCATCGCTAGGTGGTGAAAAACTTGCTCAAGAAAAGGAAGTTTCCTTTGACCCGAGCAGCGCTGTACGCGCGTATCAAGTTTTAGGCGCCACGGGAATAGAATAGCTAGTTAGATTTCTATCTCATTTAGGTTCCCTTGCTTAATTCCTATCAAGTAAGCTTTTTTTCTCATTTTTAGCTTCCTCGTAGTCTATCCCCCTTCTTCGTAACCTTTGTTCGTAAATTCCATCACTTTTCATCATGGAAGGTGATAACCCATCAAACAATAACCCACCACCAAATAAACCACTTTCACTCAAATCCCAACCCCTTGACCAACCCAATCGCCGCAACCGTTATGTTAGTAGAAATAATGATCTTCAAGATTTACAAAGGGTATTTGACAGCACAATTAGGGATGCTGTTGAAGAAGTGGTTAGTGCCTTAGTTGTTGGATCCATGATTAGTAGTAATTCGGGTAATGGTTTAGTGAATGAGAATATGAATGAGGAGAATAGTGCTTACTTCAATCTTTACCCCACTAAGGAAGAAGTTGCTTACCACCAATACATAATCGACAATCCTCGATCACCCATCATTAGGATATGCCCAAAGATTAGGAGAGGAAATCCTTGGAACATCAAAATCCCTTGTATGATTGGATATAGGAATGTCGAGCACGCCTACATAGATACAGAATCTCCCATTAATGTGATGTCATCAGCTGTTTACAATGACATTATGAATGAGCGACTTAAGATTAGGAGAGACCCTTAGTATCCGGGTGGGGTTTGCAATTTTGTGGATGAAAAACGAGAGCACGTAGGGGCACGACTTCGAGTCTAGCTACAAGACTCATTAATAAAGAAAGGCGCTTCGTGGGAGGCAACCCATGCTTAATTGTTTGCTTGTTTGTGTGTCATATATCTTTTCATCGATTGTTTATTCTCATGTTTGAATTTGTGAAAATGATTTATTTTATCTTTAACCTCGTCTTAATTACATATAATGGTATTTTACAAAAAGGATAAGTGTAGAGAAGATTACACACGTTCTTAAAAGAACGTGGACATGAGAATTACGATTATTGAAATAGATATATATGTGTGTGTTTGTTAGAGTCAAATGCTTTTATCGAGTCATAATGGATGTTTTGCAGGAAATTTTCCAGATTTTAAAGGTGTAATTTTTCCGAAAACGCAAGAAACCGCTTTTGTCGGGATAACTGACGGCATCGGAGGAGCGTAAACAACAGATCTAACTTTCTCTCATTTTCTGTGCTACTTATAAATTTTTGGAATTTCTCAGGTCTTAATTTTCCATAAAATCTGCAAACATCCATTCCACAAGCATTATATCCTAGTTTAGTAGAGTCATATATAATTTTACCATCGATTTTACGCGAAGGTTTCATCTATTTTCTTAAAGTGTGCAGGTTTTATTTATCAAGAAGAAGAAACATAAGATTGGATGGAGCTTTTCACGCATACATTCTTCTTGGAAAGAATTTAACCACTACTTCACACGGATCCTACCGAGCTAATCAGGGGAGTATTAGTTTCTTTCACTTTTAATTACCTTCCGTTATCATAACTTTGATACTTTCGGGGAATATTAGGGACAATGTTCAGTTTAAGTGTAGGGAGGGAGGATAAAACAGGAACTTTGAAACTACGCTTATCCTTGATCATTTGTCTTATCCTATTTCATTTGTGTAATAAACCATGAGAAATATCGGTTAGGGTAATTTTAGCACCAAATTTAAAAATTTTCATGACTTGTAGGAGTGGGTCTTTAGTCTTAAAAAAGCGTCTCATGGATAGGAAGTTATATGACTAGCACAAAAACCCTTAACCACTCAAATTCCACCCTAAAATTGTGAGGTTCGCCCCTAGATTTGTAGGAATTAAAGCATTCACCTTTAATGCTTCGATAGTGTACCGGAAGTATAATAGATTCTAGAACTTCTTTTGTGATGCATCCCGAGATCGTTAGTGAGACTACACTTGTGTAGTTAGGAATAACTAAATGATAAGAGGAATTAGGATAACCCTTGTTTGATACCCGTATTATAATTACTTCTTCCACATCGGTTGAGTAATTCCCCCACACCCTTGCATTGTACTCGTGTTTAGTACACGATTGATGAGTGTCTAAATACTCATCATTTTTTACCATATAGACTGCAAAAACATCTGAAAACACTCAGAAATACATCAAAATAATGAAAATATCACAAATAAGTGTTTTATGTGTTTTAAATGCAAAAATACCAAAATTAGATGAAAAACGTATCAAGTTTGCATAATTGGCAGTTTTAATCCCCTAAAGTTTCAAAAATTGTCAAAACTAGTCCCTGGTAATTCAAAAACTTGTAAAATGTCATTTAGGGTCCATGGGATTCAAAAGTTGTCAAAACAAACCCTTTAAAGTTTAAAATTTACAAAATGACAACTTTAGTCCCTAAAGTTTGAAAATTGTCAAATATAGTCCTTGGTTAATTTAAAAAGTGAAAATTATCAAATTTTAACTGTTAGGAATTAGAAATTCCAAGTATTAAAGAGTCGGTCACCTCAAGTATATGTAATCGTTAGAAAGCTCGTAGTCGTAGTTCTTTTATGTTAAGTAGTATTTAGTTAAGTAACACCGTGGAGGACGGACGGTCTTTACCCATCGTATGCCCGATCCATGCCCCAATGTGTGGCGATTTATGTAAGACTATAAATACTCTCTACCTTCCAAGGTAGAGAGTTGGAGCTCATAATAATATCTTTCACTTTCTCTCACTAAGTTCCCTAAACCTCTAACTTTCTCTCTAGAATTCCATCTATATGCTACTTTGTGTTATGGTCTCGATGTGTATGTGAAAAGTTATATCTTACAATTGGTATCAAGAGCCATGGTTAGATCATATCTTGCACATCTTTGGATTTCTAGTGGTTTTAGGTGGTTTTGAGTTTGAAAAGTTTAGTGGTTTTGCATCATTTGGTTGATTTCTTGTGTTAAAGTTTGAATTTTGTTAGTACTTTCATGTTTAGAATCATCACAAGTGTTTAGGTTTTCATTTGGTTAGCTTGAATCATCTTGGTTGGGTTGTTTTGGATTGAAAAGTGATGTTTATAAGGTTTTTCTTGCTAGCGACTTAGCTCACGGTTTATTTTTCTTCATAGCGACTTGCTTCACAAAATTGTAGCGAGTTACGCTTTAAACCTAGCGAGTTAGATCTAGCGAGTTAAAGTACAAGTAGTGGACTCTCCACTACGAGTAGTGACTTGGTGGTAGCGACTTGGTGCAGAGCGAGTTGCTCTTTAGCGACTTGTATCTCTAGCGACTTGTGTAGCTAATTGTCGCCAAAATTTGGCTAGCGACTTGGTGTGTGTGAGTTACTACTTAGCGACTTGCTTTTGTCTAGCGACTTGGGACTCTAGCGACTTAGGGGTGTAGCGAATTAAGGGTTAGCGATTTAGTGGTTTATCTTCTAGCGACTTGAGTGATTGTTTACGGTTTTCTCTTGATTTAGTAAAATCCGTGAAAGAATCTATTTCCGGTTTAATCATAGAGTTATAAAATCCGTATAACTGTTAACATGTCTACCAACGTCCCTACCGTCATCTCCATGTTGTCGAGGATGTACAAGCGGTGGCTCGGATACTCGTCCCCCATGCTTGACAGAATCGACTACGATTCTTGGGCTCAACGAATCGATTGTATTGCCTTGGAAAGGAAAATGGTGTCAACATTCTCAAATCCATTGATGAAGGACCATATCGAGTTGAGACAACTAGAGACATACTTGATACTAATGAAGATGGTACTCCTGTTTACAGAATGGATGGACCTAAGATGTATGATGAGCTTGATGATAAGGATAAAAGAGATTTGATGCGGATATCGGGGCTTCAAACATTGTTCTTCAAGGTCTTCCTAAAGACATCTACAAGTCGATCAATCATAACACCGATGCTAAGGCGGTTTGGGATAATGTTAAGATGCTTCTCTCGGGATCGAATTGACTATGGAAGACAGAGAATCCCAACTCTATGACGAATTTGAGCACTTCAAGATGAAACCAGATGAGAATGTCTATGAGTACTATGTGAGATTTCATAAGTTAGTTAATGACATGAGGAACATCGAATGACTATGCCTAACATTGATTGAACTCAAAATTTGTGAACAACATGAATCCCGAATGGCACAAGTTTGTTACCATTGTGAAGGTCACTAAAGGATTGAAGAATACAAACTATGAGCAACTCTATGCCTTCCTCCTTCGAATGAGAGACATGCTATGTTTGAGAAATTAATTCTCAATCGTTCAAAACCAACAGGAGAGACAAGCTCGCCTAATGACTCTACAACCTTCTACTCAAACATCGGAATCACAACCAAAGCATCACAAGTCATACCCTTGGGTAATGGTAATCACAAACTCATTCCCGATCCTATGTACAAACAAGTCGATGCCGATGCTCACGCTGGTAGCTTCATTAATCAACTAGCTCTTCTCATTAGTCAAAACATGAATACTCTCCCACAAACCAACAACAACCTCGAATCGCATCTAACCCACACAATCAAGCCACCGTTAAAGATGGAAGGATCGTGGTGTAACCATTCAGAAAGACAAGATGATCGGGACGAGGTGGAGCCGGGAGAGGTTATGTTGGCAACCGTAATCGAGGAAGGAATGGTAACCAAGGTCAAGCTAAGCCCATCAAATGTTATAACTGTGGTGGTGAGGACACATTGCAAGGAACCGCACATCTCCAAAGCGTCCACGTATCGCCGATTATTTCAGAGATAAATGTCTGCCGCACAAGCTCGGGACAATGGTACCGCTTTGAATGAAGAGGAATTGCTTTCTGCCGAGGGCAATGCCAAGACCTATGATGCTAATGTGAATGAGCACCTATTCAGAGATAGGTCACAATCATTAGAATGCCTTTCAAGTCACTAACCGTGATGCATACGACTGATGTGGATGATGGACCCACGGCACACATAATTTTTATGGCTAGCATTTCTCCAATGGTTTCTCCCAAGGTCTCTTCTTCACCACTAGTTGGGCCATCCCATGACAAGCTAATCTCGAGGTATTAAAACTATACGATGATGTCGATGTGCAATGATGCATGACAAAGTACAATCAATCGAAACTATTGAATCAAATATTGAAAATATGGGTAATATCGATATTGTCCCATATGATCAATATGTGAAACAAAGTGAAAATGAAGTTGTACCAAGTGATGCATCTTCGCGCATCAATAATGACTATGTTTTGATGAATACACCGCATGTGCCCCTAATGATTCCGTAATTTCGAACTAAATGCCTATAAAGAACGTGTTTCTATTTATGAACAACGTGCTAAGTTTGAGTTGACCACTCGTGAGCGTGAAATGGATGACCAGTGAGTACAAGAATTAGAAAAGTAAGTTTAGAGAAGAAGTATTGAAACAAGAATTAAATTCCTTGCAAGAAAAACTTTCTAAAACAACTAAACAAAAACAAGAACTTCAAGAAAATGTGAAAATGCTTAAGCAAGAATTTAATGCAAAGGAATCAAAACTCTTGAGAGACTTTTCTAATCGAAAACTTTGAAAACAAACTTGAAAACAAGTTGTACATACAAGGAAACACCATTCGATCGCTCACATGGTCACTAAACATCGAGTCCTAAGTGATAAGCATAGCATTCCCTTGTTGAGGAACCAAATCCAGAGGTAATTAAAAGGCTAGAAATGCTCATAAGGTGCTTTATGATGGTAATGAAATCCTTAAGCCTAGGCGTAACCCTAGTTGCGTTGAGTGCACCGAGGAAGATAAGAAATCAAATGAAATCACTAGGAAAAGATGAATAAGAAACAAAATGATCCCAAATGCAAAGAGAAAACATAATTATCACTCCTCATGATTACAAGAAGGAAAATCGGATTTCCTTAAACAAGTTTAAGCCTCGACATTGTTGACTCCGAACAAGTCTTCTCGAAAAAGGATTTAGATAAGCGTAAAGCGGAAAATATTGTTGAAACTAACCTCCCTTTGAAAATGCCTAGAGCAACTGTGTATCCTCCTAATACACCAATGCATCTTGTACCTAGAACAATTGCCACTAAAAGCAAGACATTAATTAGCCAATACGTTATATTTCAACTATTTGTTGATTTTGAGAAAACTTGCAAGAAAAGGATCACACCCACCGGTATAATCAAGGAGAAAGGGTTTGAACAAATGAAAGAATGTTATTTGATCGAGGTCATGCCCTTCTTTAAACTTCTAAAAGATCACTTTGAGAGTCTTAAAAGGAATAGAAACCGATATTAAGGGAATGGAAAAGGAATTTGATGCAATGGTTGTTGAAGTTAGTGAATATGAGCGCAATCGAAATATAATGAGATTGAGAGAAAGAACTTGCATACATTAAATGAGAATCTTATTCTTGAATGTGTTGCTCAAGATGTGTTTTTCATCGCTCAAATTGCTCTATTAATGCTTCCAAATTTCATGAATTATCTCGGGCCGAAAGTCTCCCATGATCGTGTCATTGAGCTTGAAAAACTAATTCTAAACTAAATGAGAAAATTGAATCGATGATCACGACAATGTCGTTAAACATTTTTCTAAACTAGAAGTTGAGCATTTTAATTTACAACTAAAATATCAACATCTTAAAGAAAATGTCAAAACTTCAAATGTCAAGACATCTTCGATGCTCCGAGTTTGATGCGTTTTCAAATTAACAAACGTCTTTGAATGATTCAAGCTCAGTGCAACACAATCGAAAGTTGAAAGCCCAAATCTCTCAATTAAAGGGTCAAACAAACAATATGACAGCTCCCAAATGCCTCCTTCTTTAGATTCTCGAATTCTCAAACGTTTCATCTTCAAAACCTAGTAAATGCTTTACAAAAGGAAAACGAAAGTTTTCTAGAAGAAAATGAAAAGGTTAAACGTCATTTCAATGAGTTATTTGAATCAATTAAAGTCACAGTAATAAAAAACAACGAACAAATAGCTTCATTGCAAAGGAAATTGAGAATCAAGAGTCGTAAAAGGAAAATGCCAATGATCAATGAGGAGAATGTTGTATCAAAGGTTCACTCGGTAATAAATATGCTTTATCCGTGACATACGCCCCTCATCTAAGGAACAACAAACTTGCCATTCAAACATATTTCTCGTCCCTTAAGGATTGCTTAGAATGCTGCGTGAGATTGTTGAAGAGGATAAGCTAGAGAAACCTCATGATAATGCAATTGGACATGCATGCTTATATGCCAAACGATCTCAAGAAATCTTAGAATGCTTGATCACAATATGCCCAAAGACATTAGGTGAGAGAGTTAACCCTTTGATTCCATGCTCAATGCCTAAGGCCAAATATGATATGCACTCGATTCCCAATGTTTTGAATGTGAGCCGTAGTGTACCCTTGAGCAGTTCAGATTCTAGATTTGTCAATGCTAAGAAAGAGAACTCAAGTGTGCCTTCTAGGAGTACAAATCTCAAGACTCTAGTTTTAAGTATGTGAACCGTAGTGCACCTGCATGTAGTTCGATCCCAAGACATCTAAGCAGTGGTGCAAAGAGTAGTAAAACAAACTAATGTTCCCATTCCCTCTACAGAGTAATCGGTGACATTAAAGGGAGCAGTCAAAGTCTCAAGACAATACAAGGAATGATAGGACCTCGCAAGCTAAGAATGTGCTTTGGAAAAGAGAAGAACAATCTAGGAACTTTAAGTTTGAATCGAATAAAACGAATCGTGTTGATTCTAGTATTTGCCATAGGCGCATCGTAATTAATTCAATTTTGATACTATTTGCAAACCTTGTATCGATGACCGCTTGAATTTCATTTCTAATCATGGATGTGATGTTAATGTTCGCCTAATGATGTTAATTATCCGATTAATTTTGTTAATGCTAAAATTCATGCTAAGAAGGCTAAAAGGCAAAACGAAAGAAAGTTAGAAAACACGGTGGAAACCCACGGGAAGAACATTCAATAAAATAGGCTTCTATTGGATACCGTTGGTCATAAGACTAATCGATAATGCCCACTAGAAAATGGATGCTCACTGGTAGAACTATTCCATTAAGAAGTGATCACACCGTGAATGTGGCTAATACGACACTAGTATCGCATCTATTCACAATGATTCCATTGCCTCACTTTCGATATGAATACTTCTATTTCGATGTGGGTGGTCCAACCATTGTAACTAACCAAATGGAACCCATTCTTGCATGGGATCCCAATTATCCGCTTATCCATTTTTGTGCGTGTTCAACCGCAGATCGCTCAAATCGTTATGTGGTACCGGACTCAGTCGTTCCAAGCATATGATTTGGAGACCGGTCGCGCTCATGAACATCGTGAGCAAATTCATCGGGACTATTAGATTTGGTAATGATCATTTCGGTGCTATTATGGGTTATGGAGATTATGTTGTTGGTGATAGTGTCATCTCTAGAGTGTATTATGTGGAAGGGTTAGGTCATAACTCTCTCTCGTTGGTCAATTTCGTAATTCGATCTAGAAGTAGCCTTCGAAAACATACCGCTTTGTTAGAGATCTTAATGGTAAGGAACTGTTAAAAGGAACTCGTGGCTCAAATCTTTACACCATCTCTATCGATGACATGATGAGGGCCTCCAATCGCTTGTTATCAAAGGCTTCTAAAACAAAGTCATGGTTATGGCATCGTCGTCTCAATCACTTGAACTTGGCACCATCAACAATCTTTCCGAAAGGACTTAGTTGTAGGTTTACCTAGACTAAAGTATGAAAAGGATCATCTTTGTTCAAGATGTCAATTGGGAAAAAGCAAGAAGTATGCCCATAAACCCAAACCTACTAACTCGTCACGTAAGTTCTTCATATGATTCATATGGATTTATGTGGACCTATGAGGGCGCGAATATCTTTGGGAAGAAATATGTGTTAGTTGTGGTTGATGATTACTCTAGATTCACCGGTCAAGTTCTTAAGGACAAAGGATGAAACTCCGATATCATCATCAAACTCATCAAACAAATTGCAGTTCGACTAAACAAAACCGCCGTAATTATCGAGCAGATAATGGAACCGAGTTTGTCAACAAACAACTTAGTGAATTCTATGAAAGCATTGGAATCACCATCAAAGAAGTATTCCACGAACCCCTCAATGTAACGGTTTAGTTGAAAGACTAAATCGTACTCTTGTTGAAGTCGCTAGAACAATGCCGATCTACTCAAAGGTTTCAATGTTTCTCGGGTCAAGCAATTGCCACCGCATGCTACACACAAAATCGCTCCCGATTCACACTATTCATGGAAAAACTCCATATGAACTTGTCCACAACAGAAAACCTAATCTATCTTTCCTTCGTGTGTTTGGTGCCTTGTGCTATCCAACTAATGAGGGTCAAGACTTGGGCAAACTCATGGCTAAAGTCGACATTGGAGTATTTGTAGGATATGCACCAAACAAAAGGGATACCGAATCTACAACAAAAGAACCCGAAATATCATGGAAATAATTCACGTTACGTTTGATGAGTCGACCGGTCAAATGGCTCCCGGACACCCACCAGACCCGCACTTCAAAACAGTCCTATTGGTTCATCCCTTGTTCCAAACTTCTCTCAAGAAACTCCATATGTACCTCCATCCAAGATGATGTAAAGAAATTGTTTGATCCAATGTTTGATGAATCGTATGATTCTACTACTAATGAGGTGCCGATCCCTACAACAGAGGATGCTCATATTCCGTGAATGAAGTTAATCCATCGCCTCAATATCTTTAAGTCAAGAAGCACCGCTCCGATCCTTCGTCTCATCAACAAATCATCATTCTTCAAATGTACATCATGGAAATGTTTCGCATCAATGATGAAGTTAATCCCTTTGCGACTCTCAAGATGCTCCATTTGAAAACATATTTGCTACTCCCGAATCATCATCGAACCATATTCTTCGGAGACATCGACTCGCCTACCTCGGTTCCTCAACAAATGCCACACGAACACCTCGTAAAATGGACTCACGATCACCCCTTAGACAACATCATTGAAATCCTCTCGTCTGTATCAACCCGAAACAACTCGCAACCGATGCCTTATGGTGCTTCTTCAACTCCGTACTATCTAAGATCGAACCAAAAGATGTTAAACCGCCATGAATGAAGATAGTCGGTTCAATGCCATGCAAGATGAAATTCATGAGTTTGATCGCCTTGATGTATGGGAGTTAGTACCGCTCCAGATCGTGCTATGATTATAGCTCTCAAATGGATCTTCAAAGTAAAACTTGATGAGCATGGTGATGTGTTGAAGAACAAGGCTCGATTAGTTGCTAAAGGATATCGTCAAGAGGAGGGTATAGACTTTGAAGAATCTTTTGCTCCAGCTTGTTCGAATCGAGGCAATCGTAATCTTTATGGCTAATCCGCTAGTAAGAACATGGTGGTATATCGATGGATGTAAAGACGGCATTTCGAACGGAGATCTTAAAGAAGTCGCTCACGCCACCAACCCGAAGGATTTGTGAATCAAGAGCATCCTACTCACGCTTATCGTTTGAAGAAGGCTCTTTACGGTTTAAAGCAAGCTCCAAGGGCATGGTATGATACATCGTCAAAGTTTCTTCTATCAACCGATTCATCAAAGGAGCGATTGATCCTACATTGTTCACCCGAAGTCGTGCAAACATTTGATTCATGTTCAAATTTATGTTGATGATATTATTTTTGCCTCGATGCACCCAATGGAATGTGATTGTTTTCTAATGAAATGAGTTCAAAGTTTCAAATGTCAATGATGGGACAAATGTCATTTTCTTGGGATTACAAATTTCACAAAGTCCGGAGGCATTTTCATAAATCAATCTAAATATGCAATGAGATTTTAAAGAAATTTGGATTTGATTCAAGTGACCTGTTGACACCCCCATGATTGACCGAACCAAACTAGATGAGGACCTCTCGGGGATCATGATTGACCAAACAAAATATCATAGTATGATTGGATCCCCGATGTACCTCACAACTAGTAGACCGTACATCTTGTTCATTGTTTGCATGTGTGCTAGATACCGTGCTAAGCCTACTAAAAAGCACCTTGAAGCGGTTAAACGGGTCTTTCGGTATCTCCAAGGAACCATCAATATGGGACTTTGGTACCCAAAAGACACCGGTATGTCACTAACAAAGATATGCGTATGAGATCATGCAGGTGTCAAGATACTCGTCAAGCACGTCGGGAGGTGCTCGATTTTGGGTGATAAGCTTGTGAGTGGTCTTCAAAGAAGCAAATGAGTACTTCTATTTCCTCTACAGAGGTTGAATTCATAGCCATGTCATCTTGTTGTGCTCAAATCTTATGGATGAGATCTCAATTATCGACTATGGCTTTGAATTCAACAAAATCCCTATGTCTCGTGATAATAAAGTGCTATTGCTCTCTCATGCAACAACGTTCAACACTCAAGAGCAAAGCATATCGACATTCGACATCATTTCATCGGGAACAAGTGGAAAAGGTGTGGTGGAACTATATTTTGTGAGGTCTCGAATATCGTTAGCGACATCTTCACCAAAGCTCTTCCAAGAGAACGTTTTGAGTTTATTATTCCACGACTTGGTTTGAAAAGCCTTCAACCGAAACTCTCAAACGCCTTCGTGGAGGAAGACGAGGAGTAAAGGTCTATCTTCATCTATCTCTTGTAAATATTTATTCGAAAAACAAAATAGAAAATTATAAAACTTTCAAAATCCATAAAAATCTGAAAAATTCGAAAAATCTTCAAAAAAAAATTGTCAATTTATCATGTTTTTCTTGGTTCGATTATATCTACGGTCTTTGTGATGTCATTCAAAGAATGACACGGGTCCTTAGATATTGTTCGAATTTTTATTTAAAAAAAAAATAAAATAAAAATAAATAAATAAATAAAATTTGGGAGAAAGAGAAACTATGGTTTATTGTCATTTTCAGGCAATAACCCGGTTTTAAAAGAAAGAACAGAGCCATGTTTTATCATGTTTTCAAAATTCCATGCTCGATTCTATAAACATTTATCCATTGAAAACTAAATGCTTTGAAAAATAACTCGATCTCTATTTTGATAATCATCGTGTCTTATTTGTCAAAATCTCTATCTCTCAATCAACAACCTATGTCATTGATTGAGGGGAGAATGATTTCAATTAAATTAAAAAGTTATTTGGCATTAAACTGTTTTCAAAAGATGCACATGCATGTTTTATCAATGGAGTTTAAAGTCTTAAAATCCGATCCTTATCGGTTCAAACGCTTTCATAATCAAGTCACAATTCCCTTAAAGCTTTCAAAATCAATTTAAATCAATAAGAGATCACAAATCTCAAATGATTTGATAATTGTGATCGGGGAGAATGTGTGATTTAAACCGGATTTAAACCGATAATTAGGTAAATGGTTTTATAAGGATGTACATGCTATCTCGCCCACATGTGACAAACGATTTCAAATTTTCCATGCACATGTTGAGGGGAGCATCTATCTTAAACCTATGATTTGAAATGTGATCAACTTATCTCATGTGGGTTCCTCTAGTATGTGCAAAACTCTCTTCAAACCCCGAGGCACATATTGAGGGGAGCAAATTTATGGAAACCTCATCCTTCCGGAAATGCTCTATCTACTTGATTTGATGTGGGAAGTGATGTTGATATCTTTAGAAAATGGTAATCAAAAGAAGTTAATTCTTTCTCTTGCCTCCGTGTGCAAAACATTTTCAATACTTGATGCACATGTTGAGGGGAGTTCTCGTTCTAAAAATATCAAAACAATTCAGTATCAAAACAATTCAGTACAAAATGCTTTGATAATATATCACAAGTATCCGAATTGATTTTCAAATGGTTTTCTATTGGTTCCAATGGCGGATGAACAATACCAAATAGACCGACCAACTTTACTTTATGTACGGTGATATAAGGATGATAAGGTTAGGTATTGGTTCCCATGATCCGCCGTAACCGGAGGGATCTACCCAGGACAATCCACTAGTTAGTGTAGAAGTCCTTAGGTATTATGATAAAAGGAGAAAAGTGAGATATGGGAAGTGTGCGGATCGAGGCAGAGCAATCATCGAACAAACCCAACAAGGTTCTTGCAATGAAGTCTCGTAAGCATCAAGGGTTGAAGAATTAAAAAGAATTGAATGAGAAAAGGGTGAAAACAAATAGCCCTCCATTTACTCAACCTTAGGGCGTAAACCGGTTCAATTCATATGCTACCGATGGTAACATCGGTATTGAAGACAAGATGTCATGGACCCAAAGGACGCATCGCAGCTCAACTTTCCAAACCACTCAAGTTCCTCTTAAAAGGACTTGTTTCATTCTCACGGGAACCGACATTATCTATAGACTTTCTCTTAGAGATTGTTGATATTGAAGAAGGAGACCCTCTCCCTAGTCTCCCACACGGGATCCAAATATGCACAAATTGAGTCTAGAGCCACGAGATCATCAATAAATCTCATTAGGACACTTTCAATGAAGACTCTCTCATTTCACACAATGTGGAAGAGAGATTATATCTTGAGTCCCACGCATTATCCTTGTGGTATTGCCGAACATCTAAGTGATGTGTTTACATATTCACAATGAAGATGGAAAGCCTTCGAGCCAACATCAAACAAGCTCTCGGTAGGTGGCATGTGAGATCTATTTTATAGATTAACCATGTGACAACCGAATGAAACAATGGGCGATTCAATCTTTTGAATCAATCTCGTTCGAGTTATGGATTGACGGATACCTTTGAAAACCGGTCTTTGTGCTTAACAACTCTTTTCTTTAGCACATCGACCGTGTACGGATATTTCAAATCAAAAGGTGTTTTATGATTGATAATTGATTTTCATTAAAACCTTGTTGTATTGCAAAAACAATTTCTATTGAGCAATACACGATTGTTTTTCAAATATCTTTTCATCAATCGCTGGACTTAAATTACCGGTTCACTTACTCCGTGTTGTCTTCTTTGAGACGTTCGGTTTGAGAACGACTAGAGCAACGCGAAACCCCGTCAAGGAAATTCTTGAATTATACCGATCACAAAGACATGTATCGATCAACGGGAACCGTGGGCCGTGTACTCAATTCAACGAAGTGATCAAAGACACTTTCGTGCGATCTATTGCTAAATGTTGTATGAAGTACGCCCGACGCTTTGCGGTGATCGTAATGAAGCGGTCAATCCATAGCCGCATGCTCACTTAACACATTCATCTCGAAGAAATCATGATTAGTGCATCAATGACTCGATATTTTCACTCCATGCTTCGCTCGCTGCCGCCAATATCATGATTCAACAAATGCTTCCGCTACTCTAATGAGAAGATATCATGATCCGAATGTGAGCATGTCGGTCCTAAAGTCACAACATCACATAATACCAACACCACAAAGGATGTCACGAGAGATTTTTGATAGTCGATGATCTCAAATGATGGCTCAAAATTATTATCACGTGGATCAAGAAAAGACCTCCACTTGAAGTAACCAAACATGCAATGTGAAGAATCAATGACTACGAGCTTAGGAGCAAAAGTCTACATCAAGAATGCAAGATCAATCGTTAATGTTATATCTATTTGTATTCAATGTAATTTTGGTACATAATTGAGGTGACCTCCCTTAGGGGGAGATTGTTAGGAATTAGAAATTCCAAGTATTAAAGAGTCGGTCACCTCAAGTATATGTAATCGTTAGAAAGCTCGTAGTCGTAGTTCTTTTATGTTAAGTAGTATTTAGTTAAATAACACCGTGGAGGACGGACGGGTCTTTACCCACCGTATGCCCGATCCACACCCAATGTGTGGCGATTTATGTAAGACTATAAATACTCTCTACCTTCCAAGGTAGAGAGTTGGAGCTCATAATAATATCTTTCACTTTCTCTCACTAAGTTCCCTAAACCTCTAACTTTCTCTCTCTAGAATTCCATCTATATGCTACTTTGTGTTATGGTCTGATGTGTATGTGAAAAGTTATATCTTACATTAACCTTGTACTATTAATAAATGACAAAATTGGTCCTTATAGTGAACTTTTGGAAAATTACATGTTTGGTCCCTCAAGTTTCAAAATTGACAAAAATGACCCTTGGACGTATTAAAATTAACATTATTGGTCCTTTGGTAATTGAAACTTGGCAAGTCTAACCCTTGTATTAGCTTTGGAATATTTGCAGGTTTAGTCCTTTCATTTGCAGAATTTACACAATTGGTCCTTGTTATTAACTCAAACCAAACGGACCATTTGTAATATTACAACCCAAATCCAGCCCAAAACCAAACCCGCCCAAAATTTAAAATAGAAATACCGCGTCCATCAGTAGCATCTCCTCTCCAATCCTCAGATACTGAAACTGTGTGGTTTCACCACCTCATCACCACTTTCCACCTTGCTATCTTATCCCCAACAGTATACCAACCCTCCACCTCCACAACCTCCCAAGAAGCATTAAATGCTAAAACCGCTTTAGGACTTTTGGCGCCAATTTGCAATTCAAAGGTCGATCACTTTGATCGATCCAATGGCCATAACTCAAGTGGGAATTGATCGAGATATGAGTGGAAGCTTTTGGTTGATAAATAGAAGAAAAGGAGTCGAGAAAGGAGTAGTTGATTTTAGAGTAGAGTAGTTTTTGTTTTAGTTAAATTTCGTTTCAAGTGTTTATTTAAGCTTCAAAGTACTTTTTATGTAATCTCAGTATAATATAAAACTTTTTAAATAATCAATTTCAAATTCCAAGTTCGAATTTATGTTATGCAATTTACAAGTTCATGTATATGTGATTATAAGTTGAAAAGGGATAATAAGCTTGTATAAGTTCTTAGATAAGCTTTAATAAGCTTACTTAAGCTTATCATTTACTTAGAAACTCACTTACTCAATTTTACTCTCAAAAATACCTTGGTCAACAAAAGTCAACTATTGAAGCTGATTTGGATTTGAAAATGAAATTGGGTGATGCAGAGCTGGAACTGGTTTTATTTGGGTTTCATTAAGCTTATTTCAGTTTAAAATTGGTTCTGTTTAAGCTTATCTACAGTTGGACTGCTTGTAAGTATTTTCTTATTTCAAAGACTAAGAATTATTTGCATAATCCAGTTCTGTTTGAATTTATTATTAGCTTTAGTTTATATATGCTTTAATATAGTTTTTAGACCATAATCAATATAGTTTCAGTGTTAGTATAATCAGTTTGATAAATCAGTTCACATAAAAGTCCTAAACTAGTGTTTGGTTTATATTCTGTTTTGAGATATAGGTTCAAGTTTATGATTAGTTAGGATTGCATTAGTCCACTTTAGCTTTATTAAGTTAGTCTCAGTCATTTATTTGCATACTAGTTTAGAGAGATAGTCAAAATTGATTGTAATCTGTCTTTGTGATCTCCTCTGTTGGAATAAATTGGTGAAATCATACATTTAGGTGTTAATATAGATAATATAGCTTGCATTAGTCTTACTTTACCATTAAACAACAAAATCAGTTAAGAAATTTGATTCAAATATCATAAAAGTCAAAGTTTCATAACTGTCAAAAAGTCAAATTTTTTCTTTGGTCAGTTTTTGAATAAACTTTACAATTTTATTGTGATCTCAATATTAGGATTTAGTCCATCAGCTTTTGGGATAGTAATATTTAGTTGCTTAACTAAATTAGAAAAATATTAGTTCAGTTCTAATCAGCTTATTAATTCCTTATTCATTAGCTTCTTTTGACCCCTTTTCTGAAATCATGCTCTGTGCATCTGTTGCACCACCACCACAGTGGCCATCACCACCACTTTGGTGGGTCCTTCAGGCCACCTCAGTGGGCCCCAGTAGGTGTTTCTTGGTTCTTTGAATCACCACCCGGTGACTATCTATTTCGGTCAAGCTTTTGAGCTTAAGCTCTGTGGACCCCACTCCTAGATCAGCCATAATATTGTCCCATTTCTGAAATAAAACTAGTTTAGCTTTGCTTAAATTTTGGCTTAAATTGCTTTTCAGAGATTTAGTATGGATGGAATAGGTTAGTATTAAGTAATTATAGCATAACCTAGCTTCTGTGTTCATTTGGTGTCCATTTGTGGACTTTGGCTTATTTTGAAGTGCTTATTAATAAGCAGTTTCACTGCAGCCTCATATTCTCACACATAAGCATATGTTTTTATATTTTTCATAGATTAAGAATTATATTTTAGTATTTTCCTGAATTCTTCATAATTTTATAGTACTGTTTGCTATTTTTCTTTATTTTAAATAGTTTTTAAGTCTTTTTAAATAGCTTTTGATACAAATAAATCAGAAAAAGTTTAAAAAAATATGTTTTAAATTTTCCTAGATTAAGATAAATATAAAAAGCCAAAAAAATATTTTTCCATAATTTTCTTGGTTTAAATAGTATTTTCTAGCATTTTAATTAGTTTTAAATAGTATTAAATTCATAATAAATACATATAAAGTCTAAAAATATATTTTAAATTTTAAAATAAGTTTTATCATATTTTAGATTTTCTAAGTTATAATTTCATTTTCTAGGTTAATTTTGTATTTTCTTATATTTTAGTGCATTTTAAATACTTAATAAATAGTTTTTAATTAATAATAAATAAATAAATAGTTTTAAAAATAATTTTCTTTTTCTAATAATTTTCTTTTATTATTAGGATTGTAAAAATATCATTTTCATATTTGTAGGCATTTTATTTCTTAAAACTCACATTTTATTTTGTATGTTTACGTAATTTTATTTAAACGTACGTTTTAGGTTTTAAACGTTCATCGATTTTAAAAATAGTGATAGCGTTTATTTAATATAATTTATCTCTTTAATTTTCTTTAATTTGCATTTAAGCCCCTGTAATTTACAAAAATTTTTCTTTAGGTATAATTATCCATCAAAATCCTTATTGATCACTATCCTTAGTGATTATTCGACACCTGAAAATGTTTTAGCACCATTCATCCTCCGTGGGACTTAATTACCCGTGAATCCACTATATTCCTCGATCTTAATTGCATTTGCTTTTCGAAATGTTTTAAGTTTATTACGGTTGACCATTCAAGTGGTTAGCTTGTGTGATTAAACTTGTTGTTGGAAGCCAATCAAATTTTGGGCGCCACGGGAGGTCAGAAGCGTGTTTTAAGCATTTCGCACCTGCACTTGCACATATACCACCGCTTGTAAACAGCTTTTTTTGTAAAGTTAATCAAAATCAAAAAGTTCATTAACACTTTTCCTAAAGTGTTAACAACACCAAAAATATTTTTATTCTTTGTTTTTACAAAATGTTTATCCAAAAAATCCAAAAATATTCATCTTTACCCTCTTACCCTTTTTGATTCTTTATTCCTTTACCCTCTATCCAATTGATTCTAACTTCTTCTATTCTCATGGAATCTCTCGACTACAACGAATTCTGGAACGAAGTTGAAAAACTTCCTACTTTATCATATTGAGATGTTCTCTGATTCTGATGAGGACTATTCTTTATCTTGTGGAGACATAAGTTATGTGGGGGAATTACCTTCTGAGCTTGTCAGCTTAAGAGAAGAGAATAATGAAGAAATAATCCAAGACGAAGCTCTTCGTCTTACATTATTGAATGTTAATCTTCTCATTTCTAAAATCGAGGCTTTTAATGAAAAGCCTACTTCATATCCTATCCCCTTTGAGGATAGTGAACTTTTGTTCGATGATTCTATTCCGGAATTGCAAACGTTTATGGGAGAGAAGATTAGTGGTATTACCACTTCTCATTCTCATAATTCTCTCCCCGATTATGAATCATTCACTTTTGAGGAGTTCCCTAGTGAACTGACTCAAATCAATCCCGAATATGAATCATTCGCCTTGAGGAGTTCTCCGTGAACTTACTCATATCATATCTCCACCGAGTATGATAACTCTACTTTGATCTAGACACACCCGGATATGTCTAGACCAATTGAGCTTAAAAGATGAAATTCATGCTATCATGAATTCCCCTTCTGATGATGATGAGTTAGTCAAGATTATTATCATGACTTTCTTTCTCTTCTTCACCTATCCCGTGGCTTCTCCTGTTCTTCACTCCTTCGGGAATGAAGACATTATTTTTTATCCCGGCATTTTCATTTATCATTTTTGAGCTGGTTCTATGTATATCTCATCGGTGTGGAGCTTTCACGTACTTCAAGGTTTATACAAACATCTTGAATGAAAGTCCGATGGAGATTGCCTCTTCCACTTACTTCCCCAATCAAATTTTCGGGGCCGAGTCAAGCTAGCGACTCGGTAATCAAAAACAGTAGTTAAACATGGGTTTTCACCCGTGTGTACCACCTTAGTGTGGGGGAGATACCCACATGTTGTATATAGATCTTAAAATGAATGAAAATTGTAAATATTAAAAAGAGAATAATTGTTGTGTTTCTACACTTAGCTAGTAATGTTATCTTTTACGTTCTAAGTTTCGCATAACAGTAGGTACTTTGAATATTGAGGACAATATTCATTTCTAAGTGGGGGGGAAATTCAGCGAATTTGATCATAAATGTACCCTTTTAGTCCCTTTTTCCCCAAAATGGCCAAATTTTAAAATTTTTATTTAGTGGAAGTACTATGTACTAAACACAACAAATGGTAATCATCCACCATGTCTAACCCACATAAGGATTGGCTAATCCAGAGCAAACGGCTCTTGGTAAAGATATCTCAAATCCGTTGATGGCTTGCAATTTGCCTAAAATTGTATGGTGTTCAACTCACCATATCTATAAACTAGTGAAAAGTTGGCTAGCCCGCAAGTTTATGGCTTGTGGTAAAGGCGCATTGAAATCCATAATTGGTAATCGACTCACCAAAGATATTTTATCTAAGAGTTGGCTAGTCCGTAGCAAACGGCTTCGTAAAGACAAATCAAACCGTTGAAAGTCGGTGATTTGCTCAAAATCATTTGGTTATCATTGTACCAAAGTTCTTACTTGAAGTGAAACAATTGGCTACCCGTAAGTAATGGCTTTTGGTAAAGAGATGAAATCCATTAATTTTCTCAAATCATTGCTAGGGACTAGCAATATCTTAGTGTGGGGATTGATGGTGTCTAAATACTCATCATTTTTATACCATCTAGACTGCAAAAACATCTGAAAACACTCAGAAATACATCAAAATGATGAAAATATCACAAATAAGTGTTTTATGTGTTTTAAATGCAAAAATACCAAAATTAGATGAAAAACGTATCAAGTTTGCATAATTGGCAGTTTTAATCCCCTAAAGTTTCAAAAATTGTCAAAACTAGTCCCTGGTAATTCAAAAACTTGTAAAATGTCATTTAAGGTCCATGGGATTCAAAATTTGTCAAAACAAACCCTTTAAAGTTTAAAATTTACAAAATGACAACTTTAGTCCCTAAAGTTTGAAAAGTGTCAAATATAGTCCTTGGTTAATTTAAAAAGTGAAAATTATCAAATTTTAACCTTGTACTATTAATAAATGACAAAATTGGTCCTTATAGTGAACTTTTGGAAAATTACATGTTTGGTCCCTCAAGTTTCAAAATTGACAAAAATGACCCTTGGACGTATTAAAATTAACATTATTGGTCCTTTGGTAATTGAAACTTGGCAAGTCTAACCCTTGTATTAGCTTTGGAATATTTGCAGGTTTAGTCCTTTCATTTGCAGAATTTACACAATTGGTCCTTGTTATTAACTCAAACCAAACGGACCATTTGTAATATTACAACCCAAATCCAGGCCCAAAAACCAAACCCGGCCCAAAATTTAAAATAGAAATACCGCGTCCACTGTAGCATCTCCTCTCCAATCCCTGCATACCTGAAACCAGGTGGTTTCACCACCTCATCACCACTTTCCACCTTGCTATCTTATCCCCCCAGCTGTATACCAACCCCCCTCCACCTCCACAACCTCCCAAGAAGCATTAAATGCTAAAACCTGCTTTAGGACTTTTTGGCGCCAATTTGCAATTCAAAGGTCAGGATCACTTTGACTGATCCAATGGCCATAACTCAAAGTGGGAATTGATCAGAGATATGAGAGGAAGCTTTTGGTTGATAAATAGAAGAAAAGGAGTCGAGAAAGGGAGTAGTTAATTTTTAGAGTAGAGTAGTTTGTCGTTATAGTTAAATTTCAGTTTCCAGTGTTTATTTAAGCTTCAAAGTACTTTTTTATGTAATCTCAGTATAATATAAAACTTTTTAAATAATCAATTTCAAATTCCAAGTTCGAATTTATGTTATGCAATTTACAAGTTCATGTATATGTGATTATAAGTTGAAAAGGGATAATAAGCTTGTATAAGTTCTTACATAAGCTTTAATAAGCTTACTTAAGCTTATCATTTACTTAGAAACTCACTTACTCAATTTTACTCTCAAAAATACCTTGGTCAACAAAAGTCAACTATTGAAGCTGATTTGGATTTGAAAATGAAATTGGGTGATGCAGAGTGAACCGGTTTTATTTGGGTTTGATTAAGCTTAGTTCAGTTTAAAATTGGTTCATTTAAGCTTATCTACGCTTGACCGCTTGTAAGTATTTTCTTATTTCAAAGACTAAGAATTATTTGCATAATCCAGTTCTGTTTGAATTTATTATTAGCTTTAGTTTATATCTGCTTTAATATAGTTTTTAGACCATAATCAATATAGTTTCAGTGTTAGTATAATCAGTTTGATAAATCAGTTCACATAAAAGTCCTAAACTAGTGTTCGGTTTATATTCTGTTTTGAGATATAGGTTCAAGTTTATGATTAGTTAGGATTGCATTAGTCTACTTTAGCTTTATTAAGTTAGTCTCAGTCATTTATTTGCATACTAGTATAGAGAGATAATCAGAATTGATTGTAATCTGTCTTTGTGATCTCCTCTGTTGGAATAAATTGGTGAAATCATACATTTAGGTGTTAATATAGATAATATAGCTTGCATTAGTCTTACTTTACCATTAAACAACAAAATCGCTTAAGAAATTTGATTCAAATCTCATAAAAGTCAAAGTTTCATAACTCACAAAAGTCAATTTTTTTTCTTTGGGTTTTAATAAACTTCACAATTTTATTGTGATCTCAATATTAGGATTTAGTCCATCGCTTTTGGGATAGTAATATTTAGTTGCTTAACTAAATTAGAAAATATTAGTTCAGTTCTAATCACTTATTAATTCCTTATTCATTAGCTTCTTTTGACCCCTTTTCGAAATCATGCTCTGTGCATCTGTTGCACCACCACATTGCCATCACCACCACTTTGGTGGGTCCTTGAGCCACCTCGGTGGGCCCCAGAGGTGTTTCTTGGTTCTTTGGAATCACCACCCAGCTAACTATCTATTTCAGGTCAAGCTTTTGAGCTTAAGCTCTGTGGACCCCACTCCTAGATCAGCCATAATATTGTCCCATTTCTGAAATAAAACTAGTTTAGCTTTGCTTAAATTTTGGCTTAAATTGCTTTTTAGAGATTTAGTATGGATGGAATAGGTTAGTATTAAGTAATTATAGCATAACCTAGCTTCTGTGTTTATTTGGTGTCCATTTGTGGACTTTGGCTTATTTTGAAGTGCTTATTAATAAGCAGTTTCACTACAGCCTCATATTCTCACACATAAGCATATGTTTTTATATTTTTCATAGATTAAGAATTATATTTTAGTATTTTCCAGAATTTTTCATAATTTTATAGTACTGTTTGCTATTTTTCTTTATTTTAAATAGTTTTTAAGTCTTTTTAAATAGCTTTTAATACAAATAAATCAGAAAAAGTTTAAAAAAATATGTTTTCAATTTTCCTAGATTAATATAAATATAAAAAGCCAAAAAAATATTTTTCCATAATTTTCTTGGTTTAAATAGTATTTTCTAGCATTTTAATTAGTTTTAAATAGTATTAAATTCATAATAAATACATATAAAGTCTAAAAAATATATTTTAAATTTTAAAATAAGTTTTATCATATTTTAGATTTTTCTAAGTTATAATTTCATTTTTCTAGGTTAATTTTGTATTTTCTTATATTTTAGTGCATTTTAAATACTTAATAAATAGTTTTTAATTAATAATAATTAAATAAATAGTTTTAAAATAATTTTCTTTTCTAATAATTTTCTTTTATTATTAGGATTGTAAAAATATCATTTTCATATTTGTAGGCATTTTATTTCTTAAAACTCACGTTTTATTTTGTACGCGTTACGTAATTTTATTTAAACGACGTTTTAGGTTTTAAACGTTCATCGATTTTAAAAATAGTGATAGCGTTTATTTAATATAATTTATCTCTTTAATTTTCTTTAATTTGCATTTAAGCCCTGTAATTTACAAAACTTTTCTTTAGGTATAATTATCCATCAAAATCCTTATTGATCACTATCCTTAGTGATTATTCGACACCTGAAAATGTTTTAGCACCATTCATCCTCCGTGGGACTTAACGACCCAGGAATCCACTATATTCCTCTGATCTTAATTGCATTTGCTTTCTGAGCTGTTTTAAGTTTATTACGGTTGACCATTCACAAGTGGTTAGCTTGTATGATTAAACTTGACTGTTTGGAAGCCAATCAACGATACCCCTAGTTAACCCCTCAGAGCCTATCATTTTCACGGTTGTCGTGATGTTTCGGTTTTCCGGAATATCAATGAAGAGCATTGTTTACAAACCACCCCTAAATGTACACCCAAATCTCCTTAGCCAACCGTGTATGCACTCACTTTTAGTGCATTATTGTTATCATACTAAACCCTTAGTTCAATTATCTAGTTACTTGCATGGTTGCTAAGTCGAGTCGTATCTTTTGTACACAGTTTTAGGACGATTGGGACTCATGGGTAAAGTTAAATTTTATGGAATGACGGGAAAGAACTTTAAATTCAAATTCCCTTTATTTACGTAATAATGTACTCCAAGTGTTTTGATATTTTCAATTCGGGTCAAATTAGTGTTAGAGTAATAAAAACTCAAGTGTAGGGATGTGCCTATAAATCCTTTATATTTTGATATTATCGTAGAGGATGGTACAGTAAAAGTGTATGCACACACACACACACACACACACACACACAAAATCGAAAAAAAAGAGTGTTAAACAAATGAAAAAAAAACATACGAGCTACCATCCTACATCTATCTTTATATTTATGTGTGTTTGTTTCAAGTTATTTAGAGTTTAAAAAGTCGAGTCTTGGCTTAGCAACGCCCTTCTTCTCATGCTTGTAACATAAATATTTTTGACTTGCCACTACTAAATTGCCTATCCAACCAAACCCTTTCTTTCCCTACCATAAGCCTAACGTTACAACCCTTTAAAATACCTCTTAGATAGTTGTTCCTAGGTGCTTACGCCAAATCGGTGGAGGTTTGATCTAGTCTCAAGCCTATGGTAATCTATGTACTATGACTGGTTAATGAGTGTTTATCTTCCATTTCCATTTGATATATTTCATACACACCCGAGAGATGAGAGTATCCAAACACCACTTGTAAGGTGCTAGTATATAATTTTCGTGCTTGTTATGACTTTTGCGGGGCTTATACTTGTTATGAATTATGTTAAACCATTGCTTTATGCTCCCTAACTTATAAATTGATTGGCCAAAAGCACATTTGCTTGAGGACAAGAAAATACCAAGTGTAGGGATATTTGATAAGGATTTAAAACGTACACTTTTAAGGGGTCATTTAAGCCCTTAATCGCCCACTTTTATATCCGTTACTGCTTAATTTCATTCCTTTTCACTTTTTAGGTCTCTTGAATGCAAAATGCTGGAATGATGCTTATTTGGACGAAAAGAGTGAATATGTGAAGAAAATGGCTAAAGTCAAGATCGAGACACTCAAGTTGTTGGAGATGCACCTGACGGCGTCCCACACAAAGGGCGACGCCGTCCCTATATTTGTGACGACTCATGAGTGAAATTGCTATTTTACACCTGACGGCGTCAGGCTTTGAAGAGTAGGGCGTCACGCAGACTTTTCTCCTCAGATGGCCTACATCCAGATTCAGATGACGTTAGAGATGAAGCTGACGGCGTCACAACCACAAAGTGACGCCGTCTCATAGTTGACTTGGCCAAGACGAAACCCTAATGACAGCGATCTGACGGCGTCACAATTAAAAGGTGACGCCATCGCAGTTGTAAATCTATATATATAATTCGATTTTCAGACTTTTTGAGAGGTAGACTTGTGGAGTAAAAACCTAAAACGATTGTAGTCCGTCTTGGACAGTATTTTAGGGTTCTCATACCCTATTTTACGTCGAGATAAGTTATTTATTCCCTTGATTTCATTATATCTTCAATTGAATGTGTGTATGCTTGCATGTTTAACATGTTCGGCTAATTTACTTATGTGTTTGCTTAGATCTATGAAACCTAGTTATTAAATATTGATTGGTTGTCTCTTGTCTTAATTGTAATTGGCTTAGGAGTGCATGAAGCCGTCGTTATGTTTTTAATGCTTGATTAATCTTTGTTGAACGTTAGTTTATAATTACTAGTGGAATTGTAGGATAAACATCCAAAGATAACCTTGGTGTTAAGTTTATGAATCCTAGAGATTTCGTAGTCATTAACCTTAGGTAGCTTCAAAGAGTTAGGGATAAAAGCACACCCTACGACTTTAGAGAACAGAACGCGTTAAGAAAAAGGACGTGACAATTCAACCATCAATAAAAGATAACTATGGAGTAATAGTATCTCGGTAAAGACATCTTTAATCATTATACGAGCACACTTCAATAGACATAGACTACCCTTTAGATTAGATAATTAGAATAGTAGAGTAATCGGTAGAAGTACCACCCCCCAAATCCAAACCCCGAGATCGTACCTTTAATTTTCTTTAAAATATAAAAAGATAAAAAAATAATCTTCCTCAACCCCAACCTTAGCGTAGTAATTTCTCACTAGCATTCCTATTCCCCTAGAGAACGATATCAATCCCCGAGGCTTACCCTAATACTACACTACAACGATTAGGTTCACTGCCTAGGTGGTTGAAAAACTTGCTTGAAGAAAAGGAAGTTTCCTTTGACCCCGAACGCGCGTTGGACGCTTATCAGTATACATGAAAGTCCCACAAGGATACTCTCACAAGCTACCACCAAACACAGTCTACAAACTTACAAGTCACCGTATAGACTAAAGCAAGCAAACAGACAATGGTTTGAGAAGTTGACAACCTGTTTACCTCAACTTGGATTCAAGCAAAGCTATGTTGACACTTCCCTTTTCACCATTGTTCATCAAGGTAGTCTGGCATACCTACTTGTTTATGTAGATAACATCTTGCTAGTTGGAAAAGACTCTGCCTTTTTCACAACCATCAAGTATAATGTATTGGGATATACATTATCCTTTGGCGTGAGTTACTTGTTGAGTTTTTGTTTTCTTACCACCACACGAAACAATAATAATAAACTTGTTTAGATATGATATTTTACTTTTAAACAAACATCGATATGAGTATTCCACGAAAACTAAAACACTTATCTTTTGAAAACTCATCTACTTTATGATGACGCATTCTGAGATAAACCATATACTATTAGGTTGTGCCAATGATGTACAATTATGTCGGTACTCTTGTATCATTTTGCGTTGCTACCTTGTGATACTACTATGTTACATTTCTCGATGCCAGTCATGTTAGTTGTGATTCTTGTATTTCTTCAGACTAAGGTGAGTTTCACAACCCCGTTTTACTGTTTTACTCGTTTTGGGGTGAAAAGCATGTTATGACTACTTTAAACTAAATTGGTTGTGCGTTAATGAAATTATGAATTTACTGAAGATTTAATTTACTGAGCTATGCTCTGCTATTTGGTGAAAACTGATATGTATGCTTATGTTTGACGCCTGAGAACAATTGTAAAATTCCCCTCGTACTACACTACTTATTAACTTACTCCCACTGTACGGGACGAGCCGTTGATATTTATGGATAGCGCTATTTAGGGGTAGAGCCATCCCCTCACTCCAC
Source organism: Chrysanthemum lavandulifolium (assembly GCA_022545495.1). NCBI lineage: Eukaryota > Viridiplantae > Streptophyta > Magnoliopsida > Asterales > Asteraceae > Chrysanthemum > Chrysanthemum lavandulifolium. The sequence continues at coordinate 204,819,822 of CM040245.1, forward strand.
TAACCGGAGTGCATAGTATCACCTTCTCATGCTAAGTTATAGCATGTTGCATGTAGGGGCATGAATCGGCTTAAGTAGTGGAACATTCAAGGCATGAACACGCTGCATACATAATGGACCCTTTGAAACTTTGACAACCAATTGATCTTCTTGTTTTGGAAACTACTTAGTGTATTAAAACCGTGAACTCACGAACCTTTGTGTTGACATTTTTTAGCATGTATTTTCAGGATTAGATTTATGGAAGGGGACGATGAGATCACTTATAGGATGCCTTGGAAGATGAATGGATATGGCCCTTTATCCCTTTATGAGCGAGACAACATTAGAGCTTTTGAGGAAAAAAGCGAAGACGATGTTGAAAAAGGTTTGAACTTCATGTGGGAGAAAAGGAGGCTTTACTATAAGGATTGTTTGACCCTAGGACCTAGGTATAGAGTGATGAGAATTTTGTCAATATGATAGAGTTTTCATTGAGGATGAAAAACGAGACCACGTAGGGGCACGACTTCGAGTCTAGCTACAAGACTCATTAATAAAGAAAGGCGCTTCGTGGGAGGCAACCCATGCTTAATTGTTTGCTTGTTTGTGTATCATATATCTTTTCATTGATTTTTTATTCTCATGTTTGAATTTGTGAAAATGATTTATTTTGTCTTTAACCTCGTCTTAATTACATATAAAGGTATTTTACAAAAAGGATAAGTATAGGGAAGATTACACATGTTTTTAAAAGAACGTGAACATGAGAATTACGATTATTGAAATAGATATATATGTGTGTTTGTTAGAGTCAAATGCTTGTATCGAGTCATAATGGATGTTTTGCAGAATTTTTCTAGATTTTAAAGGTATAATTTTTCCGAAAAAGCAAAGCAGACCGGTTTCGTCAGATAACTGACGGTGTCGATTGCAACCGACGGCCAGAAGAGCGTAAACAACAGATCTAACTTTCTCTCGTTTTCGTGCTACTTATAAATTTTGGAATTTCTCGTGTCTTAATTTTCCGTAAAATCGCAAACATTCATTCCACAAGCATTATATCCTAGTTCAGTAGAGTCATATATAATTTTACCATCGATTTTACGCAAAGGTTTCATCTATTTTCTTAAAGTGTGCAGGTTTTATTTATCAAGAAGAAGAAACATAAGATTGGATGGAGCTTTTCACGCATACATTCTTCTTGGAAAGAATTTAACCACTACTTCACACGGATCCTACCGAGCTAATCAGGGGAGTATTAGTTTCTTTCACTTTTAATTACCTTCCGTTATCATAACTTTGATACTTTCGGGGAATATTAGGGACAATGTTCAGTTTAAGTGTAGGGAGGGAGAATAAAACGGGAACTTTGAAACTATGCTTATCCTTGATCAATTGTCTTGTCCTATTTCATTTGTGTAATAAACCATGAGAAATATCGGTTAAGGTAATTTTAGCACCAAATTTAAAAAATTTCATGACTTGTAGGAGTGGGTCTTTAGTCTTAATAAAGCACCTCATAGATAGGAAGTTATATGACTAGCACAAAAACCCTTTACCACTCAAATTCCACCCCAAAAATGTGAGGTTCGCCCCTAGATTTGTAGGAATTAAAGCATTCACCTTTAATGCTTCGAGAGTGTACCGGTAGTATAATATATTCTAGAACTTGTTTTGTGATGCATCCCGAGATCGCTAGTGAGACTACACTTTTGTAGTTAGGAATAACTAAATGATAAGAGGAATTAGGATAACCCTTGTTTGATACCCGTATTATAATTACTTCTTCCACATCGGTTGAGTAATTCCCCCACACCCTTGCGTTGTACTCATCTTTAGTACACGATACCCCTAGTTAACCCCTCAGAGCCTATCATTTTCGCGGTTCTCGTGTGTTTTAGTTTTCCGGAATATCAATGAAGAGCATTGTTTACAATCCACCCCCAAATGTACACCCAAATCGCCTTAGCCAACCTTGTATGCACTCACTTTTAGTGCATTATTGTTATCATATTAAACCTTTAGTTCAATTATCTAGTTACTTGCATGGTTGCTAAGTCGAGTCATATCTTTTGTACACAGTTTTGGGACGATTGGGACTCATGGGTAAAGTTAAATGTTATGGAATGACGGGAAAGAACGTTAAATTCAAATTCCCTTTATTTACGCAATAATGTACTCCAAGTGTTTTGATCTTTTCAATTTGGGTCAAATTAGTGTTAGAGTAATAAAAACTCAAGTGTAGGGATGTGCCTATAAATCCCTTATATTTTGATATTATCGTAGAGGATGGTACAATAAAAGTGTATGCAAAAAAAAAAAAAAAAAAAAAAAAAAAAAAAGACTGTTAAAAAATGAAAAAAAACATACGGGCTACCATGCTACAACTATCTTTATATTTATGTTTGTTTGTTTCAAGTTATTTAGAGTTGAGTCGAGTCTTGGCTTAGCAACGCCATTCTTCTCATGCTTGTAACATAAAGATTTTTGACTTGCCACCACTAAATTGTCTATCCAACCAAACCCTTTGTTTCCCTACCGTAAGCCTAACGTTACAACCATTTAAAATACCTCTTAGATAGTTGTTCCTAGGTGCTTACGCCAAATCGGTGGAGGTTTGATCTAGTATCAAGCCTATGGTAATTTATGTACTATGACCGGTTAATGAGTGTTTATCTTCCATTTCCATTTGATATATTTCATATACGCCCGAGAGATGAGAGTATCCAAACACCACTTGTGAGGTGCTAGTATATAATTTCCGTGCTTGTTATGACTTTTGCGGGGCTTATACTTATTATGCCCCCTAACTTATAAATTGATTGGCCAAAAGCACATTTGCTTGAGGACAATCAAATACCAAGTGTAGGGATAATTTATAAGGATTTAAAACGTACACTTTTAAGGGGTCATTTAAGCCCTTAATCGCCCACTTTTAAATCCGTTACTGCTTAATTTCGTTCCTTTTCACTTTTTAGGTCTCTTGAATGCAAAATATTGGAATGATGCTTATCTGGACGAAAAGGAGTGAATATGAGAAGAAAATGGCTAAAGTCAAGATCGAGACACTCAAGCTGTTGGAGATGCACCTGACGGCGTCCCACACAAAGGGCGACGCCGTCCCTATATTTGTGACGACTCAGGAGTGAAATTGCTATTTTACACCTGACGGCGTCAAGCTTTGAAGAGTAGGGCGTCACGAAGACTTTTCTCCTCAGACGGTCTAGATCCAGATTTAGACGAAGTCAGAGCTGAAGCTGACGGCGTCACAACCACAACGTGACGCCGTCCCAAATTTGACTTGGCCAAGACGAAACCCTAATGACGGCGATCTGAAGGCGTCCCAATTAAAAGGTGACGCCGACGCAGTTGTAAATCTGTATATAGAATTCGATATTCAGACTTTTTGAGAGGTATACTTGTGGAGTAAAAACCTAAAACGATTGTAGTCCGTCTTGGACAGTATTTTAGGGTTCTCATACCCTATTTTACGTCGAGATAAGTCATTAATTCCCTTGATTTCATTATGTCTTCAATTGAATGTGTGTATGCTTGCATTTTTAACACGTCCGGCTAATTTACTTGTGTTTTTGCTTAGATCTATAAAACCTAGTTATTAAATATTGATTGGTTGTCTCTTGTCTTAATTGTAATTGGCTTAGGAGTGCATAAAGCCATCGTTATGTTTTTAATGCTTAATTAATCTTTATTGAACATTAGTTTATAATTACTAGTGGAATTGTAGGCTAAACATCCAAAGATAACCTTAGTGTTAACTTTATGAATCCTATAGATTTCGTAGTCATTAACCTTAGGTAGCTTCAAAGAGTTAGGGATAAAAGCACACCCTACGACTTTAGAGAACACAACGCGTTAAGAATAAAGACGTGACACTTCAACCATCAATAAAAGATAACTAGGGAGTAATAGTATCTAGGTAGACACATCTTTAATCATCATACGAGCACACTTCAATAGACATAGACTACCTCTTAGATTAGATAATTAGAATAGTAGAGTAATCGGTAGAAGTACTACCCCCCAAATCCAAACCCCGAGATCATACCTTTAATTTTCTAAAAAATATAAAAAGATAAAAAATAATCTTCCGCAACCCCAACCTTAGCGTAGTAATTTCTCACTAGCATTCCTATTCCCCTAGAGAACGATATCAATCCCCGAGGCTTACCCTAATACTACACTACAACGATTAGGTTCACTGCCTAGGTGGTTGAAAAACTTGCTTGAAGAAAAGGAAGTTTCCTTTGACCCCGAACGCGCGTTGTACGCGTATCAGTATACATGAAAGTCCTACACGGATACTCTCACAAGCTACCACCAAACACAGTCTACAAACAGACAATGGTTTGAGAAGTTGACAACTTGTTTACATCAACTTGGATTCAAGCAAAGCTATGTTGACACTTCCCTTTTCACCATTGTTCATCAAGGTAGTCTCGCTTACCTAATTGTTTATGTAGATAACATCTTGCTAGTTGGAAAAGACTCTGCCTTTCTCACAACCATCAAGCATAATGTATTGGGATATACATTATCCTTTGGTGTGAGTTACTTGTTGAGTTTTTGTTTTCTTACCACCACACGAAATAATAATAATAAACTCTTTGAGATATGATATTTTACTTTTAAACAAACATCGATACGAGTATTCCACGAAAACTAAAACACTTATCTTTTGAAAACTCATATACTTTACGATGACGCATTCTGAGATAAACCATATACTATTAGGTTGTGCCAATGATGTACCGTTGTGTCGGTACTCTTGTATCGTTTTGCGTTGCTACCTTGTGATACTACTGTGTTACATTTCTCGATGCCAGTCATGTTAGTTGTGATTCTTATATTTCTTCGGACTAAGGTGAGTTTCACAGCCCCGTTTACTGTTTTACTCGTTTTGGGGTTGAAAGCATGCTATAACTACTTAAAACTAAATTGGTTGTGCGTTCATGAAATTATGAATTTACTGAATTGATTTAATTTATTGAGCTATGCTCTACTATTTGGTGAAAACTGATATGTATGCTTATGTTTGGCGCCTGAGAACAATTGTGAAAGTCCTCTGGTACTACACTACTTATTAACTTACTCCCACTGTACGAGACGAGCCGTTGATATTTATGGATAGCGCTACTTAGGGGTAGAGCCATCCCCTCACTCCACTAACCGGAGTGCATAGTATCACCTTCTCATGCTAGGTTAGAGCATGTTGCACGTAGGGGCATGAATCGGCTGAATCGGCTTAAGTAGTGGAACATTCAAGGCATGAACACGCTGCATACATAATGGACCCTTTGAAACTTTGACAACCAATTGATCTTCTTGTTTTGGAAACTATTTGTGTATTAAAACCTGTGAACTCACCAACCTTTGTGTTGACATTTTTTAGCATGTATTTTCAGGATTGCTGGCGATAGCTAAACTTTGGAGGCGCTTGGGCATTGGCATGGCATGATCATAGAAGACTCTGATATAATTTGGGGACCACTTAAATTCTTTTAATGGACTACATTCCACAATATACATTTTGAAAGATGTAAACATAAATATTTATGAAATAAGATTTCTCAAGTTAAACCGTTGTTCTATACATTGTGTTGTGATATCAATCGAGTAATACCTCAGTAACACTTACTTTCGCTGCAAACCATTTTTTTTGGGTGTTACATCAAGCAATACCTACACAACAAATTTAGCATAAAGGATCAAGGTCCTCTACATTACTACCTTGGTATTGAGTTTTTAAGGAATTCTTCTGGTCTTGCAATGACATAAAGAAAATATGCTCTTGAGCTCCTAGAATGTGAAAATGTCCTTCACAGTAAGCCTATAGCCACTCCAATAGATCATATTCTCAAGCTCAATGAAATAGATGGATACCTTCTACTAGATCCTTCCGCATACAGAACTTTAATGGGCAAGCTACTTTATCTAACCATCACAAGACTAGACCTATCCTTTGCTGCCCAAGCTCTAAGTAAGTACTCACATAGTCCAAGATCCTCTCATTATGTTGCACTTGTGAGGGTCTTAAGATATATCAAGCTCTGTCTACGTCAAGGATTATTCTTTCCTGCCAAGAATCCCCTTCAACTAACCACTTACTGTGACAGTGACTGGGCAAGTTGTGCCACAACAAGGAGATCAGTCTCAGTGTATGCTATATTTCTTGGCCATAGCTTAATTTCTTTTTAATCTAAGAAGCAAACTGTGGTCTTCAGAAGCATAACAGAAGCTGAGTATAGAGCTTTGGTACAATACTTGTGAAATCTCTTGCCTTAAATGTCTTCTTCAAGACCTACATGTGACTGTTCCAACACCATCTTTAGTCATGTGTGACAATGCATCTACCATAGCCTTGGCAAACAATCCCATTCACCATGCTAGGACTAAGCATATTGAAATTGACTGCCATTTTGTTAGATGCAAAATCAAGCAAGCCAAATCTAACCCTGCTTTGTTCCCTCAAGATTCCAACTGGCTGATATTTTAACTAAAGGTCTTAGTAGGGTATTTCACTACAATTGTATGTCCAAGTTAGGTATATGTGATCCATTTACATTGCCAACTTGCGGAGGGGATAAAGAGAGTACAAGCAGTGCATCAGTCCCAAACACTCCTACAAGCAGTGCAGCAGTCCCAAACACTCCTACAAGTAATACAACACAAGTGCAGAGTCTACAAAGAGCTGCAACACCTCCAAAGATGAAACTACGCCTTAATCAGTCCTTAATTCAATGTAACAATATCTAATGTAGTATGTAATGTTTAGTTTAGACATGTATTAGTTTTACAGTTAGAGTAGATTAGTATTTTGTAACAGTCTACAAATACTTTGTAATGTTCTCATTTTTCAGTTCAATGAAATATTTCACAAGCAAATTACAAAAATACCTATCAATATTAGTATATCAAATAATATTACATTTGTTTATATTGATAAATGATAAATATGAAAATATGTTACTCAAATCACTATTTATTAATGAACAAATATTTTAAAAAATTACCATACTTGACACCATTTGTTATTTTAGATAGCGAACAAAACTTTTGTTTTATACGGGTACATTTCTTTCAAATTCAGCCTTCTTCAGGTATTTTGAGAAATTTTGACACAATTTCGCCCCTCGCAGCTAATAATTTTTTTTCGAAAGGCAAAAATGTCACAAAGTACATTAAAAATAACGAATTTGAAACAAAAGTACCCTTATAAGTCAAAAATTTTGTTCGCTATCCAAAAAAATAAATGGTGTTAAATATGGTATTTTTAAAAACATTTACCCTTTTTTAATTGATCTTATTATGAGAGAACGACCGAAAAATCTATCATTTTCATTTAAACTGTAATTTCTTTTTAAAAAATCAAAACACACAAAAAGTTGAATTAGAATCCTTGTATTCTAAAAGAATTAGGTATAGTCACGAGGACCCTCGTCAATTTCAACGTGTCAAGTTAAACGGCGTCGTTGTTTCGGCGCCACCGCGCCGCCCCCTCCAACGCCAAATCAAACTCACACATTGTCATTAATTTTATTTTTTATTTTTTTTTCTGTATGTTTTAGTTGTGGGTGTTTATTTTTTGTGTATGTGCGTCAGTTTGTAGTGTGTTTAGGGTTTGTGGTGTAAGTGTGTGTAGGGTTTGTGGTGAAGATGAAGTGCAGAGTGTGTATGTGTGCGTTTGTGAGGTGTGTTTGTAGGGTTTATTTTGTATTTAATTACTTATACTTTTGACTTAAACCTAAATGTGCTAAGCCTAAATTTTATTTAATTGGCCCGAATGTGCTAAAATAACAAGAAATGCAAATTTTCCTATTTTTTGTATTTTTTATAGTTCATATTTTATAAGTTTTCGTATTTTAATTTGTATTTTTATTTGAATGAATAAAAAATTAGTTTGTTTGAAAAATGAAAAGAAAAAAAAAATAAAAAAAATGGCGGGGCTCAAAAACTGGCAAACAGCTTGAGCCACTACAGAAAAGCTATATTTGTTGTGTGAATATGAATGTGAAATACTATGGTGGCACTGATTTGATAAAGTGGCATGCCAAACGATATGCTCTAAGATTATAAATGATAGGTTATGTACTCTTGGTATGTGTTTTCAATAAAGACGGATAAAACAATATGTTTTGATAGATTAGGCAAAAAGTAACATGTCCATAACTGAAAATGATCCTTTGTAATCGATATTGTTAAAATCGTGATACTATTTTGTTTCTGTTTTTGTAATATTTGATGGAGATTCAAAAATCCTACTACTCAAACTCCTGTAATTTGAAATTTGTGTTCTAAGCTACTAAGAGTTTAAAGGGTTTCTTTTCCGCTTGATGATCAAAATATGTTTATATTTTAATCAATTTTTTGAATTTCGGGTCGACGCGGTCGGGTTAATCGATTGAACTGGTTCCGGCAAGAAAAATGGTAAAAGAAGGTTTTAAAAAACGGGTTAACTGGTAAGACTCCCCGGGTTTTAAGTGACCCGGGTCAATTCGGTTCTTGAAACTCGACCGGGTTTGGTTTTTTTCTTTTTTTTTCTTCAGAAAACCGGGTTTACCCGGTGGTTGAAAAAAAAATGATTAATAGAAAACCGGGTTGCTCCGGCGGTCGAACCGGGTGAACCCGTAACCCGGTGACTTGATCGGGTCGATTAAAAACCTGATTTTCAAAATTGATTTTAATTTATATGGGTCTTGGACTGAGCGTATTAAAAAAGAAGATGACATGTCCATGCACAAAACACTAAAACACCACGTCGACTTAACGCGTTGTCGCCCCACCCCCTCTCCCTCCCTCCTCCATCTCTGTTTATTATGAGATGTTTGTGGTTCACATCACCAGACTTGTGTGTAGGTGGTGGTGCTATTTTTTTGTTTGTTTAGTTTTATTTTTATGTGTTTAATGATGAAGCTAGTGGTTTTATTACACATATTTGGAGATAGTGTTTGTGGTTGAGTGAAAAGCTTATGTAACGTTGAATTTGGCGGTGAAGATGTTTTGAAAAATAAATACTTTATATTCTAACTTACCGACATTGAGAATTATGAACAAATGAGAAATCCTTAAGTGAAGAATTGTAAAATAAACGTGAGAAATACACATAATCGCGTTGATACAGTAAAAATTATATATTTTTGATTCAATATAAACAATTGATTTACAATAGCCATTTTAGCATAAATTTATTCAAAATTTGTAAGCTAATTTAAAGCTCTATCAATTATATGATATTTTGCAAAGGGGGTGATACTCTCACACCATTTGTTTTTATGCATGCACTATAATTTGTGCATTACAATATTGTATTGTACAAACTGTATTGCACAAATTGTGATGCATGTATAAAAAAAATGGTGTGAAAAATTCGCTTTTGGAAATGATATGAATCAAATGTTACATTTCTAAAATTTGAATCACAAAATTGTTTCTAATCAATATCAATATACTGTATAGGTCATGGTTTGGAACTGAAGAGATCTTAACTCAAATCCAAAGTCTTTTAATTTTAACCCTTTCGTGTTTGGATAGGTAGGTACAGTTTTGTACTATTGCACAGCCATAGTTACTAAACTTTTAAACAAAACCAACTTCACATTTTAAACCCAGATTCAATAGCACCATTAATTCTCACCCATTTCGTATTCCATCCATCTATCTTTCCTCTTTAATCATCCACCCACTTGTTGGATCAGAAAAGAATCCGAAATATTAGGGGATGCGCTAATAATTATTTGTGGACAAGAAGTTGAGCGAATTTTATGGGAATAATTCCAACATTTGTGGATGGTATTCGTAGATGGTTTCAACATTCTTCTTCTTCATCATCTAGTTATTATGAACCAAAAGCATCACATGTCATAACATTTGTTGATGATTTAGATCTTTCTTCTATTCAGGATATCAAAGTTCCTTTACGCATGGATCCTCTCAAAAGGGTCTCTTTCTTTTTTCTTTATGTTCATGTTTTGGCTTTTTCTTAGCAACAAAATTCAACTTTTCAAGCCATTTTTTTCTTGTTTTACATTTTTGTCTTTGTATATCACTTACTTTGTCCTTTTCCATATTGCATGTAATTATGTTATATCAATTGGTTAGTGTTTATATTTTACATAAAATTGTATCTAGATATGTTCTATGCGATGACAAAAATGTGAAAATTAAATAAAACTTCTCTAGCCATTTGTTCATTTGCTATGGCTGTGAAAAGATGTTTTTTTTTTCCTATTTGGTTTGCATTTGCAAGATGTGTATACTTCTGAAATGCGATAAAGATGTGTGACAATGTGTATTGTTAAAAACTGTTTTTGTTGTTTACTCAGTTGGAAAGAGAGTTCTTCACAGAGTATGGAGAAGCGAGTAGATACCAAGTTCAAGAAGTTGTTGGTAAAGGAAGTTATGGTGTTGTTGGCTCTGCTACTGATACACAGACGGGCGAAAAGGTTGCCATTAAGAAGATCAATGATGTTTTCGAACATGTTTCTGACGCCACAAGAATTCTTAGAGAAATCAAGCTTCTTCGTTTGCTTAGGCATCCGGATATTGTAGAAATTAGGCATATTATGCTCCCTCCATCTAGAAGAGAGTTTAGCGATATTTATATTGTTTTTGAATTGATGGAGTCTGACCTTCATCAAGTTATTAGAGCAAATGATGATCTCACTCCCGAACATTATCAGTTTTTCTTGTACCAACTTCTTCGCGGACTAAAGTATATTCACTCAGGTTGGTTGTTGCTAATACTAGTTCTATATCTAAATTCAAATAGGGATATTAAAATTAGTTATTAGAAACCTGTAAACACGCCAACATGGCCAAATGGTATTATAGCGGTTTTCAAAAGTTGGATTATTTTATTTTGCGATTTATGAAGGCTAGCGAACAAATCAGAAATGAAGTAAAAGGGTTGCTATTTATTGCACCATCATAGTTACTGCTTGTGTCTTTTGTGTAAGTTACTAGCAATTACATTGCATAAATATTTATGATTATTATTACAATGGTACTTCTGCAGCAAATGTGTTTCATAGAGATTTAAAGCCTAAAAACATCCTTGCTAATGCTGACTGCAAATTGAAGATTTGTGACTTTGGGCTTGCACGAGTTTCATTTAACGATGCACCATCTGCCATATTCTGGACGGTAGGTGTTTTTGTCTACTTCTCCGGTTATATAGTACTAAAAAAGCCAATATTTTAGTTACATTATGTTTCTTCGGTTACTGCAGGATTATGTTGCAACTCGGTGGTATCGTGCTCCTGAACTTTGTGGCTCCTTTTTCTCTAAGGTATGATGCTATCACCCTGGCATCTTCTTACTGTAATGCAAGTATCAGTATTAGGAGTGGCAGCTCAAACCAACCCAAGCGATACTAAAATTGATATGTTTCAGCCCGACCCGTCTTGGAACATTACCCGACCGGCTGACCCACCCATATTTCCACCTTTAATGAGTATATAATCAATTTCTTTTTAATCCACAATATGCATTTGATCTTATGCACCTTTCCACATACTTTCATTCTATTGTTGTCACTGTTACCTGTTAGTTACAGAAAGTAGTATTAAAAATGATCAAATAGAATTAATAAGCTGTCTTTCTTACGATGCTTAGTATAATCCTAGAATCTCTATCATATCAAGCATAATACCTAATATCTGCTAATCCCCAATTATGGTTTTCTTTAATATCGGAAAATTCTAAAGCCACATTTGAGGTAATATAAATGTTTGCAGTTTTTCTGAACACATTAGTGTCTTATGTAAACCATTTTTATGTTGATTTCTATCACCTGCAGTGATCTTGTATATTGTATACCATAAAAGAGCTGTATTGTTATGCAACTTCTGTTTGTCAAATGTGTCTTAAAAACTGAATGGCAAATGCTAAGATGGTTTGTATTGCAGTATACTCCGGCCATTGATATTTGGAGCATTGGATGCATATTTGCAGAGATGCTTACAGGGAAACCATTGTTTCCTGGAAAGAATGTTGTGCATCAGTTGGATCTCATGACTGATTTGCTTGGCACTCCTCCTCCTGAAACTATTGCAAGGGTTAGTTCTTTTGTGTTTACAATATATAAATCAATTTTTATTAGTACATTACGCATATGGGTCGGGTCAAATCTTCATTCAGTTAATAGTTTGGGTTCTAAAGCATTGCCATATGGGTCGGGTCAAATCTTCATTCAGTTAATAGTTTGGGTTCTAAAGCATTGCCTTACTCTGTCGTGAAAAAGAAATTTAACTACTTGGCTTCCAAATATGCAGATTCGCAATGAAAAGGCAAGAAGATACCTTAATAGCATGCGGAAGAAACAGCCAATTCCTTTCACACACAAATTTCCTAATGTAGACCCGTTGGCTCTTAAACTACTGGAACGCCTTATTGCATTTGATCCAAAAGACCGGCCTTCAGCTGAAGAGGTATCTTACCAAATTTCAACCCTTTAAGATATGAACAGTGTGGTTCGGCTTATGTTTTATCTCTAACGAAGCAAATGGGTAAATTGATTATAAGCCTTACCAGAAAAAAATTACACGTTTTGACCCACTACTCACCTTTGATGGTTATGAGGGCTAAAATAAAGATATTACTGATTTGTAATTTTTTTGTCCTTGATGTTATATGTGTTCTTTTTGGTAGTCACTAGCGGATCCTTACTTTAATGGGTTGTCAAATGGGGACCGAGAACCATGCACTCAGCCCATATCAAAACTTGAATTCGAGTTTGAGAGGAGAAAATTAGGAAAAGATGATGTTAGAGAGTTGATCTATCGAGAGGTTGGCAATCTAATAAGATTTTCATTCTCATGGTTATGCTAATATATTTATATATGCTTTCTAATAATTTCCTTATTTGTTATCAGATCTTGGAATATCATCCACAAATGCTTCAGGAATATTTACGTGGTGGTGAACAAACTAGCTTCTTGTACCCGAGGTCGTATACTTCTTTAATTATGTCCACTTTGCTATTTTAGTTTATCCTAAATAATAATCCACTTCCAAGAGTTGATAGGTATAATTTACCAAGTTTCCCATTCTACCCATAATTACAATCATCACAAAAAGGCATTAGTTGTGGATCTCTAAAATATGAGTTTTTTTCAAAGAGAAATTGGCAATCAACTTTACAAGAGTTTCACTAATCGCGTATTCTTAAAACTTTTTCTATTAAAGACTGAGGGAGTAAGATAAAGGATATCCTATAAATTTTGCTATAAACTGCATTTCTTCTTATTCTAACAGAATGATTTTGTTGTTATATGTTTTAGTGGGGTTGATCGGTTTAAGAGGCAATTTGCACATCTTGAGGAAGGCTTAGGTAAAGGAGGAAGTAATACCACGCCACTGCTAAGGCAACATGCCTCTCTTCCGAGGCAAGTTACTCTATTACATACTTCCTTAACATTGTTACATAGGTGTTTGCTTATGAATTGCCAATTACTCAATTTGGGTCATGTTCTATTTTTAGCGGGTCAACTGGGAAAAAATTGCTCCAAAGATAATGGGTTGAATAGCTCGAAAGGGGTTTAAATCATATGCATTTAACTCTCAAAATTATTGTAAAATAGAGTTTAGTAAGTATATTTGTAACATGAAAGAATCAAAGAACCACATAACGATATCAATAGATGGTCAAAACGTGTTGGTCGATCAACCATGAACCTGTTTGACCCGTTACCCGATCTACCTGACCTGTCCATTTTAACACCTCTATGTATTGGGAGAATTTTATTGTATTAATGCTATGTGGTTCCAGGGAGCGAGTTCCTGCACCAAAAGAGGAAGGTAGTTCTCAAGAAAACGAATTGGAAAATCAAACTTCAGAAAACGCTGAAGGTGCAGACAATGAAGTGAATAAAGGAAATTACAGTGCTCGTAGCTTATTAAAGAGTGCAAGTATTAGTGCTTCCAAGTGTATTGGAGGGAAAGGAACTCGAGATACAGAGGTAACTTCTATATCTAAGTATTTTATGTTTGTTATTGTATCTTTATTTCTTATATCATGCAAATTAAGAACTAAACAAAATACATCTGATGATCATCTATAGTTGACGTATTTATAGCCATTAGATTAGGCTCAAAATAAGGACTAGTGTTTAACACTGAGAGAATGCGTGTAAAATATGTCTGAATTTAGCTATGATTATAGTAATTGTCGTGCTCCGTGTTTATGACATGTTTTCACATTCGACTTTCTTGTCAAATATGTTTCTTGTCCCTGTAGCTGTCGGTCTTTTGAAATATCAAAAATTATGATACTCATTGTTTCCATTTGAAAATTACATTTCAATTAAACTGATGGTATTGATTTGAGTTCCACCAAATATTTTTACTTTTTTGTATCAAAAGGTATCTTCCAGACTTGGTATGGTTTTGAGCAATTATTTAGCTGGCTCCTTTTGAAATTTTCGTATGTGGTACTAGTTTGGTCCCGTGCCACTCACGAAACCTGTTTGATCATTCACAATCATATGCATACTAGTTTGGTCCCGTGCCACTCACGAACCTGGTTGATCATTCACAATCATATGCATACTAGTTTGGTCCCGTGCCACTCACGAACCTGGTTGACCATCCACAATCATATGCTTAAACCATTCCAATTGTCTTTTGTAGGAAGAATCCGATGTAGACAAACAAGACGAGCAGTAAGAGACAAGCTCTTTTGTTCCAAGGATGCAAAGGCAAAAAAATATTGTATTTTTTTGCACATTATAGTGGAAAAGAATGTAGATGTCATACATAATTGGTCCAAGTTGACATGCTTTTTGCAACTAGAATGAGGGACGAAACTGTAAATTCAGACCTCGTTTAGCATTTGCAAAAGCATCATGTACCGACTGAAAATGTGTCCAATTTTTTTGGCGATTGCTTGATCATTAGTCATCGCCTTTTCATAGCCTCGGTTCTCAAATTCTTTTAATGCTGGATGATTTCTAACCTCATGAATAACTATATGTGTATGTTGGTAGACTAGCTTGTAGCTTCAAGTTTGCTTCACCCTGTCTTCTATTCCCTTTGCAAGAAAAGATGTTATCTTACACACTGCTCATATTGTTTCTTAAACTTTTTGTGTTTTACAAGAAATGTAAATGACAGACAACTTTCATGAACACAAGAAATCAGTTACATACTTATCCTAAAGCAACAGTTTTGTAGATATTACTGCTGTAGTGATTCGTTTAACAGATCATGACAACGAATGAACTTTCAAACTATATACTTTTGTCTATATCTCTACATTACTATTGGGTAATTGCCCTTTAAGTGATTCTACGTATGGCGAGTTCAGATGGCAGGTTTTATAATTCGATTGTTAGGATTGTCACGCCTGTAACTGCTAGATTTGATGTAGTTTAGGAACGTCAGGTCAGATTTAGTGCGGATCTTTGTGATTTTTTAGAACGACATTTTAACTATTTCACAATATTTATACCACAAATATATCTCACATGTCTTGAGCAAAACTTGAACCCACAACCATCTGGTTGGTAAGCTTCTCACACAACATGATGTACCATTGGAAATGTATACAAACCCATTGGTGTCTGGGTCTTTGTGATATCTAGGGCCGTGATAGCTTTAGGGTAATTTGGTCAGGATTATAGTTGTGATGTCATTTTATTTTCTATACTTTGCTACTTATATAATTAACTCCCTTTCGACAAAAGAAAAAAAAAATAAAAATAAATAAGTACTCCTTAGATTTTGAATTTCATGTCCACTTTTAAATTGAACACAAGTAAAAAAAGGTTGAGACCATTAAATCATGCACAAATAAGTTTCATATTGACATTTGGGTGATTGGTTGATACTAGAAAATAATACTTATTTTGATACACAACAAACTAGAAATGTTGATGATGGATGAGTAAAAGATAATAGTGCCCGAGTGCCAGACTAACTCTTACTAGTGAGCCCATTATATCTGAGTCCAACCCTTATTGGGCCATCTAAAACTATTTTAGGCCGTAAGCCCGTAGTTATTGTTGGTAGTTTGGTACTTGGTGGTCTTTATACACTACGTCACTACTACACTTTCAGAATCAAAATTAGTTTTCTAGTTATTGTATTTGTTGTGTATTTTGCTTGGATGTACATGAATCTAAACTATTCAAGTGTACTGGAGTTAACAGTAATAGGAAACTTTTATGATTTTTTTGTGAACTAAATTGCAATAACAATAAGTAGTTGTAATAAAAGTTATTTATTGTGGATGGTTAAGTTGACGTATTCAGTCACCATCTGTTATGATGTTAACGAGATTCTTTATAGGTACTTTGACAAACCATGAGAAAAGTTCTGTATAGAACCATTTTTTACTAAAGATCAAGATGGTTAATCTTGACCATCCATCCACCTTCAAATCAATGGCTAATATTAATTGTATTTTTTAATTTAATTTTCTCTTAGGGGTACTTTTGTAATTTTACTACTAACCTTATCGACCCCTAAACCACACAATCACTTCTCATTTCCCGTTTCTCACACACACTGATTTTCACACAGTAAAACCCTATCCTTCAAATCATGTCAAATTGATCAAAATTAGCTCAATATAATGGATATTCGACATGAAATATCACTATCTAAAGGTGATACGGTACCTCAACCGTCATCAACCCCAATTTCCGATCAAAATAAGTTTGGAACTGTTTATTCTGGTATACATTTTTTCTTTTTGTTCATATTTCATTGCTTATAATGATTATAGGTTGCTTATTTTATTGCTTATTTAGGTTTTTAGGGTTTTTAGGTTTTGTTGCTTATTTTTGTATATTAGGATTAGATGTTGCTTAATTTTGTTGCTTATTTTGTATATTAGGATTAGATTTTGCTTATTTTTGATATTAACTGTAGATGTGTTGATTTTTTTTGTTTTGTTGCTTATTTTGATATTAGCAGTAGAGAGGAAGTAACTGTAGATGTGCGAAATATGTTTAGGCATATTCTGTTGAGAAGAATAATATGATAAGTTGTTTTCTAGCTTTAGGCAGATTCTAATTTGTTGCTTATTTTAGGTTTAGTCTTGTATTTGTAGCAGTAGATGTGTTGAGAATATATGCTTCGGTTGATAATATATGCTTCGGTTTTTTGTTTTTGTTGTTTATTTTTTATATTAGCAGCAGATTTGTAGCAATTAGCAGATTTGTTGCTGCAGATGTGTTGCTTATTTTGATATTAGCAGCAGATTTAGGGCTTAAATGACCTGTAATTAGGGCTTAAAGAGACACTGAGTAGGTGCATAACATTACTGATTACTAAAAATTAGAAGGAGAAATTAAAGGCAGATTGGGGTTCTATACATGATTAACACAGGAATAGAAAAGTTTAAAAATGCTATATTAACGGGTGGATATGGAAAGATTGGAAGAGCTTAATGAGTTAATGTTAAAATGTGATTGTTGGACATAATGGAATTCGACTATAGAATTTGGCAATCATGAAGCTGTTTTGACATGTATGTGAATGATGGTCCTACATTATTGTGTTTTTGCTGTCATATTTTTCTTATTATCAGCAATTAGCAGATTTGTTGCTGCAGATGTGTTGCTTATTTTGATATTAGCAGCAAATTTAGGGCTTAAATGTATCGATTTGTTGCTTATTTTATGTTTTTGTTGCTTATTTTAGGTTTTTGTTTCTTATTTTTGGATATAAATAGTAGATTTTGCTTTTTTAGTTTTTTGTTGCTTATTCAACATGATGAATCACTGATGATTTTTTAATATTTTTTGATTTTAGGTGTTCGTTAAACTAAAGTTACTGGTTCTCCTAGGTCCAAGTGGATTACGAAGGATATGAAATCCGACGATCAAGTTTTGAACCCAATGCCGGTGTCTTAATTTGATCCTAAAACAGGTGATGTTGTGAAGTCTGGTATTGGAATGAAGCCTGGTTCCGTGAAGTCTGGTGATAAGGTATCTGGTGTTGTGCAGTCGGGTGATAAGTGTCCGTTGTTGAGAAGGATAAGGCGCCGGTTGTTGTAAAGTCGGCTGTGGAGAAGGATAAAATGCTGGTTGTCGAGAAGGATAAGGTACCGTCTATTATTGAGAAGTCTAAGCCGCCGGTTATTGATAAGTCTAAGGCGCCGGCTGTTGTAAAGTCGGCTGTGGAGAAGGATAAAATGCCGGTTGTCGAGAAGGACAAGGTACCGTCTGTTATTGAGAAGTCTAAGCCGCCGGTTATTGAGAAGTCTAAGCCGCCGGCTGTTGTGAAGTCGGCTGTGGAGAAGGATAAAATGCCGGTTGTCGAGAAGGATAAGGTACCTTCTGTTATTGAGAAGTCTAAGCCGCTTGTTATTGATAAGTCTAAGGCATCGGCTGTTGAGAAGGCTAAGGCGCCGGCTGTTGAAAAGGATAAACCGGCTGATGTTAATGCTAAGTCGGCGCCAACTATTGAGAAGCCTAAGGCGCCGGCTGTTGAGAAGCCTAAGGCGCCGATTATTGAGAAGCCTAAGTTGACGAATGTTGAGAAGGATAAACTGGCTAGTGGTAAGGCTAAGGCGCCAGCTGTTAAGGATAAACTGGCTGGTGATAAGTCGGTTGTTGTTAAGTCTAAGGACAAGGCGTCTGGTAATGTGGCTAAGGGTGATTGTTGGAATCACTCCTAAACAAGATTTCAAGTATTTATATTTCATATGTAATAGGTAGCTTTGTTATGGCCTTTATGTTTGTTTAAGGTCAAGCTTATGTACGAAGGCCCATAAGCTTGATCCAATTTCAATAAGGAATAGGGAAGGTCAAGCTTAGAGGAGTGTTGCCCTAGCTCCTTGCCTATAAATACATTGTAATAACCTTCATTTGAAGGTTGGTTGTTCAAGTTATTTCTTTCACTACACTCCTACGCATAACCGGTCATACTATACTTGTGTGTGTGTGTGTTTAGCTTGTTCAATCGCCTTTATCTCTTCTCTATAAGCTTGTGTTGTAAAACTAGTGACCTAACAAAGTGGTATCAATCGCCAAATAGTTGGGTGTACTCGCTTGTTTTTGAAGTTTTGGTTTTGGGTCTTACGCGTAAAGATAACACAATCTTTGGTACGCTTAAAACTAATTTTTACACTTTTGAATCCAAGATTCTTGTACTTTCAACGTTATTAGGTGTTAAACTATTGGTTTTGGCAAAAGTTTGGAACTTTACGTGTTTTTCCTTGTTTTAAGCTTGTTTTGCACGCAAGTGTTATCCTACGCGTAATCGCTTTTAAGTGCTTTGGATCATCAAGTTTCACACTTTTGTGTTATTTTGGTGTTATTGAAGCTATTTCAACACACAAAACCGGTTTAGAAACACATTTGGATAGAATCAAAGTTACGAGTAATCTTACGCGTAACAAAACCCTAAAATTACGCGTAAGACTTTCCTTGGTTTGATCTTCAATTTTCGGTTTATTCCGTGTTTTCTTACTTGGATAAGTCCGAAAATACGTCGACTTTGGATATCTTTTGCACCGTGAAGTGTAAAGATCACTTGGGATAAAACCCTAATCTTACGCTTAAGCATAAAGCTTACGCAGAGAAAATCTTACGCTTAAGATTCATCTTACGCGAGACTTAGTCCCACGATAAGGTAATCCCACGCCTAACTTTCACGCCTAACTTCATCGCTTACGCGTAACTTTAGTCTTTTTCCCGCCACGCAGAAGCTAAATCCCACGCAGAACTATTCTTGTTACGCGTAACTTTTGGTGTTTTTACGCATAAGTACTACTTGGTTCTTGTCATTTCTACGCCTAAGGATACTTCATCAACAAAGGTTCATTCGACTACAAAGATCCATTCTTACTACACAAGTTTATCATCATGTCTCAACCACCATACTCTAACTATTTCCCTCACACTTATAATAATCAACAACAACAACAATTAACTCCACAACATCAACAATGGAATCAACAACAAGCTATTTATCAACAACAATTTAATCAGCAACATACTCCACAACTTGGTGCAATTCCACAACCACAAATGGTTCAACCACAACCAAGCATTCAAGTTCAACCCTACACAACCGATTTCAATCAACATCCATCACGGACCACTATGAAGGAACCCACTTGGTTTGCTAAGATGTGTGAAGCTTTAAGCGACCAACAATCAATTCATGAAGTCGGATCACTTGATAGACCTCCAATGCTCACTCCAGAAACTACGATCAATGGGTGATAAGGTTCTTTAGGTTTCGTGATCCAAGAAGCCACATGGAAAGTTCTTAAAGAAGGTTATCTTGAAGGTCCATTTGAGATGCCCATCGTCACTGCACCGGAGATCCAAACGCTGCTCCACCAAGAGATGAACAAACCAACATTGCTATCAAGCAGATTTAAATCCTACGTAACTTCTACACTATGAAGTCGATGAACTTGCAATGGAATACATCCTCTTAGGATTACCAAACCCAATTCTTCGTAGTGTTGATGCTCAAAAGATCGCACAAAAATGTGGGATCATATTCGCCTTCTTATGGAAGGATCAGACTCAATCGGGAGGATTTGGAATCCAAAATTTACTTGGCTTATGAACACTTCATGATTGAACCCGAGAGACACTTGAGTCATATCATCACCGATTTTCGACATCATCAATGATTTGGATAAACACAACATCATCATGCCAAGAATTGCGTGAATACTAAGTTCCCGAGTAGTCTTGGTCCGAATGGGAGAAGTATGTCATTTTCTCCGCTGCGAAGAACATGCATCATTCTACTTATGGATTGTTGTACGATTACTTGAAGCCTCATGAAAAGGAAGTTGATCGAAAGGATTCTCCGTGCTCAAATTGCTAAACAAATACAACCGGACAATCAACAACTTGCCTTGTATGCTCAATGTAATTATCCTCTCAACCAAAGAACTCAACCAATCGCTTCCAACACACCTTCACAAAGAACAACCTCAACCTCAACAAAATCAATTGGTCCCATACAAAGAACAATGCTCAAGCATATGTCGTTGAAGCTACCGAGGAAATCGATCCATTCAAGCATTGCAACAAGGATTTGTGATGATTGCTAATGCTTTTGGCCGTTACACCAACAAATCCAACAATCGATTCGCTCCTCATCTAACACACGGACTCAAGTCGTTGTGAACAATGGACGTGTTGAAGTTCGTAATCGTGATTATGGTCGCCGATGAGCGGTGGTCAAGGGTTTAATGTGTGGGTAGGAATAACAACAGAGCTCAAGTGGTGGAACAGGAAATGCTCAAAATCGGTTAAATGGTCTTCGATGCTACAACCGCAATGAGAAGGGACACTGGCTAATGCATGCCCAAAGCCAAGGACTAGGGGCGTGCTTATTTCAAAGAGGCCTTACTTTTGGCTCTTAAGGATGAAGTCGGTGGATCTCTCACAACCAAAGAACAGAGCTTTATGGCGTATGCGCACTCGGATGATGATATGGAGGATTTGCGGTGCTAATGCAACCGTTATGTTGATGGCTAATATGCATGAGCTACACATGAGTGATTCAGCCCCAGATGACATCGATGGCTTGTCTCGTGTACCGAACAAACCATCATCATATCTCGAACTAATATCTCCGCCAATATCTCGAATCCGCACGGATCGATCGCTCAAAATGAGTCTTCTACATCTTCTTCTCGATGATTTTCAAGTTAACCTCAGTAGTTACATTTGACGATCAAGACGACCTTATGGTCCCTTTGATAATCAAATTGACTCGTGGTCGCATTTCGAGGATCTAAAGAATGATCATGTTGAGACTCACGTTGAACAAGATGATCTGTTGCCTCATCCGGATTTTGCTCGGTTAATTCAAGACCATAAAATCAAAATGGAGGAATGTTATGCATTAAATCAATCCTTAAAAAGTAAAATGCATCTGTTAACCAAGGATTTTGAATGTTTACAAATGCAACTCAACTTTTTCAAAACTCAAGAAAACCGTGAAAAGGTTTTGAAGCCGCTTTGCAAAATCTCATCAAAACGAAAAATATTTAGAGAGACAGATGCGTGATCTAGCCGCCTCGAAGAATGCTTTGTTGTCCGAATTAGAACAATCAAACATGAACATAAAAAGCAAATTAACGCCTCACCTTGGAAAATCAAAATGCTAAGGTCGAGTTGTTAAATTGTCAAAACAGCTTCTCCGATACAAAAGCATTCAACGAATCGGTAGATGACCTTCTTGCGAAATTCTCGGTTTGCAAAACAAACTTAAAGAGTTTAAAACTGTTGTTTACAAACATGGTGAATCAAGAATGACTATAGAAAAGTTTACCTTAAAACCTAATCCAAATGGATATGGAAAAATCTAGCCGACACAAACCAAAGCTTTCACTAAAAACATTCAAACCAACTCAAGTTTCCAAAGGCACAATACAAAATTGATAATACTGTCATGAGTGTTGTTGAATACCATCACAAGAGGAATTAGATGCGTAAGACGAGAGTCGATCAAAATTAAAAATGTTGTTTACAACAAACCTTTAATTATAAAACGCGGTCACTTTCACACACCAACGGATTCTTCTAACACACCAAGGGTTATCATCAAAACACCCGAGTCTTCTATTGTTAATCCCAAAACAGCCTTTGCACAAACTTACGGTCCTTTACCTTCCATTAGCGAAGTAAACTCACAACCCGAAAATCGAAAAATTCTTCGATATTTTGACATTTTCATGGTCGACCTCAAAATTTTACAACATGAGATAGAATATCGATCCGAAATCAAAGTTGAACATTTTCAATCGCCCGCGCGAGAACAAAGAGACATTTTTCGTAAAAATCTTTACCTAATGTTAAAAACTTGAAAAGTTGTGCAATTGCTCGGGAAAAGGATTTTCATAAGGAACTTGGGTAATGAAAACGTTTTCGAGAAAATGTAAACATCTATTACTAACACAAAACGAAAAAGAAACCGTTGAGAAAAGATGTTGATCGACTCTTGGAAGATGTTATCGGCCGATATCCATAATGTTGTGCTATTCTATTCGTTGCCATATGCATCCGATCATATCTCGCCGATATTGTTGAAACTGTTGTTCTGTTGAAAACACCGATAATGTGCTTCAGATCGAGTCTTTAAAAGTCGAAAATAAACGACACACACGGAAATTAACAATGCAAAACGTCGTCTTCATTGGTGTGAAAAGATATTCACAACCATCAACTTAGTTTTCAAAAGAAAATCGCTCAATTGAGTGCTAAATCTTTCGATCCTAAAATTGAGCAACTGGATGATCAAAACGTGTCTTTGAAAAGTCAAATCTCAAAATATGAACAAGAACTTTTAAAAGTTAAACAGAATATGGTGTCATATTTGATTTACTCAAAAGACTCGAGATGAAGCATCAAATGAACTTGATCACTATCTTGCTCACACTAGAGAAGTCATGAATTTTGCCGGTAATCTTCGCTCGAAAATCAAGATCCGATTCACACCATCTCTAAGTTACGGAAATGTTAGGAAAGTATGAACTACTCCCGCCATCGTGATTAAGAGATTAGCACCACCACACTTAGTAATCGTGAACCTAGAATTCCCACCGCCAAATCACAAGTTGCTAATGTGTTTCCCTCATCAAACAGAATAGTTGCATCTTTCCAAACGTCCGCACTTCACGCCTAGAGCACTCAAACGAAGAATAGGAAGTTGCGACCTAAGAAAAGATCAATAAGGAATGCTAAAGTAGAAGAACACCCTAGGAATCAATAAAACTCAAGTTACTTCCACTATAGATGTTGCGTCGCAAATGTAATAGAAATAGTGATGTAACGAATGCTAAACCGTTAAGTACCTTTGATATTCATCGATGCACCTTGTGATATTTGTCAAAAGAGTATGAATTCGATTGTCATGACAAATGTGTTGCTAAAGCTATAATCTCTAGATTACGGAATCCTAAGAATCGGAATACCTCTAGGCCAACTAATCATTCTAAGTCCGTGCTTGGTAAACCACCATCTTTAGATTCTAAGGCAACCATTGCTATCACAAGAGCTCCCGCTCACCTCCTAAGAATGTAGTACCACCCAGTGCTTTCACTAAGACTAAAGCAAAGAGTAGTTATAGATGGCGAAATGGATATATAACACACTAGGATTTAAATGGATGCCTAAAATTATAAATGTGTGTATGTCAACATATCGCTTCGAACCCTCTCACATTTCGGGTTCCACATCTACTTCTATTCCATCCGTGTCGCCTGTGTGTAATGCAGTGATATGATCATTCTCGATTGTTGATAGCGGATGTTCCCGACACATGACAGCAACCTTAAACTGTTATCAAACTTTATTGCAAAGTTCATTGGCACCGCCGATTCGAACGATCACTGCAGCCCATCATGGGCTACGGAGATTATGTTAATGGGAACATCGAAATCGCAGGTTTACTATGTGGAAGGCCTTGGTCACAACTGCTTTCAAGAGGTCAATTTTGTGATGGAGATTTGGAGGTTGCTTTGTGGAGAAAACTTGTTTCATTCGTGATCTACAAGGAAACGATCTTATGTCCGGCTCGCGTAATTCTAGTCTCTACACTATCTCTATGCAAGACATGGTTGCTTCCTCTCCCATTTGCTTACTTTCAAAGGCAACATCTACAAAATCATGGCTATGGCACCGCTGCCTCTCACATTTAAACTTTCAAACCATCACCAACCTTGCTCGACACAAACTAGTCAAGGACTCCCACGATTCCGGTATTCAAAAGATCACCTTTGCTCAAGATGTGAACAAGGAAAAGCACTCGTGCTCATTTTCCTTCAAAGGTGGAACACGCCTCAAAGATGTGCTTCATCTTCTTCACATGGATTTGTGTGGCCCGATGCGTGTACAAACGATCAATGGCAAACGCTACATCTTAGTAATTGTTGATGACTACTCACGATGGACTTGGGTCTACTTTCTTCGTAGCAAAGACCAAGCTCCACAAATGATCATCACCTTCTCACAAAGATATGTGTTCAGCCCGCAACACCGCCGTAATCATCGTAATGCATAAAGGAACCGAATTTGTTAACAAAACCCTTCGTGAATTTTATGAGAAAGTGGGAATTCAAAGATCAAACATCTATTGCACGGACACCGAACAAAACGGAGTTGTTGAAAGACTAAACCGAACGTTAGTGGAAGTCGCAAGAACAATGTTAATCAATGCTAAACTTCCCGATTACTTATGGGCGTGTCGATCCATCGCATGCTATACTCAAAACCGCTCTATGATCACAAACGCCACAACAAAACACCTTTGAGCTTGTCCACAACCATAAACCGAACCTCAAACACTTTCATGTATTTGGATCCCTTTGCTATCCGAATAATGATCGTGATGACTTTGGAAAGCTCAAAGCAAAAGTCGATATTGGAGTATTTATTGATATCGTGACAATTCTAAAGGTTTCCGAACTGAATCGTCGAACTAAGGAGGTAATGGAAACGATTCATGCTCATTTCGATGAACTCACGGAAATGGCTTCGAGCATAATACTTAGAACCGGTCACAACCGCTTAAACTTCCTCAAACCCCATCATCACCAAGAAAGCCCTCGCCTAACTCACAACAAATGGAAAGGTTATTTGCTCCTCCGCTCGCGGACGATATTGATGAACGTGCTCTCGTGTATCCGCTGCTCACCGCACAACCCGACAATATTCCTATACCGATACACTGCTACAACAACCATCGTTGAAGATGCACCTACACCAATTGACTCCAACACAACAGCTTGAACACACCGCCCAACAATGATGAACCAAATTGATGATATTCTCAATGATGTACCCCACCCGCAGATTTTGATCCAAATGCGTTCTTCAACCCGCTTGCCAATGAGATCGCCGCACTGATGTCGCGGAATCTTCAACAAACCATTTGAATCCTCGTAACCGCACAATGTATACCAACATCAACCTCTACACATAGATGGACAAAAGACCATCCTCTCGCTAACATTATTGGCAACCCGAATCAACCAACCGTTACGAGACAACGCCTTCACTCGATGGTGAACACCGCATTTATGCACTCACCGTCCGCTAACTGAACCTAAAACATTAAGGATGCAATGACAAAGACAACCGGATTGAATCCATGCAAGAAGAACTCAATCAATTCAAACGCCTTGAAGTATGGAATCGTTGAAAGACCAACAGGGTCTACGCCATTGGTCTAAAATGGATTTGGAAAACAAATTGATGTCAAGGGAATGTAATCCAAACAAGTCACGGCTAGTTGCTAAGGGTTATCGCCGTGAAGAAGGATAGACTTTGAAGAATCTTTTGCTCCAGCTTGCTCGCCTTGAGGTCGTTCGATATTTCTCGCGTCATGCTCATATGAACATGACGGTTCATCGATGGATGTCAAACGGCGCTTCTAAATGGACAACTTAAAGAAACGGTCTATGTCACCAACCGATGGATTCGTTGATCCCGAGTTCCCAACCATGTCTACAAACCGAACAAAGCTCTTTATGGTCTCAAACAAGCCCCTGCATGGTACGATAAGCTATCATCTTTCCTCATTGCCAATAATTTCACCAAAGGCTCGGTTGACCCAACTCTTTTATACAATATCACGGGCACACATCTTAATTGTTCAAATTTACGTGGATGACATCATTTTGGGTCAACACATAAAAGTTTTCAATCGCTTTGCAAAACTCATGAAGAAAAATTTTGAAATGTCCATGATGGGTGAACTTACGCTCTTTCTAGGACCGCAAGTTCATCAATCACCCCGTGGTATTTTCTTGAGTCACCCAAATATGCCCTTGAATTGTTAAACAAATTTGGAATGAATACCGTGATACCTATGCCACACCAATGGCTCATACCAAGAAATTAGATGTCGATTTACATGGAAATTGGTTGACCCTACCAAATACCAAGTATTATTGGGTCTCTCATGTATCTAACAACTAGCGACCGATATTGTCTTTGCCGCTTATCTATGCTCCCGCTATCGTCGCGACCAATCGAAACCCACCTCTCGAGGCTAAAAGAATCCTCCGATACATCAAGGGAACCATTAATTTGGGGATCCGTATCCAAGGATTCTCGTTTTGAACTAATCGCCAGACGACCGATCACGCAGGATGCCTAGACTCAAGGAAAAGTACTTCAGAGCACTACAATTTCTCGGTGATAAACCGTGTCTTGGCAATCAAAGAAGCAGGATTGTACATCACCGTCATCAATCAAGCAGAATATGTAGCCATGTCCGCGTGTTGTGCTCAAGTCATTTGGATGAGAACACAACTCAAAGACTATGGTTATGTATTTGATGAATCCCGATGTATCATGACAATCGGAGTGTTATTGCAATCTCGCAACTCGCTCAAGACTCAAATCAAAGCACATCGATCTACGCTATCATTTCATCAAGGATCATGTGGAACAGGTACCGTTGAATTATACTTTATGGTATCGAATACCAATTGGCGATCCGCTCACCAAAGCCTTGCCTCCCGCTAGGTTTAATGAGTTGATCCACCGAATTGGTATGAGGTGTTTGACTCAAGAGGAACCGGATGACCTCTTAAAATCGCCTTAAAACCTCGTCAAACACCAAAACATCTTTTGTAAATAAATAAAATCTTTCAAAACAAAATACAAAAATATAAAACCCGATAAAACAACAAAATATTCTTCTCATCTATTTTCTTTAACATGGCAAGTACATTTCTTCCACAACACTTTTATCTCTCAAATTTTGTATTTTTCCGATCAAGTGTTGAGGGGAGAAATTTATCGCTTAACCGCTTCAAAACATAAGTGTACTTGCATGTTATCACATCTCGTTGTTTCGTTATACAAATGATGGTGGACTTTTCGCTCAATGACACTCCTGACTAAAATTTTAAACCGCTTAAATTTATCAAGCCGAGGGGAGTGTCGTCATGATTCTTTCTCAAAAATCTTTGTTTGGTAACCTAAATGGAAGTTAAAAGGCTTTGGTTGAAAAAGGAAAAGGTGGAGGGACCAAACTGTCATAATCCGAAAGTATTTTTCAATAAAATACCCCACCTACCATTCTAACCACATTTATTGCTAAAACCTTCAAATCCTACGCCTAAAATCATTCAAGAATCATGTGTCTCGATCTTCATTTTGTAAGTGTTTGTGTGTTCATAACAAGATTACAAACAATGGTTTTAAACCATTTTGAAAGTTAACGGCTTGATTTTAACCTATGGGTGATTTTGTGTTCTACGCGATGCGTATGAACACATAATCTTGTTTATGTGTTTGAAGTTAAAAGGATTGTGTCAAAATGATTTAATATCATCTATAATACTTTTCTAAACATCAAACGCACCTAGACACACGAATCGAGTGTATTTGAGATTTAGGTTTATGCGTAGAATTGGGTCTTTTCAAATGTGAAGGTTTTGGTATAAAAGATAGTCATATAAGGTTGTTTTCAAGTTCAATTGAACACATGTAAACCCGTAAATCACCCGTAAACAACTATGATACTTAATTCAAAATTAGGGTTCAAGTTCATATAAATTGGGTATTTTTGATTCAAGGCTTATTTGATGTTAAAACTTGGATAAAACTACTTTATGGACTTCTTAGAACTACCGTAATCAATATGATGTTCATCCCATGGCTAAATCTCATACGCTTAAGTTTAGGGTTTAGACTACGATATGTGGTTCTACGCAGAATCGCTTACATGGACTAGGATGTTGTTATCTCGTGATAAATTGTTGTTTTGTGTGAACATTGATGAGTTGATAACTTTATTTCGTGCTTTGCTACGCTTAAACACTCGTAATCAAGGTCATAAGACTCTCTACGCATAAGGATTACCCTACGCCGTAGTGATGTTATGCGAAATAAAACCCACGCATAACTATTACGCCGTGAAGGTTCTACATGGGACCACGCGATCCCGTGAAGGATATGCGTAAACAAGGACCCCACGCATAAGGTCTACTTCACGAGTAAGCCTTACGCTAAGGTTTTATACGCCACGCCGTAAGCTCCACGCGAAGGTCCCCTTTTCCCACGCTGTAACATTTCACGCAGAAGATAGGATCCCACGATAAGCCGCCACGCAGCATGTCATCATCGCCACGCGTAACTTTGTCAATCCCACGCTTAAGCCATTTTTGACCTTCATTATGAATTGTTACGTACAAAACTTGTTAATAAACTTATCATAACGTCACGAATCCAATAATGTCACTAATAAACCAAAACGCTTGATATGTTGTGAACAATAAGTGATAACATAAGCTTTAAAACTTAAAGTTAACTAACTCACTAAACATTTCACGACGCCATTAGACTATTGGACATACAAGTGACTTAGGACTCAGAATAATCATTGACGTTGTACATTAAATAACTAGACAATAAGACCTTCGTTGACTAACATTATGTCTTTCGATATGTTGGTTCTTTGGCTAATATTATTTCGCATCACGACATGGTCGCTCAACCAAACATGGATGCACCAAATGTTCTCTCCATTGTCGATATCTATCCTCATGGCTATCCAATGAAGATTGGAAAGAATAATCTCCGAGTTGACTTCAAGACTCTCACTTGCTCGAGTCTTCATGCTTAATCGCTATTGACATTCTCGAGGACTCATCCATATCGTAACATGCTTACACACTCGCAACCATTCCCGAGATCTATATCCAACAGCCTGGAACACCATGGAAAGGGTCAAAGGAAGGATCACGCGACGGTGACTCTAAACCACAAACAAGTCACTATTACACCGCAGACTTAAGGGTCGCTCTCCTTATTCCTCAAGTCAATCCAACCAAACTTTATGCCACACCGTCAAGAGTTAACTCTCCAATTCTTAATCAACATCGGTTATGATGAGGCTACAGAGTAATCACCAAGCACTCTCACGTAGAGCTTAAGAGTATTCCTCAACCATGGAGAACACTCTACATGATCATCACCAAGTCATTTTCGGTCGTGATAGCGGCTATGAGCATCCTAAGCTCATAGAACCGCAAATATTTTGGGCATTTGTCAACATGAAACACATCGCCATCAAGCTCGATTTGGGATGACATGATGTCATTTCTCAACAAACTTGGCTCAAAGATTCCTACATCGATATACCAAATTGTTGATCCAGAGAGCACTTGGACTTCATCCCGACATTCCCAAGAGGCTCAATGACCCGACAATCACGATATGTTGACGGAACCCATTCTCACCGTAAGAATCAAGGAAACGTCCACAAAGAAACAAGGTGTCAGATGCGATTTCCTTCTAATCAAGATGTCGAAAGCTAGAATCGCATTAAAGGTATCCGAAGCAATAGACAAGGCAAAGTTGGTCATCTTGATTTAAAAATCTTCGAACACCGTCAGGAGAACCGTAAGAGAAGTGCAGAAGCACAACAAGTTCTCATGAGTCAAAGGAAGGTTCCTAAAAGGAAAGCTCCTTCTATAAGGATTGTTCCCAGAAGGAAGCCGAACCTATTCCCACACTTGAACCTCAAAGACAACTTAGGGATGAGAGCTCAAGATACCGAGATGATGAAGAGGTTCATTACTCGCAATCGCAACCAAACACCGCCTCGGTGACAAAACCTCCAAGTCCTCCAAATTGTCCAAGAAAAGGGAAGACTCAACTATTGTACCTTATGATGAGAGCTCAAGATGAAGAAGAGCAATTGATAAATCATACAGAAAAAGTTTCACAACGTCCGACACATTCAAAAGGTCACCGATTTTGCTAAAGATCAAATGGGTGGCCCCGAGGATCAAGTGGTGTCGCCACCTCTCCGCATCCCGATGCGTTAATCAACCCGATAAGGGATCCGTGCCACCACTCTTCGCAACAACAACCAACTGTTGAAGACACTATTGTGTATGATTTTGAGAAACTGAAACCGAGAAAGAAAAGTCTAAGGATGACGAGGATGATTATACAAAGTTTCTTCTAGACACCCAACTCACTCAAAGGAGAAAACCTCGAACTCCTAAGGACATGAAGTCTCCTCATGTCTCCTCATCATCGACTCTTCATCTCATTCATCACCACCACCATCAACTAAGTCAACCGATCATCATCCAAACCGTGAAGAAACCACCAAAGTCTTGGATTTCTCAAACACATGCAAGAATTGTGAAAGTCACAAACAAGTTAGAAAGAAGGACATGCTTCAAAGAAAACTTAATTGGTATGTCGAACAAATGCAAGACTTACATGATGAGAATGATGAGATGCGGAAAGATAGGAAAGCTATTCAGAGTTCATGAGAAGTCATCGCTGGGGAACTAAATGAAATGATTGAAGGTTACACTCAAAAGTACCTTCGTGATATCGCTCCAAAAGTCCAAAAGGAACTGAAAAGTCGCAAGAGAACAAACCCACAAGTTTCTTCTCGACATCGCCCCAGTGTGACAAAAGAAGTATTTTCCGCATAACTCACCCCTAACATCGTAGCATTGGTCAAACATACAATGGCAAAAGAAGTCGATCTCTCCGAACTGAAAGTTAATCGCTAAACTAGTGATGCAAATGTCAAAGAGATCCGAACGCTTACTCGATGAAGCTAAATTTTTCAAATTCTACTTGACTATCAACTCAAATCATCATGCAAGGAGTCACCACTCAACCCAAAAGACCAAGAGATGACGATGATAAGGATAAGGACTCGCACCTAAACGCCAAGGCCCGGTCAATCTACATCTATGCCACCTCCTCCACATCGAACTTCGCACAACAAAAGTCTTCTCCACCACGGTCTTCCACCGATAAACCTCGGACGATTCCGAGTTACCACCCTTGACTCGTAAAACCGGTGATCACTTTGAGTATACGGGTGGTGACGATGAAGAGGTCCTCGAGCCCCAACAACAACCCTCCTCTCCCAAACAAGTGAAGAAACCCGAATCATCATCAAGGCCTTCTAAAAGCAAGAAAAGACGACTCACCAGATGTCGATCATGGCTAGATGACGATACAACCGCAGAATTTGAATGGTTCTCCACACTTGTTAACGACACTCCCCACCTCAAGAAGGTCAAGAATTGGTAGACGGTAGTACCTTGGAGCATGCAAAATCTTGCAAGAAAGATTCCGTGTGAAGAAGATGACGAAACCGAGTTGAAGCGCATCAAGAATGACGATTCCTTCCGTTGAAAACAGCTGGAAAGTGCAATCGAGGTTGAATATCACCTTGAAAACATTGCTCGAGCCATGTCTAACAACATGGATTGGCTCAACCTGTAGCAAACATCGACTTCACTAAACGGAACAACCCTCCATACTACATCGACCGACCAAACCTCTACCAACAATCGCCAACCAGATGAACCAAGGATTCCTTCGATATTTCTTCAACATGCACTGAATTTCTTCTCCATGGTGGCGATGGTTCAAGAAAATACGCTACATCATTAACTCTTCCATTCCCAAAGCAGCCTACCTACTCAAACCGCATAGCTATCGAGGAACGTGCAAATCACTTGTTTTTCGACAAAGTGCAAGCATACGACCAAGATGCATTGTATGGGATTCATCATTGGCCCGAATCAAGAATCTACTACGTGTCGCCGGTTCAAGTCTCAACATGAAGTGTATTGCTCAAAGAACATCGTGGCCATCAAACACATTGATCTCAAGTCTAAATGGGACTACACATTCTTGAAGAATATCATAGTCAAACGACAAGATGAACAAGACTATGAATTCTCGAGGTCGACTTTGAGAACTTGTCACCAACGACATCAAGACATGTACCTTGCCAAAGTATGTGGTCGATGAGACAATTCTCGATCGAAATTCAACGTGAATTTATCAAGTCGGTTCTCATCTTCATTAGACGATTGTGATCAAAGAACGGTCAAGATATCCGATGGTCGTTGAATCATATCGTAAACGTAAACTTCACTCCACCACGCCTGATCTTCCCGACATCAACCACCAAACAACTTACGCCATCAAGAAACCTTTCGCATTGTTTACCGCAGTGAACTTCGCAGAACCGCTTAATGGCGTGTAGTGAGCTCCACAAATTCGGGATCATACCTTGAAGATGGTTAGGGATGGATTGGCCTATGATTGAAGGATATACGCTGAAGGTTGGGAATCCTAAGCTACCGGAACTCTCGTGATAGAAGGGATGTGAGAAGGATCATCACCATGATTGATGAACGGTTGTTCGGCGGATCGCCTGACGCCTGGAGAGCTATGTTGGTGGTAGACCCAGATAAACATCACCGGCTTTCAACGCCCCTGCGCACTCGGGAACATCACCGCACTTCCCGGTACCCTTGATTTGTTTCCTTCATATGATTTTGGATGAATGTTTATATATGTGAATGGCTTGTGCACACATATCGTTGTACAACCCGTAATTGTCAAGAAAGGACCCCGTGGTACGCCTCCTGCCACAATCCTTATAAAAGGAGCGAAAGCTTTTATTTTTGAGTAAAACCTATCAAACCTTTCATTATTCAAGGTTTTGCTAAAAAGACAAGTACTTCCCATAAGATTTTCAAAACCTCAACCGCTTATATCACTAATTGAGGGGAGTATTTGAATTAAAACTTTGTTCACAAATTGTTCACAGTGGTCACTCTTCCCGCAACACTCAAAATGGTCATATTTATTTCAACCGTTTCAAAAATAACATTTTATATGCCATTTTGAGGGGAGAAAATTGTGTGATAAGAAATATGTTTTGTAAAGCAACATGTGCAAGCCCTTGGTTTTCTCGTGCAAAGACTTAACCAATGAATTGACGATCCTTAACTATCTCGCAACTCGAAAAGACTTGTCCCGGACGGGTAATAATTTCAAGCTAGTTCGCTAGTGATGTAAACGTGTCTCGCAAAGGACTTGTCCGAGTAGAAAGTACCATTCGAGAAGCTCTTGATAGACATGAACTCGACGGGTATGACAACCTTTCGAGGTTTGTCTACACCTTCAAGGTAGTTATTAGAGCTAGTTGTCACCTAAAAGTCGACAATGTAACTCTTTAACTATTCAACGAACCGTGTCTCGGGAGATTGTCTATCTTTAGTGGATCAATTCATAAAGTGCGCGCTTTTCCTCACCGTGCATTTAACCATTAAAACTATTAAGCACATGTGGAGGGGAGTATTTATGCAAAACTTATCTCTCATCGTGGTTCAAACATGTTTTTCATTTACAAACCCTTTGAGAGATATTTTAACTTACAAGTGGTTATAATGGCAAACATAGGTTAGTCATGGAGTTATAAGGTGACTAAGGTTAGGAATAACTGTTCTATGATCCGCCAGAGTCGGAGGATCTACCCAAGGACACTACCATTAGTTAGTGTTAGAAGTCCTTAGGAAAGATTGTAAAAGGAGAAATGAGAATCGGAGAAAGAAGGAGTTGAAGAATCAAAAGAAATGTAAAGAAAAGGGTGAAAAGAAATAGCCTCCGATTATTCAACTTAGGGCGCATAATCGGGTTCAATTCATATACATTGGTTGTCACTTAGTGACACCGGTATTGAAGATTAAAAGTCGTCATGGACCCAAAGGACGCATGCACTAAACCTTCTTAGCCACTCAAGTTTCTCTCAATGTAAGCTTGTTTCATTCTCACAGGAACCCTACATAAACTATTGGCTTTCTTAGAGATCGCCGGTATTGAAGAAGGAGACCCTCTCCTAGTCTCCGCCAGAAAACCAAAACGCACTATTGAGTCTAGAGCCACGAGATTCATCAAAAGATCTCTTAGGAACACTTGACATTTAATCACTTGTTGATCAACAATAAGGTCTTCAAATGATTCAATGGTTCATATCGAGTCCTTCATGATCTTAGCAACTGTCGAGAACATTTATGAGAGGTTCACATCCGTGATCCTCGTGATTGAATGGAAACTCCCGCCAGGTCAACATCAAACACCGACAAAGAAGTCGCTTCGGTAACTCCCCGGATTACGCGGAGTGTGTCTCAAACGGTCTACGTCAGGAGGTGATGCTTCGTGTACCTCAATGACTATCTCGAATCAGATGTACTTCGCACATCGCGTTATCTCACTTGTGGGACTCCAGCTCAGAACGGCCTTTGTAAGAATTAGAGTTGTGTTTTCACACTATGTCGTTAACACTCAAGTTCAAACTTGTAAGTGCCGAAACCGCTTATTTCTAACCGCTTGCAATGTTTTCTTCTTATGGAAGCTCGAGCGGAATGATCGTGTCGATTCTTCTCATGCTCACGCCAACATCATCACTAATGAAAGTTCTATTCAATGCAACACAACAATGTAATGATTCTTCATCAATCAAAGAATCTACAAAGTTAAAGACTTACGAACTTCATAAGTATTGATTTCCAACGCCAAAGAGCGTGTGAGCATGTTGAAGAATGACGGAGACATTGGAGCAACAAGGCACTGAGGCGCATCGATGCGCATAACAACATACTATCACTTTCACCACAAAGAACAAATGATCAAAGAACAAAGTTAAAGATGACGTCAAAGCTTAACCGCTCAAAGATAACTATCTCTACACCGGGAGATTGTTTGAATCAAGGCAATTCCTCTCACAAGAAAGAAGAATGCCGAAGACGCCACACTACTATTACATCAACGCCTTCACCGCTTACATTCATATATACTTGAGGGGAGATTGTTGGAATCACTCCTAAACAAGATTTCAAGTATTTATATTTCATATGTAATAGGTAGCTTTGTTATGGCCTTTATGTTTGTTTAAGGTCAAGCTTATGTAGAAGGCCCATAAGCTTGATCCAAGCCCAATAAGGAATAGGGAAGGAGAGGAGTGTTGCCCTAGCTCCTTGCCTATAAATACATTGTAATAACCTTCATTTGAAGGTTGGTTGTTCAAGTTATTCTCTTCACTACACCTCACATAACCGGTCATACTATTACGTGTGTGTGTGTGTTTAGCTTGTTCAATCGCCTTTATCTCTTCTCTATAAGCTTGTGTTGTAAAACTAGTGACCGAAGATGGTAACAATGGAACTGTGACAAGGAAGTAAATGATAAAGATCCATCTAATATTAGTAAGGTGAGTTTAGAAGATTTTCAGAATGAGCCATCTGGTACGGATGAAGATCCCGAGAAGCGAGCAGATGAAAATGAAAAAGATTCAGTTGATCCAACTGAAAATGAAGCTATTGTTGGAGAGGCGATTGACGGTATAGTTGATGAAAATGAAGATGATTCAGAAGAGGATGTGATCACAAGTACACCTGAGACTTATACGCAATGGCTAGAAAAAAATATTGATCTTGTTGGAGAGGTGATTGACCGTATAGTTGATGAGTACCTATATGTAATATTCTAACATAATACAGCTTTCCTTCTTTTGACTAAAATTTCTTTCTTTTTAATCAAGTCTTTTGATTCGATTCAGGGTGCTGAGCTTGATTTAGAGATGCGTCAGAGAATGGAAGTCGTGAATGATGGTCCGAGTACTCCTGAAAGAATTCCTACTCGTGTTTCCGCTGTAAGTCCCAAACCTGAAAAACGAATGGTGAAACCGTCCCCGTACCTCTTATCACCATATATGAACAAAAAGACAATAGTTATAGCCAAAATTTCAAGGGCAGAGTTTATGCTTGGAACCAGCTTGTTTGCAATGCAGGGCGAAACGATGCAAGTTCTGTAAATCATTACATGTGTAATATTTTTTTTATAAATCATTAGTTTTATAAATCACATGTGATTCACTGAGGATCACATGTGATTATTTTGTCTGTTATATATGTTTATATAAGTCAATCCTTTTTGTCTATTATATATTTTTTTCTTTTTGCATACAGTGAAAATGTTTTTGAAACACGGTCCGGGAAAAAAGTATGTTCAATTCGTTTGAATATGGAAACATTAGCACTGGGACTGTGGATTGATGCTAATGTAGTTGATTGTTGGGCTACCATTCTTAACTATGAAGAGAGATTCAAAGAGGTTCATTCTCCATCGAGGCATTTTTTCCCGACTGATTGTATTGTAAGTGTCCTAAATTTTTTAAATTTACTATGCAAGTATATATTTTGATGATATATTTAATTATGTTATTTTGATACAGACAAGCGCTATGTTTGATGGAACCTTAACTACTTTTGCGCAAAAATGGGAAAGTTTTTCAGCTCAAGTTACAGTTCAGTTTGAAGATAATGCGGGTGGCTTAGCTCTTGAAGGAATCGACTTGGTACAATTCATTTTTTTATTTAGAATTATTTACTTACGTTATTGCATTTTTTTATAATGTCATTTTGTTTTGTTAAAACATGTCTTTTTTCCAATTTTTGCTTCTCGCCATTTTTATGTAGTCGTCTTCAGCATTACAAAAACAACATCAATGACAATCCTGGATAACTCTTACAGTGAGTTAACTTATGAAGAAAAGTATGGAAAAACATGTGAACTTCTTGTAAGTATTACTGTATGTTTTCATGCTTTGATCACATGTGATTTATTAACAAATCACATGTGATTTACCCAACTGATATGTTCCCAGAATTACATTTGATTAATTTATCTTTATTTTTTGTAGAAAAAGTTGTTTGCACATCATTTGAAGTTGTATAATCACAAAAGACATGCTATGATTTGTAAATCGAAGCCAACAATCCCAAGATTGAAATGGAGGACCAAGGCTAATTTCCGAGATTGCGGGGTTTTTACTATGCTTCATATGGAATTGTTCATGGGTGGGGCTGTTAGTAAATGGGATTGTGGGCTTGATTCTGAGTCAGACACGCAGCGTGACATGCTAAGGCATTTGAGATTCAAATATGCAACAAAGATATTGTTGCACGAGCTCAATGTGCATGCAGAGAAGATGATTGAATTAGCTAACGAGTTTAATAAAATTGATGGTCATGTAAAGATGTCCATGATTGTTGAAGCATCTAAGAATAGGGAGCAACGTGAATGTAGCTAAGTATGCAAGGAGAATGGCAGCCGTTTATTGTGTTCTGTAATGGTTGATCAGTTTGTCCATGTTTGAAAAAAAACTTATTTTGTGTTTTGGGATATTTCAATCTATTATTGTATGGTAGATCATATGGTAGAACAACAGCAACATTTTATGGTAGTCTAGTTTGTGTTGATGGTAGAACAGTTTATGCTACAATTTATGGTAGAACAGTTTAGGTAGTCAAGTATTTTTTTTGAGCAATATTTACTTCTATTATATTATTTCATTGTCATCACATGAGATTCAAAATAAATCACATGTGATTCAACATGAATCACATGTGATTCAACATGAATCACATGTGATTCAACAATCACATGTGATTCAACAAGAATCACATGTGATTCAACAAAAATCACATGTGATTATGTTTCACACATAATCACCTGTGATAGTTGTTCACGTAATAAATTTTCAGGTAATAAATTTTCAAGTAAACAAAATCCCTGTAACACACTTGCAGAAGTTCAGGTAATAAATTTTCAAGTAAACAAAATCCCTGTAACACACTTTCTTTACCAAAAGTTCAAAAAAAGTATGAAAAATCAAAATTAAAACAAAAAATAAGAAATTCAAGAATCGTTTGTCGCTTGTGTGGCAGCAGCAAATTTCGCTAGTTTTTCATTATACTTCGGATTCAATGGACATGTTGTCTTGGTGTGATTGTTAGTCTTCTCTCCACAACATCCACATTTCTTTTTCGGCTTAGATCTTTCTTCAAGTGCCATTTCTCTTCCACTTTTTCTACGTGCTTCTTTAGACCAACCTTTGTTTGAAGCTTTGGTTGGATTTTTAACAGCAGTTTTATTAGGTTTTTCAACTGCATATACATCCTCAATCACATCTCCTGTTTTGCGTGAAGGAGGTTTGGGCACTTTGTTAATATAAATAAGCTGTAAAAACGTTTATTTATATTTTACGATCTTCTAATGTTTTGTCGATAACAAACGTAAAATTATATTAACGAAACAATTAAAATACGTAAATGGTTTGAACTAATAGTTTCTAACATATTCACATTTCCACATAAAACACTAAAACAAGTATAAGTGATTTTATGATTTAGTAATACATATGTACAACAACTAGTGTTTTCATATTTGGAAAAAATATACACATAACTAGTATGTAGTATCTTGGGTAATATAAATGGGTAGAAACTTAAGTATCACAACCCATTGGGCAAATACATTGAATGTAGTTGGGTACAACCCAAAGCCCATAACCCATGGATCTTGACCAATAACCCATTGCATGACATCATGCTTATATCATACATGGATAATATCCATAACCCATGGATCAACCCATACCCAAGTGACTAAGTGCATTGCACTCAAAGATACATTGTATCTAGCCAAAGATCCATGGTTCAACCCATGACCCATGACCCATAGCCAAAATACACATGGGCAAAGAGGAGCGTACCACGGATCCCTAGCTTTGTGCTAGCCGGATCCCTTGTGGTAGGGATCTGTGGGATCCGAGGAATAGTAGGATTTTTCCTCTATAAATAGTGAGCCATTTCTTCACTATTTCTAACCCCTTTCTAACATACTTTCTCCCTGAGTTAAAAACTCACTAACCTCAGATCCAAGAGATCTATGCTTGTAGTTTTATTTTTGTGTGATCTTTTAGGTTCCTCTTAAAGGTAAGATCACCACCTTTGAAGTCGAGCAAGCTCAAGTCCATGAGTTACCAAGCTTCCTCATCATCAAGGCTACTGAAGTCTTCTTGTTGATGATTCCTTTCTTTCTTCAAAGAAGTGTAGTGTTGAAGACATTAGTGAAAGATGTCTCAAGTGTCAAGACGAAGATATTAGTGAAGGGTATCTATCGTCTATAGGATAAGCACTTATGGTAGGTGCTTAGAAGTCAAGACAAAGAAGCATTAGTGAAAAGTGCTTAGAAGTGAAGACACAAGACATTAGTGAAAGGTGTCTTGTAGATCTAGTCAAAGGCATTTGTGAAAGGTGCCTTAGGTGTACATTCGATATGGTGTGTTTCGATATACAAGATAGACTAGTACTAGATCCAAGGATAGTGATATCCTTGATGATGTTGTAAAGGAGTAGATCTCCTTTGGGATTAGTCGTTGGTGTAGTGTGGTAGTAGTTCCTCCATTGCAATGGAACTAGGTGCTTAGCCTAGTACCTAATAAAGGGTAGGCGACGTTGTGAAGGTGTAGTTCACCTTGGAGTGAAAGAACTAGGTACTTAGCCTAGTACCTTATAAAGGGTAGGCGACGTTGTGAAGGTGTAGTTCACCTTAGAGTGAAAGAACTAGGTACTTAGCCTAGTACCTTATAAAGGGTAGGCGACGTTGTGTAGGTGTGGTTCACCTTGGAGTGAAAGAACTAGGTACTTAGCCTAGTACCTTATAAAGGGTAGGCGACGTTGTGTAGGTGTGGTTCACCTTGGAGTGAAAGAACCGGTGGTTAGCCTAGCACCCAAAAGGGTAGGCAATGTTGTGAAGGCTTCTCCGCCATAAGGAGATTGGTGTAGTGATTACGAACTCTCGAGTAGGTGACTCGGGGAGTGGAGTAGGGCAAGGAAGGTGTCCTTGTAGCCGAACCACTATAAATACTCGTGTTGTGGTTTTGTGCTTCTTACTCTTATCGTTTCATTACTTACCTCTATATGCTTGTTTATCAACATCCAACACACACATCCAAATAAGATTGACATAATTCGATCTAAATAGATTAGAAGGAAGTTTTAATTGGTAAAACTATTAAACCCCCCCTTCTAGTTTCCCACAATTGGCATCAGAGCTTCGTTACCAAGTTTCTTGAAGTATATTGTACTTTAAAAACTTGATACGATCCATGGTTAATTGAAAACTACAAAGAAGGTTTTTTATAAAAACAAACACCATGTCTTTTAAAACTATATGTTTGGATGTTGATTTGATAACAGCATTTTTTATTTACTTTTTCATTTAATTGCAGTAATCTTCTTTGTCATTAGTCAAAGCTCATACCCACCAAGATTTAGGAGTCGCTTGGTAACAAGAATACCTTCCTTAAGAAGGTATCTTAAAAAGGAGCGGGAATCGTCTAAGTGACATTTGCTGTGTCATTTGTAAAGACATTCCTAAGTGCGCTAGAGGTATGATTTTCTTTTTACTTTGCTTGATAATTAAGTATACTTTTTAGGTATTTATATGATTATCTTTTGTGCAATTACATGTTTTACATGAAGCTTCATTAGGAAGCCTTTTTCTCACATACGTGTTATATTTATCGTCTATAGTCGTGGTATATAAAACTTATGTTCTATTTCTTTTAATCCTATAATAAAACAAAACACGAATTTCAAAAATTCCTCCTTCCTTATAAATAACCCCACCGTCGACCACTCTACCAAACCCTCACTTTTTCAAATCTTCCAATTTCAAAAATTTAATCTTCCTCCTCATTCCATTTCAACCGAAACCAAGAAGATCTGTCATCAACATGGTTTACATCACACTCGTGCTCATCGCCTTAACACTCATTGCACTTGTGTTCCCTATGATGAAGTTCACATATGGAGACATTTACTTTGTGTTGTTAATCTACATCGGGATCATATACCCAATCCTTTGTATCATCCTTAGTATTGAAATGCAATATTATTGATAATCTAGTTTATCTAGGTTATTTTTATCATAATGTGTTTGTTACTTATTTTGATTTATATGTTTCATATTCTTTCGTGATACATTAGAAGTCATGTATGCATGCTAAAAGAAAATGTAGGATAAAACATATTTCGTGGTATAAAACCAGAAACCTATGTTTTTATCAAATCTTTCGCTACTACTGATCCACGGATCCCGAAGATATACTAGCCGGATCCCTTTGTAAAGAACCGTGGGATCCGCCCCATCGAAAACAGATTTTCATGAAAGATTAAAACCACTTCTCTTCTAAAAGAAGTATTCCACTAGAACGTCAAAACCATAAGTGAGTTAAGTGTCATTGTTGTTAAAAACCAGTGTTAATAAAAATCTAATAAAACGTTAGATAATCATAGGTTGATCACAAACATCATTTTCTATTAACTCATCTTTTCCTATAGGTGTCACTATGACGCATGAATATGAGTTTGATTTTTCACTCACTAGCGTCTACACTTCGAACATCTCTCTCGAACCCAACACACCTGGCAATCATGTCCGTGGGTTCAATAATCTTGAAAACCGTCACTTCCACGAAGGACGTATTGTAGACACCTCTCTACAATTCGAAGAAGGTATCAATACCTCCTTCCGAGCCATAGGACTAGAATCTCTTCTTGAAATCAACGAGAAGATATGTCCAAGGTTCATAATGGAATTTGTGGAAAACTAGAAGGGGGGGTTGAATAGTTTTGCCGATTTTACGTTAGTTTCAAAAACTTTTAGATTCGTTGATATGTGAGATCTTGTGGATGTGGAGAAAGTATAGATCTACTGATAAAGTAAGTAAATAAAGTAAAGCGAAGGGAAAGAAAAGACACAACCGATGTATAGTGGTTCGGCTACAAGGACACCTTCCTTGCCCTACTCCACTCCCCGAGTCACCTACTCGAGAGTTCAAGCACTATGTCAACAAACTCCTTCACTCGGAGAAGCCTTCACAACGTTGCTTACACTTTTCCGATACAAAGCTAGATACCGAGTCAGAACACGGTGGACCAAACAAACACGACTATTACACAACAAATATGTGAAATATCAAATACAAGATCTTTGCTACGTAAATCTTATGAGAGACAAATCAATCAAGGACCCCTTGCTTGATGACTTGTAGAATGCTCGTAATCTCGCCTTAGAGAAGGACCTATATGAGGATCACAATAGAAAGAAAGAAGAACAACTCTCTAGATCAAGTGATCTATATGTTAGAAGAGAATGAGAGTGTATGAGAGATTTAGTAAGAAGATGGGTGAGTAAGAATGAAGAAATGGCTCTCTATTTATAGGCAAATTCCTTCACTGTTCCCACGGATCCCTTCCACAAGGGATCCGTCTAGTGTAATCCTGGGGATCCGTGGAACGCTCCTCTTTGCCCATGGGTTTTTTGGTTATGGGTCATGGGTTGGTCCATGGGTTATCTTTAGATTCAATGTATCTAAGTATACATTGTATCAAGTCTCTTTGGGTATGGTTTAAGATCCATGGGTTATGGTCCATGGGTTATGATTTTTACCCATCCTAATAAACTATTACAACAAATGCTTGATTACTACATTTTTGTATTTAAATGGCTATATGTAAATGCTTTACAAAACTAACATGTATCCTTTATAATTATACTTAAGATAACATTATATTTGTTATCAACAAAACACAAA
Source organism: Chrysanthemum lavandulifolium (assembly GCA_022545495.1). Lineage (NCBI taxonomy): Eukaryota > Viridiplantae > Streptophyta > Magnoliopsida > Asterales > Asteraceae > Chrysanthemum > Chrysanthemum lavandulifolium. The sequence continues at coordinate 204,863,049 of CM040245.1, forward strand.
GAGATTGCAAAATATGAATAAACGGTTTTACGGTTTATTTGTATTAACAATCTCCCCCTTTTTGTTGATGACAAAACATAATGTTATGATGAGTAAAACTTAAGAATAGATGTAAATTGTGAAAGCCCCTAAGTTTTACTTCTTCTCCCCCTTTTTGTCGAAACAAAAAGTTAACCCTTGGAAGAAATAAACATAAAAGGTGGAAAAAAATAGTCCACGTATCACTAACTCCCCCTTGACGGTAGCTCCCCTTTGTTTGGGGTGTCAAGAGAAGAAAAATGGAAATCCTACAAAAGAAAGGTTAGTAACATGCTTAAATAATCTTGTGATTGTCGAGAATCAAGATTGGGAGCCAAGGTATTTAAACAAGGCCTTGTAATAAAACAACAAATTGTAGTGGTATTTATGCCACCTACAAGCATGTAAAAATAAGAACAAGACTTGTTCTTGAAAATGACTCAAATGAGAAAGTACAATAAAAATAGTAGTAATGATTCCGTCCATGCTTGCATAAGGTTTATGGATGGAGGTTTTGATGAGTGATAGTATTGATGCGATCAAGTATGAGGTTGAGTATGAATCGCATTTCTTCCCTAACTTCTATTGCGATTTCCCTAGTGGATTGGCAATGTTCACAATGTAGGTGATGTGGGTGATGAGTGCGAAGTTTTCCGGTTGTTTTGATTTGAGTTATGCGGAAGATGTGGTGGAAAAATAGGAAAATATGGATCAACATCCGAAATATTTGTAAGTGGTGGTGGAAAAGAACCTAGATGTTCTTGTAATGTGATGGGAGCTAATGGTGGTGATGTTTCAAGATTTTGAAAGATATTATTTGGAGATGTGGGTGGTGTTGAAAAGACTATTTCTTTTTGTTTAGATTGTTTAGATCTTGTTGGAGTCTTAAGGAGTTCCAAAAGAGTGACTTTTGGTGGTGATGAGGTTGGTGTACTTGTTGGAGATGAGGGAGATGCTATTATGGAAGCATCTTGTGGTGAGTTATTTGTTGAGGATGAACCATTTGAGGTTGTTTTTGCTAAGCAACAAGATCGGATACTAATCCGTGCGGATATCCTAGAGTTTGATTGCGGTATTTTGGATGGTGGAAGTACAAAGGTTTGGATATCATGATTGTTTGTACTAGATGATTCTCCTAAAGGGTTTTTGAATGACATGGTGTATTGTGTATGTGAGGATGAGATGGATTATGCAAGCATTTTGGGAATTCTATATATAGAAAAATAAAGCATTGTAATGAATGCTTGAACCAAAATGTGGATTAAAATCTAATGATTAGATATGAATTCAAGGCATGTGATCATGAGAACACAAGCATTAAAGAGCATACTCCCAAAAATGAAACAAATGTGGATTTTTCATCCAAAATGAAAAGAATAGAAGTTAAAACAACACGTGTTCACGGATCCCATGATCCTTCCTTGAGGGATCCGTCCAAAGATGAAGGCCGGGATCCGTAGGTCCGTGATTCAGCAAAGACAAAATTTTCTTTTGGAAACATTTTTGCCTATTGTGTGCCTATATGCAAACTATTTGGAGTTGCGGTTTTCTCGACCTCTAAAAAGAAAAGGAAAATAACTAGAGAAAAATAAATCCTATTAAGTACGTAATATTGTGTTATCAATGCTCCTAATTCATTTTTGCTTAAATGAATGTACCCGAAAGCACATATTAGTTATGTGTTCCCTTTAGCATTCAAAAGACATGAGATGCAATGAAAACGGGTTTTTACTTTGTATTAATAATGAAAAAAAAAATGATTTGTCCTAGACGTGAGAAATTGCTTTAGTGAAATTGATACGGGAAGGTATCATTCTTTTTCGAAAACATTTTGAAAAGAGATTTTCTTTAAAAATGTGTATGTAGTTATATGAAAAAAAATAAAATTAAAAGTAGAAGACTTATCTTGGGTTTTGAAAATTCCCGTATTGTTTGTGAGTTGTGCGTGAAATAGAAATCCTAGACTCAGAAAGAAGAAGGCTAGTGTTTACATACCTTGTAGAGTCAAATAAGTTACGACGTTTGTTCCATTAGACCAAGACCAAGACGAAGTAGGTTGAATTGTTCCCGCTTCAACGGTTTGGTGAGAACGTCGGCTATGTTGTCTTCGGATGCTACCTTCTCAATAGAGATGTTCCCCTTTTGAACATTGTCTCTTAAGAAGTGATGTCGAATCTCTATATGCTTTGTGCGAGAATGCAATACCGGATTCTTGCTTAGGTCGATGGCACCTTTGTTGTCACATAGGATGACTATGTCGCTTAGATGGATGTCGTAGTCGACTAACGCTTGTTTCATCCATAGTGCTTGTTGGCATGCTTTGCCGGCGGAGACGTACTCGGCTTCGGTTGTTGATATAGCTAGTGCCGTTTGTTTCTTAGAAAACCAAGACGTTAAACAACATCCCATGAAAGTACATACCCCACTTGTACTTTTTCTATCAACGTAATCACCGCATGGTCGAATCTGCATATACAATTGTTTCTACTCCCGTGCCCTTAGGATACCATAATCCTAATTGTGTTGTACCCTTAATATATCTAAATATCCTTTTACGGCTTCTAGGTGTGATGTTTTAGGGTCTTCTTGAAACCTAGCACATAAGCAAACACTAAACATGATATCCGCCTACTTGCCGTGAGGTAGAGAAGACTACCTATCATGCCACGATATTTAGTATTATCTACGGATTCTCCGCCTTCATCTTTTGTGAGTTTGGTGTCGGATGACATTGGAGTCCTAATAGGTTTTGACTCTTCTAGACCGAATTTCTTTAACATCTCCTTGATGTATTTAGATTGATTGAAGAAGATACCATCTTCTACTTGTTTTATTTGTAGACCAAGAAAGAAACTAAGTTCTCCCATCATACTCATCTCGAACTCGTCATGCATGATTTTAGAGAAATCATCACACATGTCTTGACAAGTGGATCCGAATATAATATCATCTACATATATTTGTACTATGATTATATGTGACTCTCTTTTCTTAGTAAAAGTGTGTTGTCAACTAACCCCATGGTGTAGTTGTGTTTAACTAGAAATGACTTGAGTCATCATACCAAGCTTTTGGAGCTTGTTTAAGACCGTAAAGGGCTTTCTTTAATTTATAGACATGTTTGGGTTTTCAAAATCAATGAAGCCCTGAGGTTGTACTTCTTCATTTATGACACCATTTAGAAAAGCGCTTTTGACATCCATTTGATAAAGCTTTAGATCATTAGCACAACAAGCATACATAAGAAGTATTCTTATAGACTCTAATCTAGACATGGGGCGAGGTCTCATCAAAGTCTATTCCTTCTTGTTGGTTATACCCTTGAGCAACGAGTCTAGCCTTGTTCCTAGACACGACTCCGTTTGCATCTAATTTGTTTTTATGAACCCATTTGGTTCCTATTATGGTTTGATTACTAGGTGGAGGGACAAGTGTCCAAACATCATTAGAAACAAATTGATTTAGTTCTTCTTGCATAGCCATTACCCAACTCTCATGTTTTATGGCTTCTTGTGTATTCTTAGGTTCTAAGGTTGAAACAAAACAAAACAAGTTATATTGGTTTTGAACTTGAGGCCTTAATGTTCGTTCGTTTAGTTTTCCTATGACTTTATCTACGGGGTGATCTTTGGATTCTTTAATGTTTATTATTTCATCACTTAGAGGTTCTTCTTCTTCACTAATCTTTTTCTTTATTACTATAGCTTCACTTTCTATAATCTCGTCATCTATAAGAGGTGGAGAGGGTTTGGGTGGACTTTCATCAAATTTTATATTTAATGACTCTTCTACCTTCATTGTTTCTTTGTTTAATATGACGTAAGCTTTGCTATTTGGCGAGTAACCTAAAAGATTCCTTCGGTTGATTTAGGATCAAATTTTGTAAGGTAATCTTTAGTGTTAAGAATAAAACATTTACTACCAAAGACTCTAAAGTGATTTAACGTAGGCTTTTTGCCTCGAAGTAACTCATATGGAGTTTTTCCTAAGATTGGTCTAATTAAGACTCGATTGAGTATGTACGTTGAAGTATCAACGTCATTACACCAAAACTTTTGAGGTATGGATTGTTCATTAAGCATGGTTCTACTCATTTCTTGTAAGGTTCTATTCTTTCTTTCTACTACCCCATTCGATTGTGGAGTGCGTGGAGCCGAGAAGTTGTGAGTAATACCATTAGCGTCACAAAAGGCTCCGAATTGCACTTCATTATCGAATTCCCTACCATGATCCGTCCTAATAGACACTATGGGACTTCCTAGTTGTCTTTGGATCTTTTTGCTTAATATTTCAAAATAGTTAAAGGTTTCCGTTTTGTTCTTTAATAATTTTGTCCAAGTATACCTAGAGTAGTCATCCACTATGACCAAAGTATAGTTGTTGCCTCCATAACTTTGGATAGCGGATGGACCAAATAAATCCATATGTAATAATTCTAGACACCTAGTTGTGGACACCATGTTTTTAGCTTTATGACTCGAATGAGCTTGTACAAGCATCACAAAAATGATGTTCATATTTTAACTTAGGTAGGTCTCTTACTAGATCTTTGGATGATAGCGATTGAAGAAGTCGCATGTTGGCGTGACCCAATCTTCGATGCCATAAGGTCGAAGTATCATCCATAGAGGTAAGACATAGTTTGTACTTAGGTTCATTACCGATTTTAATGACATAGACCCATGTTTCCTAATTCCTTTTCCTATGGTAATGCCATTTTTAGTATCTTACTATCGGTTTGGTAAAAGTACATTGCACTTTTATCACATATTTGGCCTATACTTAAGAGGTTAAAGTTAAGGTTTCTACGTGACACACATCGTTAATGGTTAGAGATTTGTTAGAAATCGTACCTTTACCGATGATTCTACTTTTTCTATTTCCAAACACCACATTACCTCCATTGAAGGATTCATATGGAGAGAATAGATCCCTATTCCCGGTCATGTGCCTCGTGCATCCGCTATCCTTGACCCATTCATCGGGGTCTAGATCGACCTTTAAGCACACCTCGTCATTTGCCATGAGACAAATTTCTTCATCCTCCTCGTCGCTCATTCCCCATGTGCCGCTCACGAACGCCTTTTGATCATCCTGTTTGGGACACTTACTAATAAAGTGGTTTGGGTCCCCACATTTAAAGCAAGTACGATCATCCTTTGTCTTTTCGTCCTCTTTGCTTTTCCAAAAGCCTTTCCTATCGTCATATGGTTGTTTGACGTATTTTCCCTTTCTTCTAAAGAAATTTTTAAAGTCCCTTACCGCCATCGCGTACTCTTCGTCGTCACTACTCGAAGAGGAGTTCTCCTCATCGCTCGTAGCCTTTTTGGCTTTAAGCGCATGAGATTTGTGTTTCTCTTTCACCTTTCGTAGACTTTCAGGTTGCCTATGAGTTCATCGAGGGTGAGAATTGTCAAATCTTTTGACTCTTCGATCGCTGTTACCTTGGATCTCCACTTCGATGGAAGTGCCCTTAGATATCTCCTAACATGATTACGGCTAGAAAAAGATTCATCAAGTGCTTGTAAAGATGTAATAATAGTATTAAAGTTAGCAAATGAATGATCTATAGTTTCCTCATCCGATATTAAAAATTGTTCATATTGTTGAACAAATAAATCAATTTTATTATTTTTAACTTGTTGGTTGCCTTGATGAGTTACAACTAAAGAATTCCAAATTTCTTTAGAGGTTTTAAGCATAGAAATTCTTTCAATTCCTTTTTCGGTAAAGCATTATATAAGACCATTTTTGCTTCACTATTTTTAGAAAGCTTTTCTTCATTTCATCGCTTAGTTTATCATGAGGTATGTGAACTAAATTTCCTTTATCATCATTTGAGGTAGCCTCAAACCACCTTCAACAATAATGTACCAAAGATCAATATCTTTAGACTTCACATATGTTTGAATCTATTTTTCCAATAAATAAAACCATTAGTTTCAAGTAGTGGTGGTCGTTGCATGGATTGCCCTTCTTTATAATTTTCGTAACCCATAGTGATCGAAAAGTTTTAAAATACAATTTTATTTTAAAACTTTTATAAACTTAGCTCTTGATGCCAATTGTGGAAAACTAGAAGGGGGTTGAATAGTTTTGCCGATTTTACGTTAGTTTCAAAAACTTTTAGATTCGTTGATATGTGAGATCTTGTGGATGTGGAGAAAGTATAGATCTAATGATAAAGTAAGTAAATAAAGTAAAGCGAAGGGAAAGAAAAGACACAACCGATGTATAGTGGTTCGGCTACAAGGACACCTTCCTTGCCCTACTCCACTCCCCGAGTCACCTACTCGAGAGTTCAAGCACTATGTCAACAAACTCCTTCACTTGGCGGAGAAGCCTTCACAACGTTGCTTACACTTTTTCCGGTACAAAGCTAGATACCGAGTCCGTAACACGGTGGACCAAACCAACATGACTATTACACAACAAATATGTGAAATATCAAATACAAGATCTTTGCTACAGAAATCTTGCGGAGAGAAAAATCAATCAAGGACCCCTTGCTTGGATGACTTGTAGAATGCTCGTGATCTCGCCTTAGAGAAGGACCTATATGAGGATCACAATAGAAAGAAAGAAGAACAACTCTCTAGATCAAGTGATCTATATGTTAGAAGAGAATGAGAGTGTATGAGAGATTTAGTAAGAAGAGGGGTGAGTAAGAATGAAGAAATGGCTCTCTATTTATAGGCAAATTCCTTCATCGTTCCCACGGATCCCTTCCATGCGGATCCGTCTAGTGTAATCCTGGGATCCGTGGAACGCCTCTTTGCCCATGGGTTTTTGGTTATGGGTCATGGGTTGGTCCATGGGTTATCTTTAGATTCAATGTATCTAAGTATACATTGTATCAAGTCTCTTTGGGTATGGTTTAAGATCCATGGGTTATGGTCCATGGGTTATGATTTTTACCCATCCTAATAAACTATTACAACAAATGCTTGATTACTACATTTTTGTATTTAAATGGCTATATGTAAATGCTTTACAAAACTAACATGTATCCTTTATAATTATACTTAAGATAACATTATATTTGTTATCAACAAAACACAAAGAGATCGCAAAATATTAATAAACGGTTTTACGGTTTATTTGTATTAACATAATTCTTTCGTCAAGTCGAACTCGTTCGTAACGAGGATCGCTCTCTATCTCTTTGGTTTTATATCAAAAACCAAAAGTTCACTCTAACCCTTGGGCATTTTGCTCACATCCTCCGGATTCCAAATCATGGACAATGTGCCTTCACCGAAGATTGGTCTCTTGATTCTCTCTTCAACTTTCGTGAAGAAAATAGTCCATATTGTTCACACATACCCTCTCCGAAAGATTTAAATCGCATAATATGCAAACCTCGACCATATTACTCCGATCCAAACATTATCTTTACAAGGGATATCCGAGAATAGTACAAGTCTCTTGCACTCATCCTACGTGAAAATGTTTGGAGTCTTAGGGGAAATCGAGAAATTCTTCCCACCTGTTGTGCTCACATGTTGTACTGTTTGCTAACACAACAACCATACAATCTTGCCTACTTCTTCACAAGGCGAATTGCAAATCTTCAAGTCTCCATGAATAAACTCATCCCTTATGGAATGTTCTTGACACGCCTCTATCATAATGTTATGCACTTCCATCCTCAATTTCAAAGTCCGTTGTACGTACTTGTGAACAAGATGATGGAACCGCTAAACATATCTCTCACGAAGACTTTCTTCATTCTTGATTCCACCAACACTCATCAATCACATAATGATCCTCCTAGCGAAAACCCTCAAGGAGCCTAGTAGTATTCCAAAATAGGATCAATTCTCTTGTACTCGTGCTTTATCAATGTAATCCAATTTCTTTCATGAAATAAAACATCTTACATTTGATATCTTAGTATTAGAACTCTTTTAAGACTATCCTTGAGATATAATGCATTGTCAAGATCATTGCATACCTTTAGTAAAGGTCCCATTGAAAGCGTATAGGCGGATCCCAAAGATTGTACTAGACAAATCCCTACACTTAGGGAACCGTGATCCAAGCAAATGAAAATGCAATTGCAAGCATTATATTTCAAACATATCCTTAGAACCTCTCACACTAAGCTAAACATAGGGTCTTAAGGAAAATTAAGTCCTTATCAAGATAGGTTGATCTTTCCTACTCATACATAACTCACCTAGATCACACTCTAAGACGCTTGTAGATCCACCGTTTCATTTTTAATCCATTACTCTTCTGCTCTTAAACTCACACTTCATTTTCTACTTGATCCCTCACATCTAGTCTTAGAAATCTTTCGATTATGGAAAAATTGATCATAAATCATCCTCACCTCAAAATTGATCAAAATCTAGTTTTCCCATCTCAAAGCTTCTAGGATATTTTCCAAAACACTATCCTAAGACACAACCTGATCTCTAGGATCATTTAGCTTCAATTGACACTCTAAATCTTTAGTGTCATCCTTTTTCATCCATTGGTACTCTTGAAAGTTCCAAATCCTTCCATAAATGACAATCATTAGCTACATCATTCATTACCTTCAAGTACTCAAGCACCCCTTCATTTAAAGCACTTAGGAGGACTGAAACACTCAAGATATTATAGGTCTTAGATCTTAGAAACATCATTTCCACTCTTTCATAGCTGTTGAGAGCGGATCCCTAGAATTAGCCTAGACGGATCCTCCGAGGAGGAACCGTGGGATCCGGATGACGCTTTATGTCAAATTTTGCTAAAACAATCATTTCAATTCATATTCCTAACTCAAACACTCCATCTCATCTTAAATGAGTTCCTAGATCGATGTAAACTCAAGTTGACTCTTGTGCATGTTAATCATCACATTCCAATGAATCCTAGTGGCTTAAGGCTTAAATGCACTTGCCAAATCTCTTGGTTTATAAACCACTTTGTTAGGACCTCCATAGTCATCACTCTCATCCTAACTTTCAGCACTTTAGAAATCTTTGCAAACCTCTTGAAATCATCTCATCATGAGGAAAACCCCAAGTAGTAACTTATCCACCAAAGAACCACCCATGAAAAAGGCTCGTGTTATACACGAAATCTCTTCAACCGAATCATCTCCGGTCAAACCAACAAATGATAGGATCCTTCCTCATCTAATCAAACCAATTCCTAAAAGGATAGTACCCACAAAAATACCAATGCCAAACTCCACCATACCTCCTAGGCCAAACAATATTATCTCCACTAAACCATCACCATTGGTTCCTAGAGCTATTTCATTTACATCCCCACTATCATCACCACACCTCTACAATTTAGAGGACTTGCCTCCTAGGCCGCCTCATCCGCTTCACGACAACATTCTCCTCATTAGAGGAATAATGGTTCAAAATCAAGGTGTTGAGTCAACACTTGCTCCGCTTTCTTTTCATTGTTTCCATCATATAATCCCATTTGGATTATGAGAAATCATCAAAGTCAACCACCCGACCATATGGAAGTTGACACTTTCTACCTCTACCATCATTCTTGGTCGAGCCATTCTCAAATGCGCCTCCACCAATCCCTCCATCGCTTGAAGCTCCATAACTCGCTTCACTTGATCCTTCGATCAAGCCATTTCATTTCTTCCACCACCACTACCTAGCCATGACAAAGATTGCTATCATTGTCAACATGTTGAAAGTTTGATACATGAAGTACGAGAAGACCAACGTTTCATATTCTATCATCTCCTCGAACGTTTCGACGAGATCAAACCTAAACAAAACTTAAGCTAGAAGATTTTTAGTGGTGTCCTAGCATCAAGCGATAGTTGGTTTAGAAATTCCTAGTCATGTATTTTCTTATTTTCTTAACTTTTAGAGTCATGTATATCATAACTCTAGTTTTATTAAATGGAAATTACATGCTACTTGTTATTTTTCTGGGCATATGATTACCTGTATTCATATCTCATTTTTGTGATAACATTTCTTGCTATATCACCTTTGCTGAAATTAAACAGCTAAAACGGATCCCTTAGAATTGCCTAGACGGATCCCTACTAGGAGGGAACCGCGGGATCCGTGAGACAGAAAGCTATTTTTCTACTAACTTGGACCACATTTGCAGGAAATTGTGAATCATACTTGCTTTCTAACCTTTGTTTTGTAGTTATTCAATTTACATATGAAGACTTTGACATCCCAAAGCTAGGGGGAGCTTTATGTCAAAGCAATACATTGCAAATTACTTTCAATACTAGGTTTACATTTCGTGACATCCCCTTGCATAATTGCAATCATCAAGGGGAGCACATTCGCCTCTTAGATTTAAATCTTTTGCAAACTCATTTGCAAACAAACTAAGATTAGTATCACTTACTTGACGCCTTACATAGGGATGGACTCGTCAAGGGGAGTAAAGACGAGATTCTTTCCGCTACTTGCTCTCTATCTCTTTTACTTTTACTTCTTTCACATGTTTTTCTTAAAACGATGTGTTGCCTTCCTTCAAACACTTTTGTTTCGACAAAAGGGGAGAAGAAAGTAAAACTACAAATTCAAACTTTACAATTTTAGCTTTTCCTTAAAATAATTTTATGTTTTGTCATCAACAAAAAGGGGGAGATTGTTAATACAAATAAGCTGTAAAAACGTTTATTTATATTTTACGATCTTCTAATGTTTTGTCGATAACAACGTAAAATTATATTAACGAAACAATTAAAATACGTAAATGGTTTGAACTAATAGTTTCTAACATATTCACATTTCCACATAAAACACTAAAACAAGTATAAGTGATTTTATGATTTAGTAATACATATGTACAACAACTAGTGTTTTCATATTTGGATAAAATATACACATAACTAGTATGTAGTATATTGGGTAATATAAATGGGTAGAAACTTAAGTATCACAACCCATTGGGCAAATACATTGAATGTAGTTGGGTACAACCCAAAACCCATAACCTATGGATCTTGACCCATAACCCATTGCATGACATCATGCTTATATCATACATGGATAATATCCATAACCCATGGATCAACCCATACCCAAGTGACTAAGTGCATTGCACTCAAAGATACATTGTATCTAGCCAAAGATCCATGGTTTAACCCATGACCCATGACCCATAACCAAAATACCCATGGGCAAAGAGGAGCGTACCACGGATCCCTAGCTTTGTGCTAGCCGGATCCCTTGTAGTAGGGATCCGTGGGATCCGGGAATGAGATTTTTCCTCTATAAATAGTGAGCCATTTCTTCACTATTTCTAACCCCTTTCTAACATACTTTCTCCCTGAGTTAAAAACTCACTAACCTCAGATCCAAGAGATCTATGCTTGTAATTTTATTTTTGTGTGATCTTTTAGGTTCCTCTTAAAGGCAAGATCACCACCTTTGAAGTCGAGCAAGCTCAAGTCCATGAGTTGCCAAGCTTCCTCATCATCAAGGCTAATGAAGTCTTCTTGTTGATGATTCCTTTCTTTCTTCAAAGAAGTGTAGTGTTGAAGACATTAATGAAAGATGTCTCAAGTGTCAAGATGAAGATATTAGTGAAGGGTATCTATCGTCTATAGGATAAGCACTTGTGGTAGGTGCTTAGAAGTCAAGACAAAGAAGCATTAGTGAAAGGTGCTTAGAAGTCAAGACAAAGAAGCATTAGTGAAAGGTGCTTAGAAGTGAAGACACAAGACATTAGTGAAAGGTGTCTCGTAGATCTAGTCAAAGGCATTTGTGAAAGGTGCCTTAGGTGTACATTCGATATGGTGTGTTTCGATGTACAAGATAGACTAGTACTAGATCCAAGGATAGTGATATACTTGATGATGTTGTAAAGGAGTAGATCTCCTTTGGGATTAGTCGTTGGTGTAGTGTGGTAGTAGTTCCTCCATTGCAATGGAACTAGGTGCTTAGCCTAGTACCTAATAAAGGGTAGGCGACGTTGTGAAGGTTTAGTTCACCTTGGAGTGAAAGAACTAGGTACTTAGCCTAGTACCTTATAAAGGGTAGGTGACGTTGTGAAGGTGTAGTTCACCTTGGAGTGAAAGAACTAGGTATTTAGCCTAGTACCTTATAAAGGGTAGGCGACGTTGTGTAGGTGTGGTTTACCTTGTAGTGAAAGAACTAGGTACTTAGCCTAGTACCTTATAAAGGGTAGGCGACGTTGTGTAGGTGTGGTTCACCTTGGAGTGAAAGAAACCCGGTGGTTAACCTAGCACCGGAAAAAGGGTAGGCAACGTTGTGAAGGCTTCTCCGCCATAAGGAGATTGGTGTAGTGATTACGAACTCTCGAGTAGGTGACTCGGGGAGTGGAGTAGGGCAATGAAGGTGTCCTTGTAGCCGAACCACTATAAATACTCATGTTGTGGTTTTGTGCTTCTTACTCTTATCTTTTCATTACTTACCTCTGTATGCTTGTTTATCAATATCCAACACACACATCCAAATAGATTGACATAAGTCGATCTAAATAGATTAAAAGGAAGTTTTAATTGCTAAAACTATTCAACCCCCCTTCTAGTTTTCCACACACTTCATCCTCAATTTCTTTCTTAATTGATTTCAATTGTTCCACAAACTCTCCTAACTTGCCTTCATCTTTACTTAACAAAAATAAACACTCGTCTACAACGAAAGTAGCCTCATTTGTTAATTTTTCAATTGGTTCATTTTTCTCTCTATACATGTTTGTTTTTCTTCTTAATGCAGGTGGTATTATCTCCCTCCTCCAACACCTCAAAATGTACTTTTCCGGGATCATTTGAACATCACGGTTCTTTAAAGCACAGAGTGCATGTCGACATAAAAACCCAAATCGAAGAAAATGCCTACAAGTACATTCCACTGACCCATCTTCAAGAGAACGCAGAACCTTATTGTAGAAAAGAGGAAACAAAATTAAAAGTTTTTATATCTAGAATCACATGTGATTCAACGAGAATCACATGTGATTCAACAAGAATCACATGTGATTCTTTTTAAATATTTAATAGTTGCAAGTAAATTTAACTTGTATTCTACTACTTTTTCGCATTCCTGCACCTCTTCTCCTTTTTATGTATAAAGTGTCCTATAAGAAGCTGCATTCCTGTCTCTAACCCTAACAATCTCACAACCCTCTTCCATTCTAAACTCTTCTATTGTGCAAGACCAACAAGCTTCTGTTATTTCCTTTTGAACAAGCAAAAATATTGTTCTTGTATATACTTTAGATGCATGCCGTTCCATATTTAACTTTGTGTAAAGTTTTGGAGCTGAGTCAAATGTGTAAAAGTCCAATTGTTCTTGCCTATACCTTTGCCTCTCCATTGTCGATTCAAGCACATCATGAAATTAACCAACGCCGACCGTGATTTGTGAAATTTTTGAAGAATGCCACCTCGCACCTTGAAGTAGTTCTCATCAATCCAAACAATGGTGAGTCAATAAAATACGCTGGCAGCCACATTTCTCGAAGTCTAAACATCTTTTTCATCCATTTGTGGTCTTTCAATTTAAAATCTTCAATCAATTTTGTCCATTTTTCTTCAAATTCCAATGGTTCCATGAACATATTCCACATAATCTTGTGCAAGCGCTTTTTGAAATCAGTTTCATCATAGATTGTTTTACAAATCTGTAAACAAAATTTCATTTTATTCATGATATAGATCAAATGAATCACATGTGATTCCATGTTAATCATATGTGATTTAATGTTAATCACATGGAATCATATGTGATCTAAAGTATTGTCGTGTCCTCACGCAATGTCATCAACTCACGCTTCTAAAACCAAGGATTCCAACCTCTTTCTACTAAATCTATGAAAAGTAGCAAAGATTCCTCAAAAGAGATTAAGAAACCCTTAATTCTAAAAATGCCCCGTTGACCTTTTATTTCACATATAAATATAACGATTAAGCACTTTTCATTATGAGTGACGGTTTGTTGAACTTTCATGTCAATCGATAACTCCAACATTTTTCAAAACACATTTTTAGGATCATGGAGTAGGAAACACAACTCAACGAGGAGTGACCATACGGATAGAATATATCGTCCCTGATTTTTCACGAGTTCCCAAACTAAGCGTAAAATCGAAATCACAGCTAGATATAACTTTAGATGCTAACACTACCCATGGAAGTTACTTGTGTGATTACCTCTTGCTCTCATTTTCATATTTTCCTCTATTTATTTTATTTTCGGTGAGAAATGAATTTCTTCATATTTTCTCGTTTCGATAAGTTTTAATCCGATAAAGATATGAAATTCAGACGCTAAGTAGTTTTTCATCTTCTCTCAAAAACCGCTGTAAACAAGAATGAGGTCCACATCAAGGTCCTAATTTAACATGATTTAGGGAGATATCCTTTTTATTTCAACCGAAACAACTCATCTACGAGTCCAGAGACGGAGGCTTTATTTAGATATCCCCTGGAGTCAAAGTTAGGCTTAACATTATTTCAGCACGTTTGCATTTTTGCAACTTAAGGCCTCGGTCTTTTCAACCACTAATTCAACGGGATTACCGTTTTATCAGAAGTCTTATTATGACTTTGGAATTTTCCTCAACCTTTTTGAAGTCCATGACAATGGGGGTACCGTCGGACATAGAAAACTTTTATGGCTTTGGATTTTTCACATTAATACATCTGAGCTTTATTTCACATTAATATTTGCCAAACTCCAAGTCCCACGGCTTTTATAACAATAGAAACAGTAGCAACAAACTATCAAGAATCAGTTGTCTATTACACCGCAACACTGACAGTACCTTGATGTGTACCCAACTCTCATAAGCAAGGATTCTCTAAAGAAGATAAAGAACTAATTATCGCCAAAACCTAACATCTTTAACTATTTTTACACATATATGGGGTGAAACAATTTTGTGGGAGCAAAAAGCCACAAGTACCTTCGATGAGCTCTAAAGAGAATCAACTACTCCACGCTTAGTATCTAAACTCATAAATAACTCTATCATTTCTCGATATTCGCAAATTTAAAATCTCAAATAATGAGATCCGCGAATGCTTAGCCTATAATTTAATTATCTATGGTTAAGGGAACAAGCTAGGGCTCAACACGCCCGGTCAAGTCAAAATTCTATTCCTACTCTCACCAGCGGAAAGTCAACAAGGTGTCAAAACATATACATTATTTTGCAAATGCTTCGTCAAATAATCTCAAGTCTCGCATTTTTAAAGTCACTTATTAGAAACTAGCAATTTAAAATCACTTAGGGAAGCTTGCAAATTATTGGCCTTGTGAGCTAGAATCGCATTTTATAGCCTCTTGTCTAAGCAATTAGCAAAGGCTTTTTCAAGAAAACGCATATTTAAAGTAACTTCTAAGAGACTTGTAAAGACTTTTCAATCA
Source organism: Chrysanthemum lavandulifolium (assembly GCA_022545495.1). NCBI lineage: Eukaryota > Viridiplantae > Streptophyta > Magnoliopsida > Asterales > Asteraceae > Chrysanthemum > Chrysanthemum lavandulifolium. The sequence goes on from CM040245.1 coordinate 204,878,408, forward strand.
TAAAACTAGCAAAAGCTCACAAAATTTTTATATTTTTCACTTTTTTTTTCTCAATTTTCTAAGAAAAAACGGGGTTGCGAGAGTGTAAGGCAAAAACAAGTGCGGTCAAATCAAATAGAACATTACCCCCCTCCAAACTAAAACGAAATATTGTCCTCAATGTTTAAAGGCAAGGGTTCTCAACGGAAATCTAAAAGCCGTTTATTAATTATGCTAAAAGATAAACGTTAATTGATAAGATTTAGGATATCGGATTTCCATCAGCATCGAACATGAAACTCGAGTGGAGAAAAGACAAACTTCGAGCACGAGAGTTTTCATATCGAGAAAATCCTAGACAAAAACATCACAAACAACCAAACACGAGAAATCGAAGAGGCTAACCCCTTCACGGCACTTATTAGAAATAAGATAGAAGATAGAAAGATAAGCATGGGGTGCCTCCCACGAAGCGCTACTGTTTTTCTTTCACGAGTCGCTAGCATGACTCGTCCCCGAATTCATTTGTCCTTGGGGAAGAAAATGGTAAAGATACCGTGGTCAAGATGGTGTCCTCATTCCGAAGGAATGAGAATGGGTGGGTGGTGGGGAAGAAAATGTTGGGCATCCGCATATGCGGATAACTCCCCAAACTAATCATGGATAGATCATGAAAGAATGATCCATCATCCGGCGGTTTAGCGGGCGGAAGAAGGGATGATGGATTAAAATGAGAAGACTCCAAAGAAGACGGGAGTCCATGGTAAGGGATCAGACTTGAAAATTCAACAATGAAGGCATCCAACGGAGGATCCTTATCTCGGATAACATTTGTAACATAAAGCTCATCTATGACGAATATCCCGGGGTTAAAAATCTTGTCTTCACATGTGGGCTCAACGAGATCAGTGATGGTGGACTCAGCAGAGAGAGAGGAGTCAAGCAATCCATCAAGAAATATCATATCCCCCTCGGGGTCATTCACGGCATTCTCAATACCCGGCGGTATCAAGTCATCAATAGTAAGAAATGAGTCGACGTCTTCTATGGTAGGGTCATTTGTCGAATTATCAGAAATCACTTTCATAGCCTTGCTAGTATCAACCTCAAAGTATAACCGCTCAAAAATCGAAGGATAAACATCGGTAATAGTGGGACTGCCACTAATCTCTTCTTCAAATAGGAAAGTTTCAAGCTCTGGCGAGAAATCACTATCTTTAACGGAGATAGGAGGCAAACTCGAATTATCTTTAAAGGTTTCAATCTTGGAAATAAGAAGATTAACATTCAATAATGTTTGACGCAGTGCTTCATCCTTGATCTGAATATCATTGGGCTCAATCTCTTCATCTTCTGGCTCAAAATCGTTTACTTCTTCAAAATCATTTTCTTCTTCTATGTTGACGGGCTCAGAAGGTAATTCGTCGATGTAATCGATGTCTCTATAAGAATCATTATCGGAATCGGAGGACATCTCAACATGATCGTTCGAGATAACAAGAGACGGCTCATCACAAATATCATTAATAACCTCGGACTCACTTGGGATTGGGACAAGGACCTCAGCAATAGATGATTCCGTTTCCGGAATAGTACTAAGATGCTCGTCCCCCATTATGAGAGAGTCAACGGTTCAACAATTTTGAAGAAATATGATCACCGACCTCTTCCAATGACGCCACTTCTCTCAACCCGTGAGAGAAGGGGAAGGGTCAAAATGAAAGGCTCGTAGACGGAGTGGATTGCCACTCTGAGACTTATCACAAAATTGAAAACTCATTAATTCTTCCATAAGTTGATAATGTCGCTCGTATGAAGCTATTAGAGGTCGTGAAGGATATTCGGAAGAACTTGGTGAATAATCGAAATAATTTGGCTTTTAATAATTGACGGGTTCTCTGATTACATCCTTCCAACATGCTATTACATCATCGTCATCGTCATCTGGATTTGGATTAATAAATGCATTGCACATATTACAAAATCCGTTTCGACAATTATTTCCGCACCGGTCGCACATACAATTTAAACATTGATCTTGATTTTCTTCCATCGGATTTTTACAGTGAAAGCAATGTCGGCCGAGGGACGGTTTTGTTTCAAGTTCAGCTAGGAAATATTCCTTCAAAATTTTCTCATAAGGATCTTCATGATCGATGGGATCATGAGGACCTCCACATTGAGCACATTTAAGAGATGCCATAAGAATTATACTTTTAGAGGAAAAAGAGATAGAATTGACGATTTAGAGGATAAAGATGATTATTTTTTTGGTTTTGATAAATAGAAAACTTAAAAGGAAAAACAAATTTTGAAAAAGAAAATCTTTTGGGTTTTTATATTTAAGAAAACTTTTTGAAAAACAATATTTTTGGTAACCGTCCCGTCAACCGGTTCTCGGTAGCTCTCTAAAGTACTCGCAGCGTGGCGGGAGAGAAGAGTGTATCTCTCTTCGGTCTGCAATTTAATGTCAATACCTCCTTAAACCCCGTGTATAGGTTGTACTCTAAAGGTGAGCCGACGTAACAATTGACGTTTCGATTTCTTTTGTTGTTTTTAATTTTTTGGTGTTTTAAACACTCTAGGAAAAGTGTTTTGGTTTTTTATATTTTGTTGGGTTTTATAAAAGAGAATATTTACATAAAACAACGATAACTTCTCGGGGAAGGATCTTCAAAAACACGCGAATCAAGACGGAATCAAAAACTCACTACATGCCCTCCCCGGCAACGGCACCATTTTGATAGTTCAAATTCGTAGTATAGATATTTTCCGAAGAAATACAAAGGCTTGTATTTCCTGGGTCGTTCTCCCAGCGAAGTATGAATGGAGTATATAACTCTCATCGCGTTCACGTAATTTTGAATGGGAAAAAAGGCAATTAATGAGGATTCTATGCTACGATAATGAAACATAAAATAAAATGAACTTATTAAGCATATAAAATGATAAAACAAAACTTTTAAAACTTAAAACCTAAGAAAAACGTAAAAACGAGCGCTGATAACGCTCAGATTGTACATGTTTTCAGTAGCGTTATTTGTGCTTTTGTATATGTTATTTGGTTATATTCATATGATTTTAGTGCTTAATCGCATCAAAAGATGTTTGTCTAGTATTTATAACCAAGTGCAGGGAAACAGAAGGAAAAGTTAAAGAATGTTCAATAAAAGAAGATTTCCGTTTCATTAAATCATGTCAAGCCCAACTCAGCATTTCAAGTATCGTAGAAGATCAAGTTGAATGAAGAACCAAGCTCCACAAGTCAGAATCAAGCTAAATGTCCATATTCCATCATTCAGGAATTCCAGCCGATCGGTCGCAACCCGAAACCGATTCAGCTGGAGAGATGCCAAAATTGTCCCCTAAAGACAGACCAGCCGATCGGTCACTGCCCGCAACCGATTCGGCTAGGTAAGCGTAAGAAGACCAGCCGATCGGCTGGACAAGGTGCCGATTCGGCTGGAGAGGCATGTTCTGCCATTTCTTCATTCTTAAGATTCTCCATTGCATCCAAACGTTTCTAGGTCCTTCCTTTGGTGTATTCTAGTCCCTTCCTAGCTCCTTGGAGGCCAAGTTCGACATTTAATACCGATGAGTGTCTAAATACTCATCATTTATCACTTGTTGATCAACAAGGTTCCCGTGATTCAAATGGTTCATCGAGTCCTTCATGCATCTTAGCAACTGTCGAGAATATTTATGAGAGTTCACATCTCAGATCCTCGCGATTGAATGGAAACTCCCGCTGTGGTCAACATCAAAAGCCCGACAAGAAGTCGTTTTAACTCCCCGGATTACGCGGAGTGTGTCTCAAACGGTCTCACAGGATGCTTCGGCGTACTTTCAACTATCATCGAATCAGATGTACTTCGCACATCGCGTTATCTCACTGGGACTCCGCTCAGAACGGCCTTTGTAAGAATTAGAGTTGTGTTTTCACACTATGTCATAACACTCGAAGTTCAAACTCAGGCGCCGAAACCGCTTATTTCTAACCGCTTGCTGTTCTTCTTATGGAAGCTCGAGCGAATGATCGCGGTTGATTCTTCTCATGCTCACGCCAACATCATCACTAATGAAAGTTCTATTCAATGCAACACAACAATGTAATGATTCTTCATCAATCAAAGAATCTACAAAGCAAGACTTACGTAACTTCATAAGTATTGATTTCCAACGCCAAAAGCGTGAGCATGTTGAAGAACACGAGACACCGGAGTAGCCAAGGCACTGAAGTGCATCGATGCGCAACAACATACTATCACTTTCACCACAAAGAACAAATGATCAAAGAACAAAGTTAAAGATGATTTAAGCTTAACCGCTCAAAGATAACTATCTCTACACCTGGGAGATTGTTTGAATCAAGGCATTCCTATCACAAGAAAGAAGAATGCCGAAGATTGCCACTACTATTACATCAACGCCTTTCACCGCTTACATTCATATATACTTGAGGGAGATTGTTGGAATCACTCCAAACAAGATTTCAAGTATTTATATTTCATATGTAGGTAGCTTTGTTATGCCTTTATGTTTGTTTAAGGTCAAGCTTATGAAGGCCCAGCTTGATCCAAGCCCAATAAGGAATAGGGAGGAGTGCTGTTCAGCTCCTTGCCTATAAATACATTGTAATAACCTTCATTCAAGGTTGGTTGTTCGTTATTCTTCACTCACCTTTGCATAACCGGTCATACTATTACGTGTGTGTGTGTTTAGCTTGTTCATCCTTCATCTCTTTCTCTATAAGCTTGTGTTGTAAAACCAGCACCCAATGTATGGTCGCGGTCCAAGGGACATATATGTTTAGATGTGGTTAGATTCCTGAAGAAACAATAATTTCTAATATTGATTGGTGACTACATTCATCAACGCTTTAAATACAAGAAATGCTTGATAAAAACCGCCCAAGACTTTGGTCCATTTCTTTTCCTCATTGTAAGTTTCTAAATTAGTTTAAAGTGTTTCATTTTTGTCCATTTTTTTCATTCTTTTGTATTTACATATTTTTTGTTGTTATCATCTATTGTATTTAGATTCAACCAAGTTCGAGAAGTTCCCTATTGTTTAAACACGTCCCGCTATCGAGACCGACGCCAACCTTAATGAGACAAAGACTGGATCTCGAACTAAAACAACGTAGTGGGTCATAGAACTCAATAAGGAATGGACTGCCGAGTGTCAAGAGATCAAGGCTTTATCGGTGGTTCTTTGAAAATTTCTCGAGAAAGAGGTTTTGTTTTTGTTTTATCTTTTACATTTTTGTTTTAATCACATGTGATTCAATGTTAATCACATGTGATTTTTCATGTGATTTTAGAATCACATGATTCATTTAATCACATGTGATTAGTTATTGAATTTTCATATGATTCATTTAGAATCACATGTGATTCATTTAGAATCACATGTGATTAGTTATTGATTACAATACTACTTGTGAATAAATACATGATTTGTTTAAAAAAGTTGAAGAAAAGCTTTCTATAATATGTGCGGAAAGAAATGTACTTGAAAATTATTTGAGGAAAGCTTCTTTAGATTATTCTGCTGATGGAAAGTTCGTTGAACTACGTGAGAAGTATGTTGAAATTTTTAAGAAACCAATTTCATTCAGCGATGATGACTACGATGGAAGTTCAGATGGTCATGGAAATGACGATGATGATGAAGATGGTAACAATGGAACTGGTGACAAGGAAGTAAATGATAAAGATCCATCTAATATTAGTAAGGTGAGTTTAGAAGATTTTCAGAATGAGCCATCTCGTACGGATGAAGATCCCGAGAAAGCGTATTAAAATGAAAAGATTCATTGATCCAACCTAAAATGAAGCTATTGTTGGAGAGGCGATTGACGGTATAGTTGATGAAAATGAAGATGATCTGTAGAGGATGTGATCACAAGTACACCGAGACTTATACGCAATGGCTAGAAAAAATATTGATCTTGTGGAGAGGTGATTGACCGATAGTCGATGAGTACCTATATGTAATATTCTAACATAATACTCCTTCTTTTGATTTTTCTTTTAATCAAGTCTTTGATTCGATCTGTGCCGAGCTTGATTTAGAGATGCGCCGAGAATGGAAGTCGTGAATGATGGTCCGTACTCCCAAGAATTTCTACTCGTGTTTCACCAGAAGTCCCAAACTGAAAACGAATGGTGAAACCGCCCCTGCACTCTTATCACCATATATGAACAAAAAGACAAAGTTATAGAATTCACCAGGGCGTAGTTTATGCTTGGAACCAAATTTTGTTTGCAATGCGGATTAAACGATGCAAGTTCAGAATCATTACGTAATATTTTTTATAAATCATTGTTTTATAAATCACATGTGATCAATGAGGATCACATGTGATTATTTTGTCATATATATGTTTATATAAGTCAATCCTTTTTGTCTATTATATATTTTTTCTTTTCGTACAAAGGAAAATGTTTTTGAAACACGGTCCAGAAAAAGTATGTTCAATTGTGAATATGGAAACATTAGCACTGGACCATTGATGCTAATGAAGATTGTTGGGCTACCATTCTTAACTATAAGAGAGATTCAAAGAGGTTCATTCTCCATCGAGGCATTTTTTCCCGATCGATTGTATTGTAAGTGTCCTAAATTTTTAAATTTACTATGCAAGTATATATTTTGATGATATATTTAATTATGTTATTTTGATACGTAAGCGCTTATGTTTGATGGAACTTAACTACTTTTATAAAAAATGGGAAAGTTTTCACCGTTACTCAGCTTGAAGATAATGGGTGGCTTATTCTGAAGGAACTGACTTGGTACAATTCATTTTTTATTTAGAATTATTTACTTACGTTATTGCATTTTTATAATGTCATTTTGTTTTGTTAAAACATGTCTTTTTCCAATTTTGCTTTCGCCATTTTATGTAGTCGTCAAGATTACAAAACAACATCAATGACAATCCCGGATAACTCATGTTGAAGTTACTAAAAGTATGGAAAACATGTGAACTTCTTGTAAGTATTATCAGATGTTTTCATGCTTTGATCACATGTGATTTATTAACAAATCACATGATTTACCAACCGATATGTTCCTTAATTACATTTGATTAATTTATCTTTATTTTTTGTAGAAAGTTGTTTGCACATCATTTGAAGTTGTATAATCACAAAGACATGCTATGATTTGTAAATCAAGCCAACAATCCCAAGATTGAAATGGAGGACCAAGGCTAATTTCCGAGATTGCGGGTTTTACTATGCTCATATGGAATTGTTCATGGGTGGGCTGTTAGTAAATGGGATTGTGGGCTTGATTCTCGACACGATTTGACATGCTAAGGCATTTGAGATTCAAATATGCAACAAAGATATTGTTCGCAGCTCAATGCGCATGCAGAGAAGATGATTGAATTAGCTAATTAGTTTAATAAAATTGATGGTCATGTAAAGATGTCCATGATTGTTGAAGCATCTAAGAATAGAACAACGGAATGTAGCTAAGTATGCAAGGAGAATGGCATATTGTTATGTTCAGAATGGTTGATCGCTTGTCCATGTTTGAAAAAAACTTATTTTGTTTTGGGATATTTCAATCTATTATTGTATGGTAGATCATATGGTAAACAGAAAAACATTTTATGGTAGTCTAGTTTGTGTTGATGGTAGAAATGTTTATGCTACAATTTATGGTAGAACAAATTTAGGTAGTCAGTATTTTTTTTGAGCAATATTTACTTCTATTATATTATTTCATTGTCATCACATGATTCAAAATAAATCACATGATTCAACATGAATCACATGTGATTCAACATGAATCATGTGATTCAACAATCACATGTGATTCAACAAGAATCACATGTGATTCAATAAAATCACATGTGATTATGTTTCACACATAATCACCGTGATAGTTGTTCACGTAATAAATTTTCGTAATAAATTTCAAGTAAACAAAATCCCGAACACACCAAGTTCGTGTAAATTTTCAAGTAAACAAAATCCTGAACACACTTTCTTTACCAAAAGTTCAAAAAAGTATGAAAATCAAAATTAAAACAAAAATAAGAAATTCAAGAATCGCTTTGTCGCCAGCGGCAGCAAATTTCGCTAGTTTTTCATTATACTCTGATTCAATGGACATGTTGTCTTGGTGTGATTGTTAGTCTCTCTCCACAACATCCACATTTCTTTTTCGCTTAGATCTTCTTCAAGTGCCATTTCTCTTCCACTTTTCTACGCAGCTTCTTTAGACCAACCTTTGTTCAAGCTTTGGTCGATTTTAGCACAGCTTTATTAGGTTTTTCAACCGCATACATCCTCAATCACATCTCCGCTTTGCGTGAAGGAGGTTTGGGCACTTTGTTAATATAAATAAGTCAGAAAACGCTTATTTATATTTTACGATCTTCTAATGTTTTGTCGATAACAAACGAAAATTATATTAACGAAACAATTAAAATACGTAAATGGTTTGAACTAATAGTTTCAACATATTCATTTCCACATAAAACACTAAAACAAGTATAAGTGATTTTATGATTTAGTAATACATATGTACAACAACTAGTGTTTTCATATTTGGAAAAAATATACACAACTAGTATGTAGTATCTGGGTAATATAAATGGGTAGAAACTTAAGTATCACAACCCATTGGCAAATACATTGAATGTAGTTGGGTACAACCTAAAGCCCATAACCCATGGATCTTGACCATAACCCATTGCATGACATCATGCTTATATCATACATGGATAATATCCATAACCCATGGATCAACCCATACTCTGACTAAGTGCATTGACTCAAAGATACATTGTATCTAGCCAAAGATCCATGGTTCAACCCATGACCCATGACCCATAGCCAAACATACGGGCAAAGAGAGCGACTACTTGATCCCTAGTGTGCTAGCTTGATCCCTTGTGGTGGACTGCGATCCGAGGAATAGTAGGATTTTCCTCTATAAATAGTGAGCCATTTCTCACTATTTCTAACCCTTTCTAACATACTTTCTCCTCGAGTTAAAAACTCACTAACCTCAGATCCAAGAGATCTATGCTTGTAGTTTTATTTTGTGTGATCTTTTAGGTTCTTAAAGGTAAGATCACCACCTTTGAAGTCGAGCAAGCTCAAGTCCATGAGTTACCAAGCTTCCTCATCATCAAGGCCATCAAGTCTTCGTTGATGATTCCTTTCTTTCTTCAAAGTGTAGTGTTGAAGACATTAGTGAAAGATGTCTCAAGTGTCAAGACGAAGATATTAGAAGGGTATCTATCGCTATAGGATAAGCACTTATGGTAGTGCTAGAAGTCAAGACAGAAGCATTAGTGAAAAGTGCTTAGGTGAAGACACAAGACATTAGAAAGGTGTCTTGTAGATCTAGTCAAAGGCATTTGTGAAAGGTGCCTTAGGTGTACATTCGATATGGTGTGTTTCGATATACAAGATAGACTAGTACTAGATCCGGATAGTGATATCCTTGATGATGTTGTAAAGGAGTGATCTCCTTCGGGATTAGTCGTTAGTAGGTGGTAGTAGTTCCTCCATTGCAATGGAACCAGGTGCTTAGCCTAGTACCCAAAGGGTAGGCGACGCGTAAGGTGTAGTTCACCTTGGAGTGAAAGAACCAGGTACTTAGCCTAGCACCTTATAAAGGGTAGCGACGCCATGGGCGTGTAGTTCACCTGAAAGAACCAGGTACTTAGCCTAGTACCTTATAAAGGGTAGGCGACGTTGTGTAGGTGGTTCACCTTGGAGTGAAAGAACTAGGTACTTAGCCTAGTACCTTATAAAGGGTAGGCGACGTTTGTAGGTGTGGTTCACCTTGAGTGAAAGAACCTGGTTAGCCTAGCACCTAAAAGGGTAGGCAATGTTGCTAAGGCCCAAGGAGATTGGTGTAGTGATTACGAACTCTCGAGTAGGTGACTCGGGAGTGGAGTAGGGCAAGGAAGGTCCTTGTAGCCAACCACTATAAATACTCGTTGTGGTTTTGTGCTTTACTCATCGCTTCATTACTTACCTCTATATGCTTGTTTATCAACATCCAACACACACATCCAAATAAGATTGACATAATTCATCTAAATAGATTAGAAGGAAGTTTTAATTGGTAAACTATTAAACCCCCTTCTAGTTTCCCACAATTGGCATCGAGCTTCTACCAAGTTTCTTGAAGTATATTGTACTTTAAAACTTGATACGATCCATGGTTAATTGAAAACTACAAGAAGGTTTTTATAAAAACAAACACCATGTCTTTTAAAACTATATGTTTGATTTGATAATATGATTTTTATTTACTTTTCATTTAATTGCAAGAATCTTCTTTGTCATTAGTCAAAGCTCATACCCACCAAGATTTAGGAGTCGCTGGTAACAAGAATACCTTCAAGAAGGTATCTTTAAAAGGAGCGGAATCGTAAGTGACATTTGTCTGTGTCATTTGTAAAGACATTCTAAGTGCGCTTAGAGGTATGATTTTCTTTTACTTTGCTTGATAATTAAGTATACTTTTAGGTATTTATATGATTATCTTTGTGCAATTACATGTTTTACATGAAGCTTCATTAGAAGCCTTTTCTCACATAACGTGTTATATTTATCGCTATAGTCGTGGTATATAAAACTTATGTTCTATTTCTTTAATCCTATAATAAACAAAACACTAATTTCAAAATTCCTCCTTCCTTATAAATAACCCCACCGTCGACCACTCTACCAAAACCTCACTTTTTCAAATCTTCCAATTTCAAAAATTTAATCTTCCTCCTCATTCCATTTCAACCGAAACCAAGAAGATCCATCATCAACATGGTTTACATCACACTCGTGCTCATCGCCTTAACACTCATTGCACTTGTGTTCCCTATGATGAAGTTCACATGGAGACATTTACTTTGTGTTGTTAATCTACATCGATCATATACCCAATCCTTGTATCATCCTTAGTATTGAAATGCAATATTATTGATAATCTAGTTTATCTAGGTTATTTTTATCATAATGTGTTTGTTACTTATTTTGATTTATATGTTTCATTTTTCGTGATACATTAGAAGTCATGTATGCATGCTAAAAGAAAATGTAGGATAAAACATATTTCGTGGTATAAAACCGAAACCTATGTTTTTATCAAACTTTCGCTACTACTGCATCCACGGATCCCGAAGATATACTAGCCGGATCCCTTTGTAAAGAACCGATCCGTCCCATCGAAAAAAGCCATGAAAGATTAAAACCACTTTCTAAAAGAAGTATTCCACTGAACGCCAAAACCATAGTGAGTTAAGTGTCATTGTTGTTAAAACCAAGGTTAATAAAAATCTAATAAAACGTTAGATAATCATAGGTTGATCACAAACATCATTTTCTATTAACTCATCTTTTCCTATAGGTGTCACTATGACGCATGAATATGAGTTTGATTTTCACTCACTAGCGCTACACTTCTCAACATCTCCTCAACCCAACACACCGCAATCATGTCCGTTCATAATCTTGAAACCACACTTCCACTTAAGGACGTGATTGAGACACCTCTCTACAATTCAAGAAGGTATCAATACCTCCTTCCGAGCCATAGGACTAGAATCTTCTTGAAATCAACGAGAAGATATGTCCAAGGTTCATAATGGAATTTGTGGAAAACTAAGGGGGGTTGAATAGTTTTGCCGATTTTACGTTAGTTTCAAAACTTTTAGATTCATGATATGTGAGATCTTGTGGATGTGAGAAAGTATAGATCTACCATAAAGTAAGTAAATAAAGTAAAAAGAAAAGACACAACCGATGTATAGTGGTTCGGCCACAAGGACACCTTCCGCTTCTACTCCACTCCCCGAGTCACCTACTCGAGAGTTCAAGCACTATGTCAACAAACCTTCACTCATGAGAAGCCTTCAACGTTGCTTACACTTTTTCCAGATAAAGCTAGATACCAGTCTCAACACGGTGGACCAAACAAACACGACTATTACACAACAAATATGTGAAATATCAAATACAAGATCTTTGCACGTAAATCTTGAGAGACAAATCAATCAAGGACCCTTGCTTGATGACTTGTAGAATGCTCGTAATCTCGCCTTAGAAGGACCTATATGAGGATCACAATAGAAAGAAAGAAGAACAACTCTCTAGATCAAGTGATCTATATGTTGAGAGAATGAGTGTATGAGAGATTTAGTGTAAGACGGGTGAGTAAGAATGAAGAAATGGCTCTATTTATGGCAAATTCCTTCATCGTTCCCACGGATCCCTTCCAAGGGATCCGCTCAGTGTAATCCTCGGGATCCGTGGAACGCTCCTCTGCCCATGGGTTTTTGGTTATGGGTCATGGTGGTCCATGGGTTATCTTTAGATTCAATGTATCTAAGTATACATTGTATCAAGTCTTGGGTATGGTTTAAGATCCATGGGTTATGGTCCATGGGTTATGATTTTACCCATCCTAATAAACTATTACAACAAATGCTTGATTACTACATTTTGTATTTAAATGGCTATATGTAAATGCTTTACAAAACTAACATGTATCCTTTATAATTATACTTAAGATAACATTATATTTGTTATCAACAAAACACAAAGAGATTGCAAAATATGAATAAACGGTTTTACGGTTTATTTGTATTAACAATCTCCCTTTTGTGATGACAAACATAATGTTATGATGAGTAAAACTTAAGAATAGATGTAAATTGTGAAAGCCCCTAAGTTTTACTTCTTCTCCCTTTTGTCGAAACAAAAGTTAACCCTGGAAGAAATAAACATAAAAGGTGGAAAAATAGTCCACGATCACTAACTCCCCTTGACGGTAGCTCCCCTTTGTTGGGTGTCAAGAGAAGAAAAATGGAAATCCTACAAAAGAAAGGTTAGTAACATGCTTAAATAATCTGTGATTGTCGAGAATCAAGATTGGGAGCCAAGGTATTTAAACAAGGCCTTGTAATAAAACAACAAATTGTAGTGGTATTTATGCCACCCATACATAAAAATAAGAACAAGACTTGTTCTTGAAAATGACTCAAATGAGAAAGTAAAATAGTAGTAATGATTCATCCATGCTTGCATAAGGTTTATGGATGGAGGTTTTGATGAGTGATAGTATTGATGCGATCAAGTATGAGGTTGAGTATGAATCGCATTTCTTCCCTAACTTCATTGCGATTTCCCAGTGGATTGGCAATGTTCACAATGTGTGATGGTGATGAGTGGAAGTTTCCCGGTTGTTTGATTTGAGTTACGGAAGATGTGGTGGAAAAATAGGAAAATATGGATCAACATCCGAAATATTTGTAAGTGGTGGAAAAGAACCTAGATGTTCTTGTAATGTGATGGGAGCTAATGGTGGTGATGTTTCAAGATTTTGAAAGATATTATTGGAGATGTGGTGGAAAAGACTATTTTTTGTTTAGATTGTTTAGATCTTGTCGAGTCTTAAGGAGTTCCAAAAGAGTGACTTTTGTGGTGATGAGGTTGGTGTACTTGTCGAGATGAGGAGATATATGGAAGCATCTTGTGGTGAGTTATTTGTTGAGGATGAACCATTTGAGGTTGTTTTTGCTAGCAACAAGATCGGATACTAACTGCGCGGATATCCTAGAGTTTGATCGCGGTATTTTGGATGGTGGAAGTACAAAGATATCATGATTGTTTGTACTAGATGATTCTCCTAAAGGGTTTTGAATGACATGGTGTATTGTGTATGTGAGGATGAGATGGATTATGCAAGCATTTTGGGAATTCTATATATAGAAAATAAAGCATTGTAATGAATGCTTGAACCAAAATGTGGATTAAAATCTAATGATTAGATATGAATTCAAGGCATGTGATCATGAGAACACAAGCATTAAAGAGCATACTCCCAAAATGAAACAAATGTGGATTTTTCATCCAAAATGAAAAGAATAGAAGTTAAAACACTCAGGTTCACGGATCCCACGTATCCTTCCCTTGAGGGATCCGGCCCAAGATGAATAATGGGATCCGAGGTCCGTGATTCAAAGACAAAATTTTCTTTTTGAAACATTTTTGCCTATTGTGCCTATATGCAAACTATTTGAAGTTGCGGTTTTCTCGATTTCAAAAAGAAAAGGAAAATAACTAGAGAGAAAAATAAACCTATTAAGTCGTAATATTGTGTTATCAATGCTCTAATTCATTTTTGCTTAAATGAATGTACCAGTAATATATTAGTTATGTGTTCCCTTTAGCATTCAAAAGACACAGATGCAATGAAAACGGGTTTTACTTTGTATTAATAATGAAAAAAATGATTTGTCCTAGACGTGAGAAATTGCTTTAGTGAAATTGATACTGGAAGGTATCATTTTTTTCGAAAACATTTTGAAAAGAGATTTTCTTTAAAAAATGTATGTAGTTATATGAAAAAAAATAAAATTAAAAGTAAGACTTATCTTGGGTTTTGAAAATTCTCGATTGTTTGTGAGTTGTGCGTGAAATAGAAATCCTAGACTCAAAGAAGAAGGCTAGTGTTTACATACCTTGTAGAGTCAAATAAGTTACGACGTTTGTTCCATTAGACCAAGACCAAGACGAAGTAGTTGAATTGTTCCCGCCTAACGGTTCAGTAGAACGCCGGCTATGTTGTTCGGATGCTACCTTCTCAATAGAGATGTTCCTTTGAACATTGTCTCTTAAGTGATGTCGAATCTCTATATGCTTTGTGTAGAATGCAATACCGGATTCTTGCTTAGGTCGATGGCACTTTGTTGTCACATAGGATGACTATGTCGCTTAGATGGATGTCGACGATCAACGCTTGTTTCATCCATAGTGCTTGTTGGCATGCTTCCGGCGGAGACGCATCGCCTGTTGTCGATATAGCTGCCGCTTGTTTCAGAAAACCAAGCGTTAAACAACATCCCATGAAAGTACATACCCCACTTGTACTTTTTCTATCAACGTAATCACCGCATGGTCGTAATCGCATATACAATTGTTTCTACTCCTGGGATACCATAATCCTAATTGTGTTGTACCTTAATATATCTAAATATCCTTTACGGCTTCTAGGTGTGATGTTTTAGGTCTTCTTGAAACCTAGCATAAGCAAACACTAAACATGATATCCGCCTACTTCCAGTGAGGTAGAGAAGACTACCTATCATGCCACGATATTTAGTATTATCTACGGATTCATCTTTTGTAGTTTGGTGTCGGATGACATTGGAGTCCTAATAGGTTTTGACTTCTAGACCGAATTTCTTTAACATCTCCTTGATGTATTTAGATTGATTGAAAAGAAGATCTTCTACTTGTTTTATTTGTAGACCAAGAAAGAAACTAAGTTCTCCCATCATACTCATCTCGAACTCGCATGCATGATTTTAGAGAAATCATCACATGTCTTGACAAGTGGATCCGAATATAATATCATCTACATATATTTGTACTATGATTATGTGACTCTTTTCTTAGTAAAGTGTGTTGTCAACTAACCCCATGGTGTAGTTGTGTTTAACTAGAAATGACTTGAGTTCATCATACCAAGTTGGAGCTTGTTTAAGACCGTAGGGCTTTCTTTAATTTATAGACATGTTTGGGTTTTTCAAAATCAATGAAGCCCTGAGGTTGTACTTCTTCATTTATGACACATTTAGAAAAGCTTTTGACATCCATTTGATAAAGCTTTAGATCATTAGCATGTTATTAGAAGTATTCTTATAGACTCTAATCTAGTATGGGGCGAGGTCTCATCAAAGTCTATTCCTTCTTGTTGGTTATACCCTTGAGCAACGAGTCTAGCCTTGTTCCTAGACACGACGCTTGCATCTAATTTGTTTTTATGAACCCATTTGGTTCCTATTATGGTTTGATTAAAGCGAGGACGTGTCCAAACATCATTAGAAACAAATTGATTTAGTTCTTCTTGCATAGCCATTACCCAACTCTCATGTTTTATGGCTTGTGTATTCTTAGGTTCTAGGTTGAAACAAAACAAGTTATATTGGTTTTGAACTTGAGGCCTTAATGTTCGCTCGCTTAGTTTTCCTATGACTTTATCTACTGTGATCTTTGGATTCTTTAATGTTTATTATTTCATCACTTAGAGGTTCTTCTTCTTCACTAATCTTTTCTTTATTACTATAGCTTCACTTTCTATAATCTCGTCATCTATAAGAGGTGGAGAGGGTTTGGTGGACTTTCATCAAATTTTATATTTAATGACTCTTCTACCTTCATTGTTTCTTTGTTTAATATGACGAAGCTATTTGGCAGTAACCTAAAAGATTCCTTCGGTTGATTTAGGATCAAATTTTGTAAGGTAATTAGTGTTAAGAATAAAACATTTACTACCAAAGACTCTAAAGTGATTTAACGTAGGCTTTTTGCCTCAAGTAACTCATATGGAGTTTTTCCTAAGATTGGTCTAATTAAGACTCGATTGAGTATGTACGCTGAAGTATCAACGCCATTACACCAAAACTTTGAGGTATGGATTGTTCATTAAGCATGGTTCTACTCATTTCTTGTAAGGTTCTATTCTTTCTTTCTACTACCCCATTCGATTGTGGAGTGCGAGCCGGAAGTTTTAGTAATACCATTAGCGCCACAAAAGGTCTCGAATGCACTTCATTATCGAATTCCTACCATGATCCGGTCCTAATAGACACTATGGGACTTCCTAGTTGTCTTTGGATCTTTTGCTTAATATTTCAAAATAGTTAAAGGTTTCGCTTTGTTCTTTAATAATTTTGTCCAAGTATACCTAGAGTAGTCATCCACTATGACCAAAGTATAGTTGTTTCCATAACTTTGGATAGCGGATGGACCAAATAAATCCATATGTAATAATTCTAGACACCTAGTTGTGACACCATGTTTTTAGCTTTATGACTCGAATGAGCTTGTACAAGCACAAAATGATGTTCATATTTTAACTTAGGTAGGTCTCACTAGATCTTTGGATGATAGCGATCAGAAGTCGTGATGTTGGCGTGACCCAATCTTCGATGCCATAAGGTCAAGTATCATCCATAGAGGTAAGACATAGTTTGTACTTAGGTTCATTACCGATTTTAATGACATAGACCCATGTTTCCTAATTCCTTTCCTATGGTAATGCGATTTTTAGTATCTTATCATCGGTTTGTAAAAGTACATTGCACTTTTATCACATATTTGGCCTATACTTAAGAGGTTAAAGGTTTTTTCGTATGACACACATCGTTAATGGTTAGAGATTTGTTAGAAATCGCATTTACCGATGATTCTACTTTTTCTATTTCCAAACACCACACCTCCATGAAGGATTCATATGGAGAGAATAGATCCCTATTCCCATTGCCTCTGCATCCGCTATCCTTGACCCATCATCATCTAGATCGACCAACACACCTCACCATGAGACAAATTCTTCATCCTCCTCGTCATTCCCTATGCCGCTACGAACGCTTTTGATCATCTCGTTTGGGACACTTACTAATAAAGTGGTTCGTCCCCACATTTAAAGCAAGTACGATCATCCTTTGTCTTTTCGCCTCTTTGCTTTTCCGAAGCCTTTCCTATCGTCATATGGTTGTTTGACGATTTTCCTTTCTTCTAAAGAAATTTTAAAGTCCCTCACCGCCATCGCATTTTCTGTCGTCACTACTCGAAGAGTTCTCTCATCGCCGTAGCCTTTTGGCTTTAAGCTTATGAGATTTGTGTTTTCTTTCACCTTCGAGACTTCGTGTTGCCTATGAGTTCATCGAGGGTGAGAATTGTCAAATCTTTTGACTCTTCGATCTACCTTGGATCTCCACGATGGAAGTGCCCTTAGATATCTCCTAACATGATTACGCTAGAAAAAGATTCATCAAGTGCTTGTAAAGATGTAATAATAGTATTAAAGTTAGCAAATGAATGATCTATAGTTTCCTCATCCGATATTAAAATTGTTCATATTGTTGAACAAATAAATCAATTTTATTATTTTAACTTGTTGGTTGCCTTGATGAGTTACAACTAAAGAATTCCAAATTTCTTTAGAGGTTTTAAGCATAGAAATTCTTTCAATTCCTTTTCGTAAAGCATTATATAAGACCATTTTTGCTTCACTATTTTAGAAAGCTTTTTCTTCATTTCATCGCTTAGTTTATCATGAGGTATGTGAACTAAATTTCCTTTATCATCATTTGAGGTAGCCTCAAAACCACCTTCAACAATAATGTACCAAAGATCAATATCTTTAGACTTCACATATGTTTCAATCTATTTTCCAATAAATAAAACCATTAGTTTCAAGTAGTGGTGGTCGCTGCATGGATTGCCCTTCTTTATAATTTTCGTAACCCATAGTGATCGAAAAGTTTTAAAATACAATTTTATTTTAAAACTTTTATAAACTTAGCTCTTGATGCCAATTGTGGAAAACTAGAAGGGGGGTTGAATAGTTTTATTTTACGTTAGTTTCAAAACTTTAGATTCATGATATGAGATCTGTGGATGTGGAGAAAGTATAGATCTAATGATAAAGTAAGTAAATAAAGTAAAGCGAAGGAAAGAAAGACACAACCGATAGTGTTCGGCTACAAGGACACCTTCCTTGCCCTACTCCACTCCCGAGTCACCTACTCGAGAGTTCAAGCACTATGTCAACAAACTCCTTCACTTGGCGAGAAGCCTTTCAACGTTGTTTACACTTTTTCCGTGACAGCTAGATACCGAGTCCGAACTGGTGGACCAAACCAACATGACTATTACACAACAAATATGAAATATCAAATACAAGATCTTTACAATCTTATGAGAGAAAAATCAATCAAGGACCCCTTGCTTGGATGACTTAGAATGCTCATGATCTCGCCTAGAAGGACCCA
This sequence comes from Chrysanthemum lavandulifolium, assembly GCA_022545495.1. Lineage (NCBI taxonomy): Eukaryota > Viridiplantae > Streptophyta > Magnoliopsida > Asterales > Asteraceae > Chrysanthemum > Chrysanthemum lavandulifolium. The sequence goes on from CM040245.1 coordinate 204,897,210, forward strand.
TATGAGGATCACAATAGAAGAAAGAAGAACAACTCTCTAGATCAAGTGATCTATATGTTAGAAGAGAATGAGAGTGTATGAGAGATTTAGTAAGAAGAGGGTGAGTAAGAATGAAGAAATGGCTTCTATTTATAGGCAAATTCCTTCATCTGCTCCCACGGATCCCTTCCAAGCGGATCCGTCTAGTGTAATCCGGGATCCGTGGAACGCCTCCTTGCCCATGGGTTTTTGGTTATGGGTCATGGGTTGGTCCATGGGTTATCTTTAGATTCAATGTATCTAAGTATACATTGTATCAAGTCTCTGGTATGGTTTAAGATCCATTATGGTCCATGGGTTATGATTTTTACCCATCCTAATAAACTATTACAACAAATGCTTGATTACTACATTTTGTATTTAAATGGCTATATGTAAATGCTTTACAAAACTAACATGTATCCTTTATAATTATACTTAAGATAACATTATATTTGTTATCAACAAAACACAGATCGTAAATATTAATAAACGTTTTACGGTTTATTTGTATTAACATAATTTTTCGTAAGTCGAACTTGTAACGAGGATCGCTTCATCTCTTTGGTTTTATATCAAAACCAAAAGTTCACTCTAACCCTTGGGCATTTGCTCACATCCTCCTGATTCCAAATCATGGACAATGTGCCTTCACCAAGATTGGTCTTGATTCTCTTCAACTTTCGTGAAGAAAATAGTCCATATTGTTCACATACCCTCTCCGAAGATTTAAATCGCATAATATGCAAACCTCGACCATATTATTCGATCCAAACATTATCTTTACAAGGGATATCCGAGTAGTACAAGTCTCTTGCACTCATCCTACGTGAAAATGTTTGGAGTCTTAGGGAAATCGAGAAATTCTTCCCATTGTTGTGCTCACATGTTAAATTGAACTTAGGCGCACACCGGTTCAATTATATAACGTTGTCACTTAGTGACACCGTATTGAAGATTAAAAGTCGCATGGACCCATGGACGCATGCACTAAACCTTCTTAGCCACTCAAGTTTCTCTCAATGTAAGCTTGTTTCATTCTCACAGGAACCTACATAAACTATTGGCTTTCAGATCGCCGGTATTAAGAAGGAGACCCTCCCCAGTCTCGCTCAGAAACCAAAACGCACTATTGAGTCTAGAGCCACGAGATTCATCAAAAGATCTCTAGGAACACTTGACATTTAATCACTTGTTGATCAACAAGGTTCCCGTGATTCAAATGGTTCATCGAGTCCTTCATGCATCTTAGCAACTGTCGAGAATATTTATGAGAGTTCACATCTCAGATCCTCGCGATTGAATGGAAACTCCCGCTGTGGTCAACATCAAAAGCCCGACAAGAAGTCGTTTTAACTCCCCGGATTACGCGGAGTGTGTCTCAAACGGTCTCACAGGATGCTTCGGCGTACTTTCAACTATCATCGAATCAGATGTACTTCGCACATCGCGTTATCTCACTGGGACTCCGCTCAGAACGGCCTTTGTAAGAATTAGAGTTGTGTTTTCACACTATGTCATAACACTCGAAGTTCAAACTCAGGCGCCGAAACCGCTTATTTCTAACCGCTTGCTGTTCTTCTTATGGAAGCTCGAGCGAATGATCGCGGTTGATTCTTCTCATGCTCACGCCAACATCATCACTAATGAAAGTTCTATTCAATGCAACACAACAATGTAATGATTCTTCATCAATCAAAGAATCTACAAAGCAAGACTTACGTAACTTCATAAGTATTGATTTCCAACGCCAAAAGCGTGAGCATGTTGAAGAACACGAGACACCGGAGTAGCCAAGGCACTGAAGTGCATCGATGCGCAACAACATACTATCACTTTCACCACAAAGAACAAATGATCAAAGAACAAAGTTAAAGATGATTTAAGCTTAACCGCTCAAAGATAACTATCTCTACACCTGGGAGATTGTTTGAATCAAGGCATTCCTATCACAAGAAAGAAGAATGCCGAAGATTGCCACTACTATTACATCAACGCCTTTCACCGCTTACATTCATATATACTTGAGGGAGATTGTTGGAATCACTCCAAACAAGATTTCAAGTATTTATATTTCATATGTAGGTAGCTTTGTTATGCCTTTATGTTTGTTTAAGGTCAAGCTTATGAAGGCCCAGCTTGATCCAAGCCCAATAAGGAATAGGGAGGAGTGCTGTTCAGCTCCTTGCCTATAAATACATTGTAATAACCTTCATTCAAGGTTGGTTGTTCGTTATTCTTCACTCACCTTTGCATAACCGGTCATACTATTACGTGTGTGTGTGTTTAGCTTGTTCATCCTTCATCTCTTTCTCTATAAGCTTGTGTTGTAAAACCAGCACCCAATGTATGGTCGCGGTCCAAGGGACATATATGTTTAGATGTGGTTAGATTCCTGAAGAAACAATAATTTCTAATATTGATTGGTGACTACATTCATCAACGCTTTAAATACAAGAAATGCTTGATAAAAACCGCCCAAGACTTTGGTCCATTTCTTTTCCTCATTGTAAGTTTCTAAATTAGTTTAAAGTGTTTCATTTTTGTCCATTTTTTTCATTCTTTTGTATTTACATATTTTTTGTTGTTATCATCTATTGTATTTAGATTCAACCAAGTTCGAGAAGTTCCCTATTGTTTAAACACGTCCCGCTATCAGAGACTGGACGTCAACCTTAATGAGACAAAGACTGGATCTCGAACTAAAACAACGTGTAGTGGGTCATAGAACTCAATAAGGAATGGACTGAAGCCGAGTGTCAAGAGATCAAGGCTTTATCGGTGGTTCTTTGAAAATTTCTCGAGAAAGAGGTTTTGTTTTTGTTTTATCTTTTACATTTTTTGTTTTTAATCACATGTGATTCAATGTTAATCACATGTGATTTTTCATGTGATTCATTTAGAATCACATGTGATTCATTTAGAATCACATGTGATTAGTTATTGAATTTTCATATGATTCATTTAGAATCACATGTGATTCATTTAGAATCACATGTGATTAGTTATTGATTACAATACTACTTGTGAATAAATACATGATTTGTTTAAAAAAGTTGAAGAAAAGCTTTCTATAATATGTGCGGAAAGAAATGTACTTGAAAATTATTTGAGGAAAGCTTCTTTAGATTATTCTGCTGATGGAAAGTTCGTTGAACTACGTGAGAAGTATGTTGAAATTTTTAAGAAACCAATTTCATTCAGCGATGATGACTACGATGGAAGTTCAGATGGTCATGGAAATGACGATGATGATGAAGATGGTAACAATGGAACTGGTGACAAGGAAGTAAATGATAAAGATCCATCTAATATTAGTAAGGTGAGTTTAGAAGATTTTCAGAATGAGCCATCTGGTACGGATGAAGATCCCGAGAAGCGAGCAGATGAAAATGAAAAAGATTCAGTTGATCCAACTGAAAATGAAGCTATTGTTGGAGAGGCGATTGACGGTATAGTTGATGAAAATGAAGATGATCTGTAGAGGATGTGATCACAAGTACACCGAGACTTATACGCAATGGCTAGAAAAAATATTGATCTTGTGGAGAGGTGATTGACCGATAGTCGATGAGTACCTATATGTAATATTCTAACATAATACTCCTTCTTTTGATTTTTCTTTTAATCAAGTCTTTGATTCGATCTGTGCCGAGCTTGATTTAGAGATGCGCCGAGAATGGAAGTCGTGAATGATGGTCCGTACTCCCAAGAATTTCTACTCGTGTTTCACCAGAAGTCCCAAACTGAAAACGAATGGTGAAACCGCCCCTGCACTCTTATCACCATATATGAACAAAAAGACAAAGTTATAGAATTCACCAGGGCGTAGTTTATGCTTGGAACCAAATTTTGTTTGCAATGCGGATTAAACGATGCAAGTTCAGAATCATTACGTAATATTTTTTATAAATCATTGTTTTATAAATCACATGTGATCAATGAGGATCACATGTGATTATTTTGTCATATATATGTTTATATAAGTCAATCCTTTTTGTCTATTATATATTTTTTCTTTTCGTACAAAGGAAAATGTTTTTGAAACACGGTCCAGAAAAAGTATGTTCAATTGTGAATATGGAAACATTAGCACTGGACCATTGATGCTAATGAAGATTGTTGGGCTACCATTCTTAACTATAAGAGAGATTCAAAGAGGTTCATTCTCCATCGAGGCATTTTTTCCCGATCGATTGTATTGTAAGTGTCCTAAATTTTTAAATTTACTATGCAAGTATATATTTTGATGATATATTTAATTATGTTATTTTGATACGTAAGCGCTTATGTTTGATGGAACTTAACTACTTTTATAAAAAATGGGAAAGTTTTCACCGTTACTCAGCTTGAAGATAATGGGTGGCTTATTCTGAAGGAACTGACTTGGTACAATTCATTTTTTATTTAGAATTATTTACTTACGTTATTGCATTTTTATAATGTCATTTTGTTTTGTTAAAACATGTCTTTTTCCAATTTTGCTTTCGCCATTTTATGTAGTCGTCAAGATTACAAAACAACATCAATGACAATCCCGGATAACTCATGTTGAAGTTACTAAAAGTATGGAAAACATGTGAACTTCTTGTAAGTATTATCAGATGTTTTCATGCTTTGATCACATGTGATTTATTAACAAATCACATGATTTACCAACCGATATGTTCCTTAATTACATTTGATTAATTTATCTTTATTTTTTGTAGAAAGTTGTTTGCACATCATTTGAAGTTGTATAATCACAAAGACATGCTATGATTTGTAAATCAAGCCAACAATCCCAAGATTGAAATGGAGGACCAAGGCTAATTTCCGAGATTGCGGGTTTTACTATGCTCATATGGAATTGTTCATGGGTGGGCTGTTAGTAAATGGGATTGTGGGCTTGATTCTCGACACGATTTGACATGCTAAGGCATTTGAGATTCAAATATGCAACAAAGATATTGTTCGCAGCTCAATGCGCATGCAGAGAAGATGATTGAATTAGCTAATTAGTTTAATAAAATTGATGGTCATGTAAAGATGTCCATGATTGTTGAAGCATCTAAGAATAGAACAACGGAATGTAGCTAAGTATGCAAGGAGAATGGCATATTGTTATGTTCAGAATGGTTGATCGCTTGTCCATGTTTGAAAAAAACTTATTTTGTTTTGGGATATTTCAATCTATTATTGTATGGTAGATCATATGGTAAACAGAAAAACATTTTATGGTAGTCTAGTTTGTGTTGATGGTAGAAATGTTTATGCTACAATTTATGGTAGAACAAATTTAGGTAGTCAGTATTTTTTTTGAGCAATATTTACTTCTATTATATTATTTCATTGTCATCACATGATTCAAAATAAATCACATGATTCAACATGAATCACATGTGATTCAACATGAATCATGTGATTCAACAATCACATGTGATTCAACAAGAATCACATGTGATTCAATAAAATCACATGTGATTATGTTTCACACATAATCACCGTGATAGTTGTTCACGTAATAAATTTTCGTAATAAATTTCAAGTAAACAAAATCCCGAACACACCAAGTTCGTGTAAATTTTCAAGTAAACAAAATCCTGAACACACTTTCTTTACCAAAAGTTCAAAAAAGTATGAAAATCAAAATTAAAACAAAAATAAGAAATTCAAGAATCGCTTTGTCGCCAGCGGCAGCAAATTTCGCTAGTTTTTCATTATACTCTGATTCAATGGACATGTTGTCTTGGTGTGATTGTTAGTCTCTCTCCACAACATCCACATTTCTTTTTCGCTTAGATCTTCTTCAAGTGCCATTTCTCTTCCACTTTTCTACGCAGCTTCTTTAGACCAACCTTTGTTCAAGCTTTGGTCGATTTTAGCACAGCTTTATTAGGTTTTTCAACCGCATACATCCTCAATCACATCTCCGCTTTGCGTGAAGGAGGTTTGGGCACTTTGTTAATATAAATAAGTCAGAAAACGCTTATTTATATTTTACGATCTTCTAATGTTTTGTCGATAACAAACGAAAATTATATTAACGAAACAATTAAAATACGTAAATGGTTTGAACTAATAGTTTCAACATATTCATTTCCACATAAAACACTAAAACAAGTATAAGTGATTTTATGATTTAGTAATACATATGTACAACAACTAGTGTTTTCATATTTGGAAAAAATATACACAACTAGTATGTAGTATCTGGGTAATATAAATGGGTAGAAACTTAAGTATCACAACCCATTGGCAAATACATTGAATGTAGTTGGGTACAACCTAAAGCCCATAACCCATGGATCTTGACCATAACCCATTGCATGACATCATGCTTATATCATACATGGATAATATCCATAACCCATGGATCAACCCATACTCTGACTAAGTGCATTGACTCAAAGATACATTGTATCTAGCCAAAGATCCATGGTTCAACCCATGACCCATGACCCATAGCCAAACATACGGGCAAAGAGAGCGACTACTTGATCCCTAGTGTGCTAGCTTGATCCCTTGTGGTGGACTGCGATCCGAGGAATAGTAGGATTTTCCTCTATAAATAGTGAGCCATTTCTCACTATTTCTAACCCTTTCTAACATACTTTCTCCTCGAGTTAAAAACTCACTAACCTCAGATCCAAGAGATCTATGCTTGTAGTTTTATTTTGTGTGATCTTTTAGGTTCTTAAAGGTAAGATCACCACCTTTGAAGTCGAGCAAGCTCAAGTCCATGAGTTACCAAGCTTCCTCATCATCAAGGCCATCAAGTCTTCGTTGATGATTCCTTTCTTTCTTCAAAGTGTAGTGTTGAAGACATTAGTGAAAGATGTCTCAAGTGTCAAGACGAAGATATTAGAAGGGTATCTATCGCTATAGGATAAGCACTTATGGTAGTGCTAGAAGTCAAGACAGAAGCATTAGTGAAAAGTGCTTAGGTGAAGACACAAGACATTAGAAAGGTGTCTTGTAGATCTAGTCAAAGGCATTTGTGAAAGGTGCCTTAGGTGTACATTCGATATGGTGTGTTTCGATATACAAGATAGACTAGTACTAGATCCGGATAGTGATATCCTTGATGATGTTGTAAAGGAGTGATCTCCTTCGGGATTAGTCGTTAGTAGGTGGTAGTAGTTCCTCCATTGCAATGGAACCAGGTGCTTAGCCTAGTACCCAAAGGGTAGGCGACGCGTAAGGTGTAGTTCACCTTGGAGTGAAAGAACCAGGTACTTAGCCTAGCACCTTATAAAGGGTAGCGACGCCATGGGCGTGTAGTTCACCTGAAAGAACCAGGTACTTAGCCTAGTACCTTATAAAGGGTAGGCGACGTTGTGTAGGTGGTTCACCTTGGAGTGAAAGAACTAGGTACTTAGCCTAGTACCTTATAAAGGGTAGGCGACGTTTGTAGGTGTGGTTCACCTTGAGTGAAAGAACCTGGTTAGCCTAGCACCTAAAAGGGTAGGCAATGTTGCTAAGGCCCAAGGAGATTGGTGTAGTGATTACGAACTCTCGAGTAGGTGACTCGGGAGTGGAGTAGGGCAAGGAAGGTCCTTGTAGCCAACCACTATAAATACTCGTTGTGGTTTTGTGCTTTACTCATCGCTTCATTACTTACCTCTATATGCTTGTTTATCAACATCCAACACACACATCCAAATAAGATTGACATAATTCATCTAAATAGATTAGAAGGAAGTTTTAATTGGTAAACTATTAAACCCCCTTCTAGTTTCCCACAATTGGCATCGAGCTTCTACCAAGTTTCTTGAAGTATATTGTACTTTAAAACTTGATACGATCCATGGTTAATTGAAAACTACAAGAAGGTTTTTATAAAAACAAACACCATGTCTTTTAAAACTATATGTTTGATTTGATAATATGATTTTTATTTACTTTTCATTTAATTGCAAGAATCTTCTTTGTCATTAGTCAAAGCTCATACCCACCAAGATTTAGGAGTCGCTGGTAACAAGAATACCTTCAAGAAGGTATCTTTAAAAGGAGCGGAATCGTAAGTGACATTTGTCTGTGTCATTTGTAAAGACATTCTAAGTGCGCTTAGAGGTATGATTTTCTTTTACTTTGCTTGATAATTAAGTATACTTTTAGGTATTTATATGATTATCTTTGTGCAATTACATGTTTTACATGAAGCTTCATTAGAAGCCTTTTCTCACATAACGTGTTATATTTATCGCTATAGTCGTGGTATATAAAACTTATGTTCTATTTCTTTAATCCTATAATAAACAAAACACTAATTTCAAAATTCCTCCTTCCTTATAAATAACCCCACCGTCGACCACTCTACCAAAACCTCACTTTTTCAAATCTTCCAATTTCAAAAATTTAATCTTCCTCCTCATTCCATTTCAACCGAAACCAAGAAGATCCATCATCAACATGGTTTACATCACACTCGTGCTCATCGCCTTAACACTCATTGCACTTGTGTTCCCTATGATGAAGTTCACATGGAGACATTTACTTTGTGTTGTTAATCTACATCGATCATATACCCAATCCTTGTATCATCCTTAGTATTGAAATGCAATATTATTGATAATCTAGTTTATCTAGGTTATTTTTATCATAATGTGTTTGTTACTTATTTTGATTTATATGTTTCATTTTTCGTGATACATTAGAAGTCATGTATGCATGCTAAAAGAAAATGTAGGATAAAACATATTTCGTGGTATAAAACCGAAACCTATGTTTTTATCAAACTTTCGCTACTACTGCATCCACGGATCCCGAAGATATACTAGCCGGATCCCTTTGTAAAGAACCGATCCGTCCCATCGAAAAAAGCCATGAAAGATTAAAACCACTTTCTAAAAGAAGTATTCCACTGAACGCCAAAACCATAGTGAGTTAAGTGTCATTGTTGTTAAAACCAAGGTTAATAAAAATCTAATAAAACGTTAGATAATCATAGGTTGATCACAAACATCATTTTCTATTAACTCATCTTTTCCTATAGGTGTCACTATGACGCATGAATATGAGTTTGATTTTCACTCACTAGCGCTACACTTCTCAACATCTCCTCAACCCAACACACCGCAATCATGTCCGTTCATAATCTTGAAACCACACTTCCACTTAAGGACGTGATTGAGACACCTCTCTACAATTCAAGAAGGTATCAATACCTCCTTCCGAGCCATAGGACTAGAATCTTCTTGAAATCAACGAGAAGATATGTCCAAGGTTCATAATGGAATTTGTGGAAAACTAAGGGGGGTTGAATAGTTTTGCCGATTTTACGTTAGTTTCAAAACTTTTAGATTCATGATATGTGAGATCTTGTGGATGTGAGAAAGTATAGATCTACCATAAAGTAAGTAAATAAAGTAAAAAGAAAAGACACAACCGATGTATAGTGGTTCGGCCACAAGGACACCTTCCGCTTCTACTCCACTCCCCGAGTCACCTACTCGAGAGTTCAAGCACTATGTCAACAAACCTTCACTCATGAGAAGCCTTCAACGTTGCTTACACTTTTTCCAGATAAAGCTAGATACCAGTCTCAACACGGTGGACCAAACAAACACGACTATTACACAACAAATATGTGAAATATCAAATACAAGATCTTTGCACGTAAATCTTGAGAGACAAATCAATCAAGGACCCTTGCTTGATGACTTGTAGAATGCTCGTAATCTCGCCTTAGAAGGACCTATATGAGGATCACAATAGAAAGAAAGAAGAACAACTCTCTAGATCAAGTGATCTATATGTTGAGAGAATGAGTGTATGAGAGATTTAGTGTAAGACGGGTGAGTAAGAATGAAGAAATGGCTCTATTTATGGCAAATTCCTTCATCGTTCCCACGGATCCCTTCCAAGGGATCCGCTCAGTGTAATCCTCGGGATCCGTGGAACGCTCCTCTGCCCATGGGTTTTTGGTTATGGGTCATGGTGGTCCATGGGTTATCTTTAGATTCAATGTATCTAAGTATACATTGTATCAAGTCTTGGGTATGGTTTAAGATCCATGGGTTATGGTCCATGGGTTATGATTTTACCCATCCTAATAAACTATTACAACAAATGCTTGATTACTACATTTTGTATTTAAATGGCTATATGTAAATGCTTTACAAAACTAACATGTATCCTTTATAATTATACTTAAGATAACATTATATTTGTTATCAACAAAACACAAAGAGATTGCAAAATATGAATAAACGGTTTTACGGTTTATTTGTATTAACAATCTCCCTTTTGTGATGACAAACATAATGTTATGATGAGTAAAACTTAAGAATAGATGTAAATTGTGAAAGCCCCTAAGTTTTACTTCTTCTCCCTTTTGTCGAAACAAAAGTTAACCCTGGAAGAAATAAACATAAAAGGTGGAAAAATAGTCCACGATCACTAACTCCCCTTGACGGTAGCTCCCCTTTGTTGGGTGTCAAGAGAAGAAAAATGGAAATCCTACAAAAGAAAGGTTAGTAACATGCTTAAATAATCTGTGATTGTCGAGAATCAAGATTGGGAGCCAAGGTATTTAAACAAGGCCTTGTAATAAAACAACAAATTGTAGTGGTATTTATGCCACCCATACATAAAAATAAGAACAAGACTTGTTCTTGAAAATGACTCAAATGAGAAAGTAAAATAGTAGTAATGATTCATCCATGCTTGCATAAGGTTTATGGATGGAGGTTTTGATGAGTGATAGTATTGATGCGATCAAGTATGAGGTTGAGTATGAATCGCATTTCTTCCCTAACTTCATTGCGATTTCCCAGTGGATTGGCAATGTTCACAATGTGTGATGGTGATGAGTGGAAGTTTCCCGGTTGTTTGATTTGAGTTACGGAAGATGTGGTGGAAAAATAGGAAAATATGGATCAACATCCGAAATATTTGTAAGTGGTGGAAAAGAACCTAGATGTTCTTGTAATGTGATGGGAGCTAATGGTGGTGATGTTTCAAGATTTTGAAAGATATTATTGGAGATGTGGTGGAAAAGACTATTTTTTGTTTAGATTGTTTAGATCTTGTCGAGTCTTAAGGAGTTCCAAAAGAGTGACTTTTGTGGTGATGAGGTTGGTGTACTTGTCGAGATGAGGAGATATATGGAAGCATCTTGTGGTGAGTTATTTGTTGAGGATGAACCATTTGAGGTTGTTTTTGCTAGCAACAAGATCGGATACTAACTGCGCGGATATCCTAGAGTTTGATCGCGGTATTTTGGATGGTGGAAGTACAAAGATATCATGATTGTTTGTACTAGATGATTCTCCTAAAGGGTTTTGAATGACATGGTGTATTGTGTATGTGAGGATGAGATGGATTATGCAAGCATTTTGGGAATTCTATATATAGAAAATAAAGCATTGTAATGAATGCTTGAACCAAAATGTGGATTAAAATCTAATGATTAGATATGAATTCAAGGCATGTGATCATGAGAACACAAGCATTAAAGAGCATACTCCCAAAATGAAACAAATGTGGATTTTTCATCCAAAATGAAAAGAATAGAAGTTAAAACACTCAGGTTCACGGATCCCACGTATCCTTCCCTTGAGGGATCCGGCCCAAGATGAATAATGGGATCCGAGGTCCGTGATTCAAAGACAAAATTTTCTTTTTGAAACATTTTTGCCTATTGTGCCTATATGCAAACTATTTGAAGTTGCGGTTTTCTCGATTTCAAAAAGAAAAGGAAAATAACTAGAGAGAAAAATAAACCTATTAAGTCGTAATATTGTGTTATCAATGCTCTAATTCATTTTTGCTTAAATGAATGTACCAGTAATATATTAGTTATGTGTTCCCTTTAGCATTCAAAAGACACAGATGCAATGAAAACGGGTTTTACTTTGTATTAATAATGAAAAAAATGATTTGTCCTAGACGTGAGAAATTGCTTTAGTGAAATTGATACTGGAAGGTATCATTTTTTTCGAAAACATTTTGAAAAGAGATTTTCTTTAAAAAATGTATGTAGTTATATGAAAAAAAATAAAATTAAAAGTAAGACTTATCTTGGGTTTTGAAAATTCTCGATTGTTTGTGAGTTGTGCGTGAAATAGAAATCCTAGACTCAAAGAAGAAGGCTAGTGTTTACATACCTTGTAGAGTCAAATAAGTTACGACGTTTGTTCCATTAGACCAAGACCAAGACGAAGTAGTTGAATTGTTCCCGCCTAACGGTTCAGTAGAACGCCGGCTATGTTGTTCGGATGCTACCTTCTCAATAGAGATGTTCCTTTGAACATTGTCTCTTAAGTGATGTCGAATCTCTATATGCTTTGTGTAGAATGCAATACCGGATTCTTGCTTAGGTCGATGGCACTTTGTTGTCACATAGGATGACTATGTCGCTTAGATGGATGTCGACGATCAACGCTTGTTTCATCCATAGTGCTTGTTGGCATGCTTCCGGCGGAGACGCATCGCCTGTTGTCGATATAGCTGCCGCTTGTTTCAGAAAACCAAGCGTTAAACAACATCCCATGAAAGTACATACCCCACTTGTACTTTTTCTATCAACGTAATCACCGCATGGTCGTAATCGCATATACAATTGTTTCTACTCCTGGGATACCATAATCCTAATTGTGTTGTACCTTAATATATCTAAATATCCTTTACGGCTTCTAGGTGTGATGTTTTAGGTCTTCTTGAAACCTAGCATAAGCAAACACTAAACATGATATCCGCCTACTTCCAGTGAGGTAGAGAAGACTACCTATCATGCCACGATATTTAGTATTATCTACGGATTCATCTTTTGTAGTTTGGTGTCGGATGACATTGGAGTCCTAATAGGTTTTGACTTCTAGACCGAATTTCTTTAACATCTCCTTGATGTATTTAGATTGATTGAAAAGAAGATCTTCTACTTGTTTTATTTGTAGACCAAGAAAGAAACTAAGTTCTCCCATCATACTCATCTCGAACTCGCATGCATGATTTTAGAGAAATCATCACATGTCTTGACAAGTGGATCCGAATATAATATCATCTACATATATTTGTACTATGATTATGTGACTCTTTTCTTAGTAAAGTGTGTTGTCAACTAACCCCATGGTGTAGTTGTGTTTAACTAGAAATGACTTGAGTTCATCATACCAAGTTGGAGCTTGTTTAAGACCGTAGGGCTTTCTTTAATTTATAGACATGTTTGGGTTTTTCAAAATCAATGAAGCCCTGAGGTTGTACTTCTTCATTTATGACACATTTAGAAAAGCTTTTGACATCCATTTGATAAAGCTTTAGATCATTAGCATGTTATTAGAAGTATTCTTATAGACTCTAATCTAGTATGGGGCGAGGTCTCATCAAAGTCTATTCCTTCTTGTTGGTTATACCCTTGAGCAACGAGTCTAGCCTTGTTCCTAGACACGACGCTTGCATCTAATTTGTTTTTATGAACCCATTTGGTTCCTATTATGGTTTGATTAAAGCGAGGACGTGTCCAAACATCATTAGAAACAAATTGATTTAGTTCTTCTTGCATAGCCATTACCCAACTCTCATGTTTTATGGCTTGTGTATTCTTAGGTTCTAGGTTGAAACAAAACAAGTTATATTGGTTTTGAACTTGAGGCCTTAATGTTCGCTCGCTTAGTTTTCCTATGACTTTATCTACTGTGATCTTTGGATTCTTTAATGTTTATTATTTCATCACTTAGAGGTTCTTCTTCTTCACTAATCTTTTCTTTATTACTATAGCTTCACTTTCTATAATCTCGTCATCTATAAGAGGTGGAGAGGGTTTGGTGGACTTTCATCAAATTTTATATTTAATGACTCTTCTACCTTCATTGTTTCTTTGTTTAATATGACGAAGCTATTTGGCAGTAACCTAAAAGATTCCTTCTAGCTTCTTATCATTATTTTAGAGTTTCCGAAATTTTTGATTTTTCTAATTGTTTTGCTATTTTTCTTGATTTTAATTAGTTTTTAGCACTTTTTAATTAGCATTTAATACAAAAATTCGGAAAAGCTTCAAAAAATAATTTTCAATTTTATTAAGTTAAGATAAATATAAAAAGTAAAAAAGTAATTTTCCATATTTTTCATAGTTTATTTGTTAATTTTAGTAATTTAATTAGTTTTTAATAGTTTAAAATTCATAAAAAATAGAAAATAATCGGAAAATATAAAAATAGTTTTGAAAATTCTAGTTTGATATTTTAGACTTTTTCATTTCATAATTTTATTTTTCTAGCTTTATTTCCTAATTTCTTGTATTTTAGGTAATTATTTAATAGTTAAAAATAGTTTTAAATTAATAATAATTAGAATAATAGTCATAAAATTAATTTTATTTTCTAATAATTTTCTTTTATCATTAGGTTTATAAAATATCATTTTCATATTTTTAGGGTTAATATTGTGTAAGTTTCACGCTTTTGTTTTACGCCACGTAGTTTTTAATTTAGTTTTATTAAAACAAAAGAACAAAACATTAGTTTAAAAATAGTGATAGCATTTATTTAATAGATTTTATCTTTTTAATCTTCTTTAATTTGCATTTAAGCCGTTGTAATTTGTTGGCTATTTACGTAGTTATAATCATAAATCAAATCTCAGATCCATTCAAATCTTCTCGATCACTAAACGTTTGACTATTCTCGCGGCTCGTTGGGACATAACGACTGGGAAACACTATACTATCCCGGCCTTCATTGCATTCGTGCTCGAGCGGTTTAAAATCATTTACGATCCGCCATTCAGTGAGTGGTTGCTTGAGTGATTGACTGTTTTGCCATTTCATAATTTTATTTTTCTAGCTTTATTTCCTAATTTTTTGTATTTTAGATAATTATTAAATAGTTAAAAATAGTTTTTAATTAATAATAATTAATTAAATAGTTATAAAAATAATTTTCTTTTTCTAAAAAGTTTTCTTATATCATTAGGATTGTAAAAATGTATTTTTCATATTTTTAGGATTTATATTGTATAAGTTTCACGTTTTTATTTGTACGTTTACGTAATTTTGTTTTAAAACGTAAGTTTTAGGTTTTAAACGTTCATCATTTTAAATATAGTGATAGCGTTTATTTAATAGATTTTATCTTTTAATTTCCTTTAATTTGCATTTAAGCCCACATAGTTTATGGGCTTTTTCCTTAGTTATAATCATCTTCAAATCTCTTTTCCGTTCAAATCTCCCGATCACTACGTTTGACTATTCTCTTACATTTCGTTGGGACTTAACGACTGGGAAACACTATACTCTCCCGATCTTCATTGCATTCGTGCTTATTTATTTAATTGATTTTATCTTTTAATCTTCTTTAATTTGCATTTAAGCCGTTGTAATTTGTTGGCTATTTACGTAGTTATAATCATAAATCAAATCTACTGTATCCATTCAAATCTTCTCGATCACTAAACGTTTGACTATTCTCGCACGGCTCGTTGGGACATAACGACTGGGAAACACTATACTATCACGGACTTCATTGCATTCGTGCACGAGCGGTTTTAAGTCGATTACGGATCCGCCATTCACAAGTGGCGGGGCTTGAGTGATTTAGCTTGATTGCTTGTGAATCAAATTTAAGCGCCATTCTGGGGAGCGATGCTAATAGTCTTACTTCAGCAGTTAGTGATTTGAATAATCACTCTTTGTTCATACCATCTATCTATATCTATATATATTTCTATAAAAATCCAAAACCCAAAACAAATTTAAAACGTATAAAACACAAAAATATTTTGCTTTTGTTTCTATATATGTATCAAATATAAAAATACAAAAAGATTAATCGTTTTCTTAAATAATAAACAACATAAAATCTTACCACGAAACCAAGGCAATTGCACTACCTAACTGGGGTGCGACCATAATAAGTTCCCGAACCAAAGATTTAAAACTTGCCTTTGTGTCCTTGTGATTGGTGTACCTTTTCAAAGAAGCCATTCATCTTGGATTATTGGTTAAGTTCAACATTGTTTTGCCTCGATCTTGTGTTAATTGATTTTGTTGTGATATCGACGTTTGAGAACGAGAAAACCCTAAAGATTCTTCTCACCCGATTTTTATAAAACATCTTCATAATTCTCATTCTCATCCGAAAGAATTTCATAATTCCTCTCCTTAACTCGAGATCCTTTAGAGTTAACTCTAGTGCATCTTGCGCACGTTCTTCTAGATCATTGAGTCCTTTTCGTGATCTAGCGAAATTCCTAGACGACGTTCTCGCAGACGTCTTGCCCAAATAGTCGAACCCGAGATTCGTACTATTTCAAACAACAAAATGATGTAGACGAACGTACTATGGCGGAAATGCTCCGAGCACCCACCGAGGGTTATGGAGATGCCATCATTCTACCGATAATCAACTCGATCACTTGAATTGAAGACACATTTGATCACACTTGTGTCTACAAATCAATTCCACGGGTTTGATCGTGAAGACCCGTATGCACACATCCGTTGGTTTAACAAGTTGACTTCAACTATCAATTACAAGGATGTGCCACGTAAAGTCATCAAGTTGATGCTATTTCCATTCTCACTTGAGGGACAGCCCGGTTTGGTGGAAAAAGAACCCCTCGATCCATCGAAACTTGGGAGGAACTTGTTCAAAAGTTTGTCAATCATTTCTTTCCTCCATCAAAGGCGACTAATCTTAAAATGAAATTTCGGATTTCGTCAAAATTTCGATGAAAACTTTGGAGGCGTGGGAGAGATTCAAAGATCTCCTTAGGAAATGCCCTCACCATGGATTCACGGAGCTTCAACAAATCAATATCTTTTACAATGGGTTGAATGGTAACGATCAAGATTCCTTGAATGCAGCCACAGGTGGAAATATCTTGAATCGTAAGCCTAAAGATGTGATTGAAATTTGCGAGCAAAAATCGAAAGTTCCTATTTCTCGCAACAAAGTCAATACTCCAACACTCCGCTTCTACATCTAATAACTCTTCGAGTTAGTGCTCGATAGCGACTCTAACGGATGCCATCCGTTGTATGATTAAGGATGTTAAGGAAATCAAAAGCGAGATTCATAAACCGAACCAATCAAAGCCGTAAACAAGGTGTGTGAAACTTGTGGTGGTCCACACGCGTATTATGATTGTCAAGCAACCGATGCTTCCTTTTACCAAGCTCCCGTAGCGGTAAACCACAATCAATACCGACCACAGTGATCCTCACTCACTGCACCTAGCGGTATGACACCACACAGTTTTCCTCCTGTGCAAAACCATGGCAATCAAAATCGCTTTGTTCGAATCAAGGACAAAATTTCAATCAAACCGAACAATCACAACCCACCATACCAAGCTCCAAATCAGCATAATTATCAACAACCTTCTCATGCTCCCCGCCAAATGACTTCATGAAAGTTCTTGAGTCAAGCATACGTTCAATGCAAACTCATATCAATAACATGAGGGTTGAGTAAGAAGGAAATTGATACCACAATGTCTCGGCAGACAAATGAGTTGAAGAATATGATGGCGGTTTCATGAACATGAATACGAACCAAGCTTCATCATCTTACGGAGGACTCCCAAGCAATACAATTACCAATCCAAATGCCGAGTTGAAAGCCGTCACCACTCGTAGTGGTAAGGCGACAATGGACCTTCGACTCTATGCCCCTCCTCCCGTGGCAATGAGTCAAGTTACCAAGGAGACAACGGACAAAGTGCATTATTCAAGCCCACGGTATCGACACGTCCCACCTTCGTAGTCAAGCCTTAAGTCCGGAACCCGATGTTCCGAGGAAAATTCGAGCGAAAACACTTCCATCCCGGCTCAAAAGTCTAGTCGACTTCCTTACCCATCAAGAATGAATGATGAGAAGCAAAAGACAAAACAAAGAGGATGGAAAAATTTTTCCAAATCTTCATTGAGCTTCACTTTGATATAAGCTTCGTTGATGCTCTCGTTCTAATGCCTAAATTTTCATCCACGCTTAAAGGCTTACCGAGCAACAAAGATAAGTTATGCGAGATGACGAAAACCCTCTAAATGAGCAATGCTCACTGCCATTCTTAACAAGCTTCGAAAAGCTTGAAGACCCCGGCGGTTTTAATCCGTGTGATTTCTTGGGATGTTTCAATGCTCCGCCTTGGCGATCTTGGCGCTAGCATTAACCTCATGCCACTCTCAAGTATGGAAGAAGCGTCTCTTCCTAAACTTTCATCCACTTGTATGACACTCGAGCTAGCGGACTGCACCATAACTCGTCCACTTGGGATAGCCGAGGATGTTGTGATGAAAGTGGGAAAGTTTCACTTTCCCACTTGACTTTGTTGTAGTAGACTTGATGCGATTCTAGAGTTCCCTCATCTTGGGAGAGCTTTCTTGAACGCAGTCGTGCTCGATTGATGTGTTCTTTGAAGAGTTGACCATACGGGTTGACAATGAAGAGCTCGCGTTGAATATCAACCGAACTCCAAACCTCAGACAAACAGAGTGTTGCCACAATTGATCAAAAATCCGAAGATTCAATGCAACACTCTCAAATTTCACGGTTAAGACGAGTCACCAAAAGCGTTCGAGTTGAAAGCTTTGAAAATCACCCCGGTTCAAACAAATGGTTTGAAAGTCGTACTGTGGAAGTCAAGAGTGTTCTTGATGATGATGATGATCTAGATTCGGAGACTTCATCGAAGTGGTGGAAGCTGCTAGCTCTAAGAGCACACCACTTGTCCCACCTAGGAATCGGTTTGTCGATCGAGTTTGTTAACTCTGTGGATGAAACCAAACTCTCTTGGTTTCATCGAGTTGGATGATGATGTTTGTGATCCAATGGGAGACATTCTTCCCATTGATGAATTGCTCAAAATGATCCATCATCTTCCGGTCTTATTCCGACTCTTCCATCCCTTCCTCACTCCCGATGAGGAAGATGACAACTTTGGAATGAAGTCGATGCATTTCTTAGTGATGAGTCAATTCCAAGCGGAATTGATAACACTTACCTTGATCAGGAGGAGACATCCTTTTTCCGGAAAGTCGTTGATTGAAGAACCATTTCCCACCCTCCCTCCCGGACATCTTCGACAATCACCATATAAGCTTCAAGTTTAAGCTTAAAATGTCAAAAATGGTGATTTGCTTCTTTCGATGAGGAATGGACTTGCATTGTCATGCATATCTTTGTTCCATTCTTCACGGATGGTGTGGTTGCTCTTTCCCTTTCTCTCTTCGAGAATGAGGACACCATCTTTGACCCCGTATCATTCTTAATAGATTTTACTATTAACAATACTGCGGTTGTATCTCGTCGGTGTGGAACTTTCGATGTTCATATGTTTGTTAACACTGTGAACGAAAGTCCGATCGAGATTGGTTTTCACGTTACTTTCCCCAAGAACAAATGAATTGGGTCGAGTCAAGCTAGCGACTCGGTAATCAAAAACAATAGCTAAACATGGGTTTTCACCGTGTGTACCACCCTAGTGTGGGGAGTTGCCCCACATGTTGTGTATAAGAGAATCAAAAAAAAAAAAAAAAAAAAAAAAAAAATCCTTGCTAAATAATGGCGTAGTATTTCCTTTACGTTCTTTGTTTCGGCATAACCGCGGTACTTTGAATATTGAGGGCAATATTCATTTCTAAGTGTGGGGAATTCTCACGAATTTTATCATATAATTATACCAATTCCCCATTTTTGGCCAAAATTTTTTTGGAGTAAGTGTTTTACACTTTCTCATTTGGTTATCATCACTTGTCTAATAAACAAAAGGATTGGCTAATCCGAGAGCAAACGGCTCTTGGTAAAGATATCTCAAATCCGTTGACGACTTGCAATTTGCCAAAATTGTATGGTATTCACTCACCATATCCTTAAAAGTGAAGAGTTGGTTAGCCATGCAAGTTTATGGCTTGTGGTAAAGGCGATGGAAAAACCATAATTGGTAATCGGCTCACCAAAGATAATATCGATAATTTATCTAAGAGTTGGCTAGTCCGAGAAGGGTACGGCTTACGTAAAGACAAATCAAATCCGTTGAAAGTCGGTGGTTTGCTCAAAATCACATGGTTATCGGTGTACCATGGTTCTTACTTGAATCGAAACATTTGGCTACTCCGTAAGTAATGGCTTTTGGTAAAGAGATTAAAATCCATTATGTTTTTCAAATCATTGCTAGGGACTAGCAATATCTCGATGTGGGGATTGATGAGTGTCTAAATACTCATCATTTTTACAAAATAAGCTGCAAAATCATCGAAAACACTCGAAACACATCAAAATGATCAAAATATCACAAATCAGTGTTTTATGTGTTTTAAATGCAAAATATCAAAATCGGATGAAAAATATATCAAATTTGCAAAATTGCGATTCGATCCCCAAGTTTCAAAAGTTGTCAAAAAGCAGTCCACGGTACATAATTTCAAAGAAAAGTCACCAAAGGTCCTTTTAAATCATAAGTTATCAAATTTAGTCCTTTGGTGAAAATATCAAAAGTTTGAGAAAATTACAAAAATGGTCCTCCAAGTTTGAAAAATGGCAAAATTGGCCCCCGGAAAATTGGAAAATGGCAAAATTGGTCCTTATACTTTTGAAGCTTGTCAATTTCAACCCTTGGAGAAACTTTGCTTAATTGGCAGGACAGGTCCCTACAATTTCAGAATTTACATAAAGGTCCCTTGATTAATTAAACCTATTATACCAATTTTGACCCTGCCAATAACTTTTGACCCCCTGCCTAAACAAATGACCCTTCCCATTTTGAACCCTTGGTCAACCTCAGTCAAACAAAGCAGATAACCCGCCCACCTTATCCCTTCTTCTTCCACTTGATCTCTGCAACTTCAGGCATCTCCCATCACCTTTCCACCCCCTCCTCATCATACCCACCTAACTTACCTCCACATAAATGCCACCCCCTAGTGCTAGTTTCAGAGGTCAACAAGTTGAAATAGTGCTTCCCGCCAAAATTGGTAAAACAGGAAACTCACTCAAAGCTCAACCATTGGTCATAAGAAAAGGTGGGATTCTCTCAAGAGGCCACGTGGAGCATTTTTCAAGCATAAAAGAAGAAGAAAGACAGAAGAGAAGAGAGTAGTTTTTTAATTTTAAAACTTCCTTATGTCGTTTTTATTATTAATGTATTAGATTAATCTTAAAGCTGTAAGTTTTTGTTTCCAAGTATTAAACTCAAGTGATTATTGCAGTATTATCAAGTTTTAAACATTAATTCCAAGTCTTTATCTGTTTCCACAAATTTGCATTACTGTTGAAATTTTCAAAGTCAGAATCTCATTCAAAAGCTTCAATAAGCTCATTTATCAGTTCCATTGAGCTTAAATGAGCTTAGCATAGCTCTGTACAAGCTAACATTCAAGTTTCAACTCATTATGATCCTTGGTCAACAAAAGTCAAAGATGGAGTAAAAAATTGATGCAGAAGGATTTGGGATGGTTCAGAGTTTGAAATGGGTTGATTTTGTGTACTTGGGTTGGAATTGATAGGGTAGTGGTTCATGGTTCTCATTTTGCATGCCATTGTGGCTTGGACAATTTGTAAGTCAAGCTTAAGCCCATTTCTTGCATAATCTGTTTTAGTGGTTAGAAATAGTTGTAACCTATTCAATTAGTAGTATCTAGGTCAATTAAAGTTGGTTTGATCAATAAAATAAGTTTAATCATTGTTTGGATCTGTTTTGTTGCATATCGATTAAGATAAGGAGTGTTTGGATTTGTAGTTTAAAGCGCCCTTAAGGCTTGTTCAGTGATAGCTATCTGTTAGTTCATGTTGCTCAAGCTCATTTGAGCACATTTCAATCATAGTTTTGGTGCCAAACCCACAAAAGTCAAATTTTCACTTAAATCCAAACCCACTGATCCTTTGTTGAGATTTTGGTTTAGCAAATCCTCATTTTGTGATTAAAAGTCATAAACAAAGGTTGTATTAGCTTCATTCCATCATAATATAACAATCTCGGTCTTAAAATTAGATCCAAACTTCATAAAAGTCAAGCTGTGTCTCCATTTTTCAAAGTGAATCTTGTCAAATTGGATGTGCGAGAACTATCGCCAGATCACATGGGTTTCATTAAAGCTTTTCAAGGCCTGAATTTTTGTTTACAAGTAGTTTAATAGGTGGTATTTAAGACCTTTTATACGGTTTTAGCTTTTGTTTCTTGAATAAGCCGCAAAAGCTCAAAGTGAACCTCATTGCCTGCTCCAACTCGGTGACCACCGAGTGATTTCTCGATTTTGTGCGCTTGCATGAGCTTATTGAAGCTTTTCAAGGGTTGGTCTTTTGGTTATAATTAGTTACTTAGGTCTAGTTTAGGATTTGATAATTAGTTTTTAGTTTGTAGCTTGTTTGGGTGCTTATTTTGGACCGCAAGCTAGTACCCAAAACTTTTAAGTACTTTAATCAAAACATCAAATCATTATATTGTGCTATTCAGTAGTTAGAGCTTGTTGATTTCTGTTTCATATTGGTCAATTTAGTATATTATTGTACGTGATCGAGGGTTGCTTGTTTTGCTCATTTGCTTATCAAGTGCTTATTTCAATAAGCACTTGAATCATCGATTTCATTTTCTTGCAAACAAGTGCCTGTTTTCCAATTTTCCTAGCTTCTTATCATTATTTTAGAGTTTCCTGAAATTTTCAGATTTTCCTAATTTGTTTTGCTATTTTTCTTGATTTTAATTAGTTTTAGCACTTTTTAATTAGCATTTAATACAAAAATTCGTAAAAGCTTCAAAAAATAATTTTCAATTTTATTAAGTTAAGATAAATATAAAAAGTAAAAAGTAATTTTCCATATTTTCATAGTTTATTTGTTAATTTTAGTAATTTAATTAGTTTTAATAGTTTAAAATTCATAGAAAATAGAAAATTAATCGAAAAATACAAAAATAGTTTTGAAAATTCTAGTTTGATATTTTAGATTTTTCCATTTCATAATTTTATTTTCTAGCTTTATTTCCTAATTTTTGTATTTTAGATAATTATTAAATAGTTAAAAATAGTTTTAATTAATAATAATTAATTAAATAGTTATAAAATAATTTTCTTTTTCTAAAAGTTTTCTTATATCATTAGGATTGTAAAATGTATTTTCATATTTTTAGGATTTATATTGTATAAGTTTCACGTTTTTATTTGTGCGTTTACGTAATTTTGTTTTAAAAGCGTAAGTTTTAGGTTTTAAACGTTCATCATTTTAAATATAGTGATAGCGTTTATTTAATAGATTTTATCTTTTAATTTCCTTTAATTTGCATTTAAGCCCTGTAGTTTATGGGCTTTTCCTTAGTTATAATCATCTTCAAATCTCTTTTCCCGTTCAAATCTCCCGATCACTACACGTTTGACTATTCTCGCACATTCGTTGGGACTTAACGACTGGGAAACACTATACTCTCTCGATCTTCATTGCATTCGTGCTTGAGCTATTTTAAGTTTGTTACGATCGCCATTCAAGTGGCGGACTTGCGTGATAAAACTTGACGGTTCGGTAGCGGATCAATGCGCCTAAATCGTGGGGTCGTAATTCCTATGCTATGGCCCTTGTTGAAGTGTCGTCAAAGGAAGCCTTACTTGACTCTCTTGTGGTTGCGATCCCTTACCCTAATGGGTCGGTCATTCATTGGAAAAATTGATATTGAATATGAGTGGAAGCGCCAAGATGTGAGACTTGTAAAGTATTTGATCACAATGATGATGGATGTCCTAAGAGATTGAAACCGGTTGTGAAAGATAAATCGTTGGTTGATGAAGAGGGTTTTGTTGAAGCTTATAAGATGAAAGGAAAAGGTAAACTTCATGGTAGTAATCGTCAGGTTGATGGGATTCGTTTTCAAAAGCCTAAAGTTTCGTATTACTATAGGCCAGTTACTAAGCCAAATAATGGAGGAACATCGACATCTAAGCCTTCTGTCCAATTGAATACGGGTTCTCCAACGGTTGATGATGGTTCTACTTGTAACGAACCTACTACTGATCCTACTGGTAGTGCGGCTCCATCCCAGGATGACCAAGGAAAGAATAATGATTGGGTGGATGATATCAACCTTGTTGATTTGAAGAACAATTTTGATGTGCTTATGGAACAAGATTCGGTTTTGGAACCTGTGATTGGCACTACGTGTACTCCTGAAGTTATCTCTAGTTCTTCCAAAACTACGCCTCCATCGCCTATGGAGAACACTCCTATTGCTGACAAAATTGGAAAGCTTGAAAAGCTTATTATTGATGGGAAAGTTACCTTTGTAGATGATAATGGTAAACTTATTTTGATGGCTGATGGTGAAAGGAAGGGCAACCCATTCTCTAAGGTGGGTGAAGTGGTTGATTCAGATAGTGATGATGAGGTGTTTGAGCCAAATGATCACGTAGGCGATTACTTTTCATCGCCAGGAGGACATAATGAACTTGAAGGCTATCTTCGATGATTATCGCCTGTGTCTATGACTTACCGGGCAATTTGAGGAATTTAACAATCAGTCTGATTTCAAGCTTCAAGGCCGTTCGAGGAAGTAATCTTTTATGTAGATTTGTTTATTTGTTTTGCATGTCTTTTTATGTTTTAAGTGGTTATTCTAGTTGTTGGTAACTAGTTGTTCATTTATGGCATGTCATAAGTGATCTAGTGATTGTTCAAGCGGTTGCTTGAGGTTAATGTGGCATTTCAGCCACATTCTATTGTACTCTAAACGGTTTTTTTTGTTAGTATATTTTACCAGGGTGGAAGTTCCCTTTAAAAAAAAATAATAAAAAAATGAAGATATCCCTAACTCATCCAATGCTGCTCCTTGTTTTATTTCAAAGGTAGGTAATCCGTTTTCTAAGGTTGGGAATTTGGTTATTTCGGATAGTGATAGTGATAATGAAGTCGAAGATGTTTATGATGAGACTTCTCATTTCATGACGAGTGGAGGTGCATATGATGCTAGTTTACATGAGGATGAAGATTTTGATCTATATGACACTTATGACCTTCAAGGTTTAACTCCGAAACAACGCGCGTTTTATGATTCGATGGATATAATTCTTCGTGGCCAGTTCAGAAAATAGATATATTTCTTGTCTTTATAGTAGTTGTTCATAAGATTGGTTTGTCTTTCTTATGCTAGGTTAGGTTTTAAGCACAGTAAGGGCTTGTTTGTTTAAATTTTATATTAAGTCGTGTTTAAATAACTGATGACTTAATGCAGACACCCTCAATTTTTTTATCACTTTATATATTAAGTCATCGTTCCCTATTAAGTCACAAACAAACGACTTTTATACAACTTAAAGTGTCTGTCTATATATATGTTGTCTGTTTGTAGATGAATAAATGGTTGTTTGTTTTATGTGCTGAATAAAGTGTCTGAATTAGTAAAATTACTGTTATACCCTTTTATTTGAAATAAATTAAGAGGTGAGAGGGTAAACATGTAAAATTAGGATAAAAGGAATGGACTTAATTTGTAGACCCTCATCTACCTGGCTTTTTCCAGAAGGTCACATGTTAATTTTAAGCACTAAACAAACATCCATTTAATGACTTAATTAACTTACCTATTTTTCAATTAAGACACATTAAGTTGTTATCAAACACTACCTAAGTGTGTTTGATTTGCCTTTTTAAACTGAGTATGAAATTCACCCACACCCGTTATACTGAATTTTTTTTTATAATAATAATATTTTACTGTGGATAAACTTTTTACCAAAAAAAAATGTATAAACAAGAATCTAATAAAACTAAAATTTAGAGCTCATCTAAGCAAAGGCTAGGTTTGTCATTTTACTTTAACTTGCGCAAGAACAATAATGAAACCAAAGATTCCACGTGGATGTGGACGTGAATGCGCTTTCAAAAAGGTGGAGAATACGACTGTAATCTTGGTAAATCTATACGATTTTCGTAATTTATTCTTAATGTGTATGTTTATGTCCCAATTTGTTTGTATATAACTTCTTAACTTTGTGTGCTTATCTTAGAATGACCATTTTACTAACAACCTTTAATCAAACGTTATGGTAGTTCATACCGAAAAGCTAGTGGCCAATACATATTGTAATTAGGTTAAAGTCAAGATTAAAGCAAGTATAACTTGACTTGGTGGAAACTCTCTAACACAAGTATAACTTGCCTTGATGATGTAATTAGGTTAAAGTCAAGATTAAAGCTCCTCATTGCATCTTCTTTGACGTGGTAGTCCAAACTACCCTTTGGCGCCTTTGGCGTTACCGGAATGACTTCCCTTTTCTTGTTCAAGGCCAAACACCGAGATTCTCTTCAACGAAGTTGAACTCTTTTCTTTCAATTGGATTTACAAAATACATAAAAACTCTCTTCTTAGTTGGATTGAGTGGCTTGATAGCACACTTTCTATCTCCCTTTTAATTTGTTATTTTCTTTTCCTAGAGACTTGCTACGCTTTCATAAAATTTGTCGTTTGAAAAAAAAAAAGCGAAAATAGCGTGGCAGTTTTGGTTTGAAAAACAATACTCCGAAGTTGGGCAAATTGATGTGAGAGGAACTAATGTCGTGCTTGTAAAGATAATGATTGTACGTATTTTGATTCTGACTATTTTATGCATGTATCTACACAAGCTGTAGTACATCATCTTGATTATACACAAGTAGCAAAAAACTGTGATAAGCTTGCAATTTATGGGATACCAACCTACTATTGATAACATGGTGTCTAATCAATAATCATATAGTGATATTTAATGGTCTTTTCAGGTCATAACAAAATGAAAAAGAATATGCATGCATGAAATGTAATAATTAACTTTTGTTTGTGTGATATTTGATGGATCCTTGGTTTGCACTATGTAGTGTAACATCTTCCATCATTGTATTGCTGGCATGTACATCTCATTCAACATCTCTTTACATGTTAACAAAAAGTGAGTGTGTGTTTATGTGTATGTGTGAGAGAGAAAGACCCATGCTTGTTGTATAACAGTAGTTCTTGATCTGTAGTTTTATTGTACAGGATGCATATCTCTGTGTTGGTGAGTACTTTATGAACCCTGTATGAATTGCTTAAACGTACATGCCATATTCACATACATACAAAAAGTGACACTTGCATGTGTTTATTAGCCCACAAAATTAAAAGCATTTATATTTTGTCTGGTCCTATCAAATTTGCAACAAGTCGTATGGCATATGGTATTTAATAGTGGCTAATTGTGATTAATGTACATGGAATTGCATATATATTTTAAAAAAAAACTTAAAATTACGTATATATCAACATAAATTAATACTTTCTCCGTTTTATAATAATTGTCCACTTTAATTTTTTTGAGTCTTTCTTGTTCAACTTTAACCATTAATACTTTTATTTCTGTTATATAATACTTAATGAAAGTTATACCAAATGAAAATACATTTAAAACTCAATCTATTCATGTATTTTTCACCAAGTATTATATTATACAAATAAAAATATTTATGATCAAAGTTAAATAAAAAAGACTTAAAAAAATCAAAGTTAATATTTATTATAAGACCGAGGTAGTAATTGTATATGTTAGGTCACTAGTTTTACAACACAAACTTATAAGAGAGAGATAAGGCGATTGAACAAGTAAACAAGCACACACACACAATATTGTAACCGGTTCTGGCGTAGGAGGTGAGTGAAAGAATAACTTGAACAACCAACCTTCAAATGAAGGTTATTACAATGTATTTATAGGCAAGGAGCTAGGGCAACACTCCTCTCCTTCCCTATTCCTTATTGGGCTTGGATCAAGCTTATGGGCCTTCTACATAAGCTCGACCTCAAAACAAACATAAAGGCTAAACAAAGCTACCTATTACATATGAAATATAAATACTTGAAATCTTGTTTAGGAGTGATTCCAACAATCTCCCCTCAGTATATATGAATGTAAGCGGTGAAGGCGTTGATGTAATAGTAGTAGTGACGATCTTCGGCATTCTTCTTCTTGTGAGAGGAATTGCCTTGATTCAAACAATCTCCCGGTGTAGAGATAGTTATCTTTGAGCGGTTAAGCTTGACGTCATCTTTAACTTTGTTCTTTGATCATTTGTTCTTTGTGGTGAAAGTGATAGTATGTTGTTGTGCATCGATGCGCCTTCAGTGCCTTCATTGCTCCAATGTCTCCACGTCATTCTTCAACATGCTCACACGCTTTTGACGTTGGAAATCAATCTTGATGAAGTTCTTTAAGTCTTTAACTTTGTAGACTCTTTGGTTGAGCGAAGAATCATTCGGCGGTTGTGTTGCTTTTGAATAGAACTTCCATTAGTGATGATGTTGGCGTGAGCATGAGAAGAATCGAGACGATCATTCCGCTCGAGCTTCCATAAGAAGAAAACATTGCAAACGGTTAGAAATAAGCGGTTTCCAAAGACTTACAAGTTTGAACTTGAGTGTTAACAAAGATAGTGTGAAAACACAACTCTAATTCTTACAAAGGCCGTTCTGAGCTGGAGTCCCACAAGTGAGATAACGCGATGTACCGAAGTACATCTAGATTCGAGATAGTCAGGTACACGAAGCATCACCTCTGTTGTCAGACCGTTTGAGACACACTCCGCGTAATCCACGGGAGTTACCGCGAACGCTATCGTGTACATTTGATGTTGACCACGCAGAGTTTCCATTCAATCACCGAGGATCACAGATGTGAACCTCTCATAAATGTTCTCGACAGTTGCTAAGATCTCGTGAAGGACTCGATATGAACCATCGAATCATCGAAGACCTTATTGTTGATCAACAGTGATTAAATGTCAAGTGTTCCTAAGAGATCTTTTGATGAATCTCGTGGCTCTAGACTCAACAAGTGCGTTTGGTTTTCCTGGCGGAGACTAGGAGAGGTCTCCTTCTTGATGCCAGTGATCTCAAGAGAAAGCCAATAGTTTATGTAGGGTTCCAGTGAGAATGAAACAAGCTTGTTGAGAGAAACTTTAGTGGCTAAGAAGGTTTAGTGCATGCGTCCTTTGGATCCATGACGACTTTTAATCTTCAATACCGGTGTCACCGTGTGACAACCAAGAGTATATGAATTGAACCGGTGTCTGCCTAAGTTGAATAAACGGAGGCTATTTCTTTCACCCTTTCTTTACATTTCTTTTGATTCTTCAACTCCTTCTTTCTCCGATTCTCATTTTCTCCTTTTACAATCTTTCCTAAGGACTTCTAACACTAACTAATGGTAGTGTCCTTGGGTAGATCCTCGACTCTGGCGGATCATAGATCTGTTATTCCTAACCTTAGTCACCTTATAACTCCATGACTAACCTATGTTTGCCATTATAACCACTGTAGTTAAAATATCTCTCAAAGAGTTTGTAAATGAAAGACATGTTTGAACCACGGTGAGAGATAAGTTTTGCATAAATACTCCCCTCCACATGTGCTTAATAGTTTTGATGGTTAAACGCGACAGGAAAGAGCAGAGACTTTATGAATTGA